>CM040243.1:250622061-251179099 GCA_022545495.1 Chrysanthemum lavandulifolium | reverse complement strand
CGCAGTAGGTACGCACGCGGCTAGGAAGGCTACGTCCCATCGCGCCGGTTGTGGATCGCGGTCTCACACTAATCGCACTATGTGGAAGAGTTTTACGGGATTGTACCTAAAGTAAATTTGTCGTCCAAATGAGCCTAGAAGAAGATGACTCACAGACACACCGACTCTTTTCAATAGAAAAGAATAGCGAAACCAAATTTCAAATGGTCGGTCAATTATCATGAAAGAGCGGCGTTATGACTCTTTCGCTCACCGCTCCTTTATGGTATTTGCAATCGACTCATCCACTTTCTCCGTATAGTTGTGGATTGTTAAATTGCAGAGTGGGCGACTCTGTTATCCTCTTTATTCCCATGATGAAGGCTCAATTGTTTGAAAAAGTGGATGCTCATATAGGATCAAAGTGGAGATATGGGATACAGCTAATGTCGATAAGGAAGGGAGGGAAGGAGCTCTTGCCTTCAACTCATAGCAGAACGTTCCTTCCGCAACGCAAGGCCTATTTCTTTCGTAGCAGCCAAGGATGAGTTCGATCTATTAGGTTCTTCGATTTGTTCAGAAAAGAAACGAGAGATAAGAAAACATCTTTGATTACGATTAAAAGGAACAATATCAAATAGACCAAGATCCAATTTCGGGTCATTTCTTGGTGAACATGATCTGCATGTGCCAGAATAAAGAGAGATTTGGTAGGAAAGTGGAAGAGACTTTTTTGTATATGATAATGAATAGTTCATATAAAATATGACTATTGGTGAAATTAGAGTATTTTGAACACCTAGACTTATCGTAGTCTTGTGTTGACCGCGAGGAAAGTTTACACGATTAAACTTTCGTAATTAATAAAGTAACAACTTTTAATAATTATTTATAGCCATAGGTGAACAAAAATGTTCAGAATGTAATAATTCGAAACAGATTGAATTATTTAATTTAGAAAATTACCAGTTACTACCGGTTACCGTATTTGCTTTTACATTACGGTAAAAGTCAAATAGTCAAAAGTCAAAGGGCAATTTAGTCATTTTGCCTTATGAAAATTTACGAGTTGCTACAGTATGAAAGCGTAAAACACGTATGAGAACGGACGAAAATGGACGAAAATGTATGAAAATGGACGAAAATGTATGAAAACATACAAAAACGTATGAAAACGGGAGAACACGTAAAAAACGGACGAAAACGTATGAAAACGGACGAAAACAGATGAAAACGCATGAAAATGGACGAAAACTTATGAAAAAGATAAAAACGTATGAAAGCGAAAGATAAAAACGTGTGTTAAAAAAACGTGAATTAAAAAAAGAAAAAACGTGAATTAAAAAAAAGAAAAAAAAGAAAGAAACATGAATAAAAAAAAAGTAAATTACCAAAAGAAACTATCCTACTACTCATTTTACAAAAATGAACCAAATTTTTTGTATTTACCAAATAAACCTATGGTCCCCACTTTACTTTTACCTTTTCACACCAGGCCACATTTTTTGTATTTACCAAATTTTTTTTATTTACCAACTACCACAAAAACACATAATAACCCAACATCTCCACCATTTTTCCGATCAACCTACACCCGTTAAACCACCACCACAAACACATACCAGAATAACCCAACACCTCCACCATTTTTCCGATCAACCACCCGTTAAACCACCACCACAAACACATACCATAATAACCCAACACCTCCCTGCCACGCCCAGGCTCCACCCTGCCACGCCCAAGCTCCACCCTGCCACGCCCAGCCCAGCCGCCACGCCCACCAACCTCTCGCCTGTGTCACGCCTGAACACGCCTCACTTTTACTTGGTTTGTATCACGCCCAAACTCACGCCGCGAAATTGGTTATACACGTAATACGATTTAAACATATTTCTAGAAATCTAACATATAACATTCAAAAGTTCATTTTCAAAAATATATAGCGAGGTTCATTTTCGAAATCTAACGCAGAAAGTGTTCGTTTAATAAATTCTCTAAAAAAAATGTGAATAAATAAGAAAGACAAAAGAGACATGGATTTAGGTTGATATATTAAATTTTAAATTAATCTCCATTATTATATCAAACTAGATGAATGGTGGAGATTTGTCATTTGATAAACACCAAAATAAAAGTATGCAAAAAAACTCACTTCATGTGCGCAAACCAATCGCCGTAAACAGATAAACTTGTGTTAAAAATATCTTACAAGAACAATTTTGCCATTCAATATATATTAAAATAGTTAATTTGCTACTCATTTTTCAATCCATCTTTATCTGTCACTCAAAAACATAATGAGTGTATATATATACCAATGAACTTTGTCAAAGATGTATTTTTTGGTAGTTAGGGACTTAACGGGAAAAATATTTCGTGAGTTTTGAGTAATATCTTGGTTAGTCTATGCCATGATAAATTCGATAAAACTGACACTTTATTTTTTGGGGAATTACATATATGGTCATTAAAACTGCATATTTGCATATATACTCAAAATATGGTTAACTTGTATTGTACATCATGCATTGAAAATTTGTATTTTAAAAAAATATGTAAATTTTTAAGTTTTAGTGCGCATATATGCAATTTTCCCTTATCTTTTAAAAGATACATTTTATGTGAAATTACAAACTTTTAATGGTACTTACATGTTGCTTATGTAGTTGCTCTGTTGGTCATTCTTTCTACGTAAAAATCAAAGGTTTATTTGTATTGTTTTGCAATTATTTATTTATTTATTATTATTATTATTATTATTATTATTATTATTATTATTATTATTATTATTATTATTATTATTATTGTTTTTGTTCAAAAAAAAGTTACAAAACAATACAAATAAACCTTTGATTTTTATGTACAAAGAATGACTACCAGATTAGACGTGACAAGCATTCTAAATTAACCCAAAATTTTGTTTTTTTGCTTAACATTCTTGCTCAAAAAACCCAAAATTGTTGCACCTGCTATTTAAATTAACACGGAATAACTAAAGCTTTTACGCAACATGTGTCCTATTAGTGTTCTACAAATAAATAGAAATTTATATCAAGATAGATTTACATCTATGTTTTTTGTTTTGTTTTTTGTTTTGTTTTTTTGTTTTTCTTTTTTTCATTTTTTTTAATTGTATGATACTATGTTAGAATTTAGTATCTTCGTAAATTCTAATCAAACAGATTTGCTCATTCTTGTCACAAGGTTTGTGCGCGCAAAAAAAAGTAAGATATTTTGAATTATTTCAAAACAAAAGTATGTTCTTATTAGAAATCAAACATGAAGGCCCGGACATAATCCTAGACGCTTTCCTAACAAATGAATGGCAAACACGGTCCAACGGTGGATAATTAGTGGCAAATAAAGGCTGATGAAAATATTAGTGGCAAAATAACTCTATTGTTATATTTTGGGTGATAAATTAGCTCTTTTAACCTTAAAAGTGAAATCGAATTGTTGAACATACTTAAGTAATGGTTTTTCCTTTCCTTAATAGTGTTATTAGACGACATTTCTTTTGCTTCAATTTAATAAATAAAGCACGCGCGATTGGTTCCATTTATTGTATCTAGTTCTATTTTTACGTTGGAATTAGAGTATTAAGGTGAACGCATGATGTATGAACAATCGTATATGATTTAAAAAAAAAAATGAGAAAAATTGGATATGATTTAATTATGTTAAGTCGTTAGGTCAAGTCTGACTATCACGTCATCACACTAATTTCACTATATCACATCACTTAATGATTTTCTTTATTTAGTTTATGTTTATTTCAACAGATTTTTTGTTGCGCTTAAGATTAACATCTAAACTCGTGATTTTTATCTTTATACACTAAGGTTGCGTTTGTTTTTCTTAAAAACCTCTAAGTAACATTTTAATCGACTCGATCGGACGTAATTAAATGTTTAGACAAAAAGTGTGTTTCTTTTTCGCGTCATTAAGAGGCGATAGAGGCAGTCAAGATTAAGAGTGTTTGTTTTTTATGATCATTAAGAGTCATTAGAGGTAAAACATCTTATCGAATCCAGATGTTGAGGGTGTCTTAACACCTCTTAATGCCTAACACTTTCAAATAATTTTACAAAAACAAACACTTTTATATCGATTGATTCAAATTTCTCAACCACTTATTCATATTAAGTTGGAATCGATTCAGATTTTTCAATCACACATTCAGATTTAGATGTGCGAATCAGATTCAGACAACAACACCTAACTCAAACATAAAAAGGCAGTGTAAAGATATATTATTAAAAATGGCAATCGAAAAAAGAAATTTGCTTACTAAATATAAATGTTGATATAAATATATTACAAGAACTATTTGAGTGTCTTTTGATTTTAACTTTATTGTCTTAATTGAGAAAATTTATTAATTTGCTAAATCGGAGTGAGTTTGTTTATTACTGACTTATTTTAGAAAATGACTTGAAAAAAATAAAGGGAGTCTGAATTTTTTTCGAATAAGTCAGTGATATTTATATAATTATAATGTTTAAATACTTACTCAACATACAAAACAAAGAGCAAAATATATTAACAAAAAGTCATCATATAGTATATAAAATAATAATAATAATAAAAAAAAAAAAAAAAAAAAAAAAAAAAAAAACATTTTGAACCAATAACACACTCATTTTACGAGAATGAACTTTTTCTTATCTTCTTACCAAACTGAACCATATAACTTTAAGTTGGCGTTGTGATTTTGAAATTTTTTTAACTGTATCTTTTCATAGAATAGTGACTACACTATCTTAAAAGAAACTCACAAATTAATTCTAGTAAGCCTAACTCTATCACAGTTAAGAACCAACAAACTCAATATTCAAATCTATAAACCACATTACAATTTCAAAAAAACAACATGCAACTCTTAAAAGCACAACCAACCTAAACAAAACAATTAGGCTGAACACAGTCGTGACCTATCACGACCTTGCCACATCAGTTTGCTCTTTTCGACGATCTGACGACGATCGTTGCCACAGTTGGTAACCAAGTTAAAAAGAAATAAGAAAAGAAAAGTGTTTGTGCAAATCGTTTGTATTTGTGACCCATATTTCCAAAACAAGCTCGACCGACCGATATTCTTGACATTGCCACATTAGCTTCGACCGACTTTAAAGTCAGTCGACCCATGCGTGTGACCGATTTTATGCCTTCGACTGTGGTTAGCCTTATAGCATGAAAAAAGCAATCACCACCTTTAAGTTTTACCAATTCATTCATTCTAAATTCTCTTCCATCGATGTAAAAGCTAACACAAAAGTTAAAGCTCAATTCCATCATCATCATTATTCAAATGGGTCGCGTTTTTAGACCGAAAATATTTCGCGTTTATTGTTAATTAGTTTTGTAGGTCGCGCTTTTATTGGTCGCGTTTACTAGGTCGCGTTTTAAGCTTTTTAAAATGAAATAAGTTGCGTTTTAAAAAAATGTGTCGCGTTATAGATAGGGTGAATTTTTTTCATCAAATGATCTAACGGGTGAGATTCAAAAGTTCATTTTGGTAAAATATTTATGCGACATCGTGCTTCGTAAATAAGTAGTCGATATGGTACGTTTAAAAATTGGGAATTAGTATATATCTTTCCAAAGATCGTAATCGTATATATCCAAATTAAACTATAATCGATATATATCATTCCAAAGTTCTTAAAATTACCACTCATAATTGCATATATATCCTTCAAGCATTAAAATTGTCATATATATATATATATATATATATATATATATATATATATATATATATATATATATATATATATATATATATATATATCCATATGAGTATTTTAATAGGAAAAAATGTCGAATAATTATAATTGATATATAAAATAGCGATTATAACTTCTTTTTTTTTTACAATTACAAATATCTTTTTATTGGTTTGAATTTTATTATGTTATTTGATCTATATATATATAGGAGGTTACGTTTAGATGAAACGATGGATGGTGCAGTTGATATTCTTATTTAAGATTCGTCGATAACGAAAACGGTTGAGTTGCCGAACATGATTGCTCTTTCTTTTCTTAAAAAATGGTTTAAGGATATTTTGTAATTGTTAAAAAAATAATAATAAAAATAATTTAATAACAAGTGTCCAGTTTAACTTTTCAGAGTCAAACTTGATCAACTTTGACCTTATCTATTTTTGCGAGTATTATATAATACTTGATGCAAAATATATGAATTGATTGAGTTTTAAGTGTATTTTTCATTGGTATAGTTTTTAATCAAGTATTATATAACAAAAAATAATATTTACAGTCAATAGTTGAACCAGTTTGACTCTGAAAAGTCAACCTGACATTTATTTAGGCGCGGAGTATTTTATATATCAATTATAATTTAATATATAAAATAACGACTACACATAGTTGATTAATAAAATAACGATTATACCTTTATACTTATTAAATTATTATTATTATTATTATTATTATTATTATTATTATTATTATTATTATTATTATTATTATTTTTTTTTTTTTTTTTTTTAACAATTACAAAATATCGTTGAACCATTTTTTAATAAAGAAAGAGCAACTCTTGTTCGGCGACTCAACCGTGTTAGTTATCGGCAGATCTATAATAAAAATATCAACCGCACCATCCATCGCTCCATCTAAACGTAAACTCCTATATATATATGATCAAATGACATAATAAAATTCAAACCAATAAAAATATTTTGTAATTGTAAAAAAAAATAAAAATAAGTTATAATCGCTATTTTATATATCAATTATAATTATTAGACATTTTTTTATTAAAATAATCATTTCGATACATATAATGATTTTAAAACTTTGGAAAGATATATATCGATTACGAGCTTTATTTGGATATATTCGTGATTTTAAGGTTTGAAAGATATATATCGCAATTATAAGTTTTTGCTAGATATATATATATATGTAATTATAAGGCTTTAGAAAAAATTATATTTAAACAAAACTTAATTAAAATTAAAATTCAATACTACAAACTATAAAGATATTGGTTGTATTAAAAAAGGTAAAATAAATAATGACAGAATGGCCAAAGCAAATGATTACGTTTTCTTTGTAAGAAGAAAACAGAGAAAACTTAAAACAAAACTCTAGAGAGAGAGAAAAACCAAAAAACACAGATCAAAAAGATCATTTCCGATCTCCATGAGACGAACCCCCAAACCCACCGTCATCGGATCATCAGATGACCCGATGACGGTGACTCACGAGCCCGGTATCGCGGCGTAAGAAAGCGCCCTGGGGCCGTTACGCCGCAGAGATCCGGGACCCATCTAAAAGTCACGCGTCTGGCTAGGCACCTTCAACACCGCCGAAGACGCCGCACGCGCCTACGACACCGCCGCACGCGCCCTCACTGGCCCTAAAGCCAAGACCAATTTCCCACTTTTACCAATACCCATGTCCCAAAACACATCTCACGCGCCTTCACGCGCCGCCACTCCCCGACCCACCACTAGTAGTTTAAGCAGCACCGTGGAGTCGGCGAGCTGGTCACGGCGGCCGTCGGAGTCTCCGGTGGTGGTTTGTGACGATGGGGATTGCCGGAGTAACTGTGATTCGTCATCTACGGTTGTTGATGATGTTTCGGGTGAAGTTGGTTCGGTGTCGAATAAGGCGGTTTTGTTCGATTTGAACCTTCCGCCTGTTGTCGAAGAAATCGGGTTTTTTTCGAGCTTAAATGATGACGATAATGATAATGATAATGATAATGATCCGATTACTACACTTTGTTTGTGAACTTGTTGTATTTCATTAATGATAATGATTATTAGTGTAATCATAAAATTTGTATGTATAATTTTAATGACAGTTTTAAAACAAATGAGATTGTGTTTTTGAGTTATGTTTCTTTCTTGATCCAATGTTGTTGTTGTTCATTTCTATAAACATTTGGAATTTGTAACTTGTAATGTGATTTGATCAAAGCTCAATGTCTTACTTTCGAGTAGCTGTGTTGGCATCTAGTACGAAACTGTAATCTAGCTATTAAAACGCGGATAAGCTGCAAACATAAACACCTAAAGCTTCGGCGTTTGATGCTATTAAGTGGTAGTGTATTTCTAGCTGTGTGTTGAATCCCAAAAGATTATGCCAATATGTTAATTATTTGCGCATCAAACATCAAAGTGTAACAAGCTCTAAAGAGAGATTAGTCAAATTAGCTTACGCGCCAAATCTCTTCCTCAATCTAACCTTAAGCCGATACCAAGAAAGGTGAAATGAATACGGATATTGACATGAGTAATAGATTGCTGATATTAGAGAATTCATTTGTCGAATTAGCTTGGACGCCAAATTTTATCATCAATTTAAAGTTAAACCTGAAGGACAGATGCAATGACTTCTCTTCGCGTCATATGTTGCGCCTTTTGGATTACTAGTTCCTTGTGTCCTATGAACATTATGTTTGAACTTACTAAATTTGGTGGATAATACTCGTAATGATATAGACTCGTATTATAGGATGTGAATGGCAAAAGAAAAAGATGGGGGGAAAGTTCACAAGTTAGTTTGATTATAGACATTCTTCTCCCTATTAAAAGTCTTGTTGATTGAACAGTAATTCTTAAATAATATTAAGGGAATGTGTTTGTTGATATGGAGTTGTTAATTCAGGATGGAAGAAAACGCACAGTCCATAACAACTATTATTCTGAAGCTTAATTGATTCCACCAAACTTGAATTATGATTGTTTATATTTGTTTATGGTTTAAGAGTTCTAGTTTATGGGTAATAAAAATATAAAAATCAAGCTCTTAGCATAGACATGTCTAAATAAAAGATTTGGATAGAAGCTAATGATTTTTGTCTAGTGATATGTGAGTTGTATATTAATCTATAGGTTGTGGGTTCAAGTTTCGTTGATGATATTTTAAGATATCATGCGTGAGATTTGGATAGATTCTATAATAATAAATCTCAAAGAAAATATAAACAATTTTCAAAAGAAAATTATTATTATTTTTTTTTTGAAAGGCGAATTTCTACTTAGACTCAACCAAACTACGCGCCATAGGCAACGTAGTCCCTACCTCACCGGTCCGCACTACGTTGTTTTAACCGCCCACGCCGGAGCCGATGAGGTCACAGGATTCGGAGAAACCGTCGCCTCCACACAAGATACTTACGGAGTAACAATGGATTAAAACCCCTACTGCTCTGATTCGAACCCAGGTGGGTCGGGTTATATGTCCAAATCTTCATTGCAAAATACCAACTGTGCCATCTCTTGTAGTAAATTTAATATATTACTTTATTAATTCGAATTGCATGTTTATAATATTGTATAAGTAAAAACTAAAACCGGATTTTAATAATATTATAAAATAATGTAAATTTTTAACATTTCGTGCCTCGCAGCGAAGCGCGAGTGAAAAAATCTTATTAAGGAGCCGGAGTTAGGCCTTTGTATGACGGATTGATTGATAGTAGGATCAATGATGTTTAGTTTCATTCAGATCGACATGCCCTGTGTTTGAAGAATTCGATGATCGCCTTCACGCAAAAGATCCCGAATTGGTCGATTCGAATCTACCGGATTGGAGGAATCCGAGCCACAAGGATCTTCAACGGTTCGAAAGTCTTTTGATTCCAGTGCCGCCCAATTCTATGGAATTCGCTATAAGTCAAGCTTTGTCGACTATCAAAGGAAAGGCCGGTTCGAATTTGTTCTTTCTTTTTTTTTCTTTTTTTATAGGGAGGATAATCTCTTGGCCTGGTGGGTTGTCACTTGAACTTGTGTTTCAAAAATGATGAAATAGACATACATTATAGAGTTTGCTCTAAACGAATCGGAATTTCAGTAAATATTTCGTTAATTGTGTTAAAATGGTACAGAACAATATCAATAATCACCCAACCAACCACCCCTTGGTGATAATCTTTATATTATAACGATAAACACAGTAGATTAGTCCCCAACACAGGTGCTAATCAATACAAATACAAAGAAATATTGTTGTCTGATAAGGTTTTAAAAGGTACCTTTTTGAGGGTCATTTAAGCCCTTATTCGATCACTTTTGTATCCGTTATTGCTTAATATCGTTCCTTTTCACTTTTAGGTCTCTCAAGGCAAAATGTTTGGAATGATGCTTATTTGACGAAAAGGCGCGAATATACGAAGAAAATGGCCAAAGTCAAAATCGAGACACTCAAAGTCATTGAAACATAAGGCGACGGCCATCAAGATATCTCGCGACGCCGTCGGAAGGCATTTTGCGACAGCTGGAGGAAAAATTACATGTTTTCGCGGACGACGCCGAGTTCTAAGCGAGTAGGCCGTCGTTACTCGACGGCCTAGATGCGCCCAAGACGGGCCGAGTCAAGGGACGGCGTCACAAATATAAGGTGACGCCGAAAAGGTTTACGTGGCCAAGACGAAACCCTAACGACGGCGACACGACGGCGCCACGAAACATAAGGTGGCCGTCGCAGATGTAATCTTATATATAGAATCCGAATTTTTCGGTTTTGTGTAGTCTTTTGGAGTAAAACCTAAAACCAACCAAGGCTTTCTTGTGCGATATTTAGGTTCTAAACCCTATTATACATCAAGATAAGTATTTACTTCATTAATTTAATTATGTCTTTGATTATTTGTGTGTATGCTTGCATGTTCTCCATGTCCCGCTAATTTATTTGTGTGTTTGCTAGTGAATATGAAACTTAATTATTGAATATTGATTGGTTGATACTTATCTTAGTTGACTAATGATCTAGAGTGCGCTAGATTATTCGTTGTGTACTTAATGCTTGACATTTCTTTGTGAACTTTAGAATATAATTATCTAGGTAATTGTAGGATAAAGTATTCAAGGACAACCATAGAGTAGGCGCCTCATAAATCACTAGAGGATTTGTAAACAAGACCCTTTGGTAATTTCAAAGAGTTAGAGAAACAAGCACGCCCCCTATAGCCTTAGAATCACAACGCAACTAGGAATAAGGACGTGACAAATCAACCATCAATAGGAGATAATTAAGGAGTAGTAAAACCTAAGTAAACACATCTTTAAACTATCATACGAGTACACATCAATCGGATATAGACTATCACAACCTTAGCTTAGATAATTAGATAATAGTAGAGTAATCGGTAGCAATACCAACCCCCAAATCCAATACCCGAGATTCGTACCTTTTCATTTTCTAAAAACATAAAAGATAAAAATAATCTTCCTCAACCTCAACCTTAGCGTAGTAACTTCTCACTAGCATTCCTATTCCCAGAGAACGATATCAATACCGTGGCTTACCCTAATTACTACACTACAACGATTAGGTTCACCGCCAGGGTGTTATAAACTTGCTCGAAAAAGGAAGTTTCCTTGACCCCGACGACGCGGCGTGTAGCGTTATCAAGTTTTTGGCGCCCGGGAATAGAATAGCTAGTTAGTAGTCCACCTCGTTTAGGTTTCTTTGCTTGATTCCTATCAAGTAAACTTTTTCTCATTTTTAGCTTTCTCATAGTCTATCCCCTTCGTGATCTTTGTTCGTAACACCCATCACTTTTCACCATGGAAGGTGACAACCAACCACCACTCATCAACCCACCACCAAATGACCGCCCGAGCCCGTACTCTTGGTGAGTACTCAAGACCAAACCACCTAGGTTATAGGAACACCATTGAGCTTCCGACCAAGCCCAAACTACGGCCTGCGATCCGACACCATCCGGTTGGTGCAAAACGGATGTGCATTCCATGGACTTCGTTCGAAGATCCAAATCGACATCCGAGGGATTTCTCAAAATTGTCGATTCCATCGACCTTGATGTTACTACTCGGGAGACCACGCCAAGCGTCTATTCCAATTCTCTCACGGGACCAAGCTAGTAATTGGCTTGAGCGACTTCCACGGCTCCATCTCAAGTCGATGATCTTACTTCGCTTCCTTGCTCAATTTTTCCCACCGGGAGAACCACTAAGCTTAGGAATGACATCCCGATGTTCCAACAACGCAAGGTGAATCTCTACGAAGCATGGACCGATTCAAGGACTTACTTCATAAAGTCCTCATCACGGCATTGATCTTTGGCTCCAAGTCCAAATCTTTTATGATCATGTCAACTTTCCCACTAAGCGATCCATCAACTGCGGTCGGTGGAAAACTTAGTGATTTCACCGCGGAAGAATCATGGGAAATAATAGAAGACCTTGCCCTCTATGACAACGAAAGTTGGGATGACCCCGTGAACTTCCCAAACCGCTCAAGGCAATCTCCTTGCCTCCTCCCGACCGTGGGATGATCGAACTTGAAGATCAAGTCAAATTCCTCATGAGTTCCTACGAGAATCCTAAGTCCTCGCCCATATAAACAAAGTTTCCTCTTCGTGCGAGCCGTTTTGTGATCCTCATAACACGCGACTAGCACCCTATCCCCGAACATGCTTCGTTGAATACGCATCCTCGTAATAATGGAACGGGAGGAAGATTCCTACAACACCCGGACCTAGGAATTTCAATGAAACCCGTGAGGCATGGAAAACAAGCCCGACTTTTACCTGGGACAAACCAAAGAATTCACCTCAATGATTTCGTGGCCCCCACCTAACGGTCCTAACCAATGTAGTATTGAAGGGATGTTGCAAAACATAGTTAAGTCCCAAGAAACCCAAATGGCTAAGCTCGGACCACTTTAACCATCAACAAGCCGAGATGGATAGGAAGATAGACAACCGTTGAAAGCCATAAGTGATAGGAAGGTTAGTGCTATCTCGACTCCCGAGCCTCCGTGTGTAGAAATTAAGGATCCAAGCAAGCTTATTAAGCACGCCCAATTCGTCAATGCCATCGCCTTAGTGGAATGGTGGATGAAACAGATGACTAAGAAGACCAAACATTTGTTGATGATGAAACACCCGAGAAGAAGATGAAGTAGACAACGACTATTTCAACAAATTTCTACTAAGAAGAATTATCCCGCCACCTCACTTAGTCGTGACCTCCACACATGTATGTTAGGAAAAGCCCTAGAATCAAGTTTGGGAACCCTTGGAATCTTAACATACCATGTTGCATAGGACACCTTTTGTGGCAAAGGCTTACATTGATCGTAAATCCCAATTAACATAATGACTAGCACCTATTACAATTGGATAATGAAGAAGCCTATCCCAACTAGGCAAGACCTCGATAATCCTAGTGATAAGTGTAATTTTCTTGGTAGAGTTAAGGGATTGCCTGCTCTATGTAGGTAGTTTCACATTCCCTACGGACTTCATAATTGTGGAAGATATTAGCACGCCATAGACCCTAGCTCGTCCCACGTTATTCTAGGAAAACCTTTCGTAGAAAGCACCGGATGACCTATGACCCATCATTAGGAGTAGTGCGATTCAAGGATGAGACCGACGACGTAGCCTATCAAATGCCGTTTAAGATTGAGAAATTTTCATCACTCTCAATGATGAAAAGGAACTTAAACCTGTCGGTCTATTACGTGAATGATGAGGATAGGAAAAGGAGTAGATTATGTTATGGCTAAGCTTTTCGGGTTCTATAAAGATTGTTTGAATTTAGGACGAAATATAGGACCGAGTGGGAGAGGGTGAACACTTAGAAAGGAGTATCATGGGACACTTCTACAACATGGAACCCCGATAGAGACCGCCAGAGGGCGGTGATGCAAAAACGTGGGGTAGGACTACGAGGTCTAGCTACAAGACTCTTAAATAAAGAAAAGCGCTTGGGAGGCAACCCATGCTTAATTGTTTGCTTGTTAGTGTCATATATCTTTTATTAATTGTTTGTCCTCATGTTTGAATTTGTAAAAATGCTTTATTTTGTTTTAACCTCGCCTTAATTACATATAAAGGTATTTTACATAAAAGATAAGTGTAGAGAATTACACACGCTTTCATAAGAAACGTGAACATGAGAATAACAATTAACTAAAAGATATATATGTTTGTTTGTTCGAGTCAAATGCTTGTATCGAGTCATAATGGATGTTTTGCGAAGTTTTCCGATTCTAAAGATGTAAATTTTCCGAATTTTTCCGTAATCGAGACCGCTTTTTGTCGGATAACCGACGCGTCGAGATTGCAACTGACGGCGTCGGAAGGAATAAAACTTCACTTACTTTTTCTCGTTTTCGAGCTACTTGTAAAATTTTGGAATTTTCCGGATCTTAACTTTCAAAACAAATTCAGAAACATCCATTCCACAAGCATTATATCCTAGTTTAAATCGAGTCTTATGTATATTATTACCGCGATTTTACGCCAAGGTTTCGCTTTGTTTTCTTCTAGTGTGCGGGTTTAGTTTGTCAAGAAGAAGTTACACAAGTTTGGAAGGAGCCTTTCACGCAAAAACTCTTCTTGGAAAAGATTTAACCACCACTTTTACGGATCCTACCGAGCTAATCAGGGAGTATTAGTTTCTTTCGTTTTAATTACCTTCTATTATCATAACTTTGATATTTTCGGGGAACATTGGGGACAATGTTCAGTTTAAGTGTAGGGAGGAAAATAAAACGGAACTTTGAAACTATGCTTATCCTTGACTATTTGCTTTGTCAAGTGTTTTGTGTAATAAACCATGAGAAAATGTAGGTTAGGGTAATTTTAGCCAAATTTAAAATTTTTTCATGACGATAAGAGTGGGCCATTAGTCTTAACAAAAGCGTCCTCATGGATAGGAAGTTGCATGACTAGCACAAAACCCTTACCACCTAAATTCCACCCAAAATGTGAGGATCGCCTTAGATTAGTAGGAATTAAAGCATTCATCTTTAATGCTTAGAGTGTGAACCTGTAGTATATTAGATTCTAGAACTTGTTTTGTGATGCATTCCGAGATCGCTAGTGAGACTACACTTGTGTAGTTAGGAATAACTAAATGATAAGAGGCATTAGGATAACCCTTGTTTAATACACGTAATATAATTACTTCTTCCATTTCGGCCGAGTAATTCCCCACACCCTTTCATTGTACTCATCTTTAGTACACGATACCCTAGTTAACCCCTCGAGCCTATCCTTTTCGCGGTTCTCGTGATGTTTCGGTTTTCCTAATATCAATGAAGAGCATTGTTTACACCCCACCCCAAATATACACCCAAATCGCCTTAGCCTACCTTTATTGCACTCACTTTTAGTGCAAATTTATGTTATCACCGAAACCCTTAGTTCAATTATCCGGTTGCTTGCATGAGTTGCTAAGTCAGTCATATCCCTTGTATACGCTTTGGGATGATTGGGATTCATGGAAAAGTTAAAGTTTATGAAACATAGGAAAGAGAACGTTAACTCAAATTCCCTTTGTTTGCATAATAATGTACTCCAAGTGTTTGATCTTTTCAATTCGGGTCAAATTAGTGTTAGAGTAATAAAAACTCAAGTGTAGGGATGTGTCTATAAATCCCTATCATTTTGATGTACCGTAGAGGATGGTAGAGTAAAAGTGTAAAAAAAAAAAAAAAAAAAAAAAAAAAAAATCGAAAATAGAAAAAAAAAAAAAAAGTGAAAAAAAAAAAAAAAAAAAAAAAAAAAAAAACAAAACATACGGGCTACCATCCTACATCTATCTTTTAAATTATGTTTGTTTATTTTCGTTGCTAGAGTTTTAGAGTGTCGAGTCTTGGCTTAGCAACGCCATTCTTCGTATACTTGCAACATAGAGATTTTGACTATCCACCACTATATAGCCTATCCCACCAAACCCTTATTTCCCTACCGTAAGCTAACGTTACAACCCTTTAAAGACCTCTTTGATAGTCTTTCCTAGGTGCTTACGCCAGCGATTTGAGGTTTGATCTATTCTCAAGCCTATGGTAATCTATGTACTAGGACCGGTTAATGAGTGTTTATCTTCCATTTCGATTTGTTATATTTCACATATACACGAGAGAGATGTGAGTATCCAAACACCCCATGTGAGGTGCTAGTATGTAATTCGTGCTTGTTATGACTTTTATGGGCTTATATGTGTTGTGGACCGCTTTGAATGGATGTTTCATGACCCCAACTTATAAATTAATTGGCTAAAGCACATTTGCTTGAGGACAAGCAAATACCAAGTGTAGGGATATTTGATAAGGTTTTAAAAGGTACATTTTGAGGGTCATTTAAGCCCTTATTCGATCACTTTTGTATCCGTTATTGCTTAATATCGTTCCTTTTCACTTTTAGGTCTCTTGAAGGCAAAATGTCGGAATGATGCTTATTTGGACGAAAAGGCGCGAATATCTGAAGAAAATGGCCAAAGTCAAAATCGAGACACTCAAAGTCTGCTGAAACATAAAGCGGCGGCCACATCAAGATATCCGCGACGCCGCGTCGGGAAGGCATTTTGCGACGGCTCGAGGAAAAATTACATGTTTTCAAGGACGTCGTGTTCTAAAGAGTAGCCGTCGTTACTCGGACGGCCTAGATGCGCCAAAGACGCGGCGTCGAGGCGAAGGGACGGCGTCACAAATAAGGTGACGCCGCCGAAGGTTTACGTGGCCAAGACGAAACCCTAATGACGGCGACACGGCGGCGCCACGAAACATAAGGTGACGCCGCAGATGTAATCTTATATATAAATCCGAATTTTTCGGTTTTGTGTGTAGTCTTTTGGAGTAAAACCTAAACCAACCAAGGCTTTCTTGTGCAGTATTTTAGGGTTCTAAACCCTATTATACATCAAGATAAGTATTTACTTCATTAATTTAATTATGTCTTTGATTATTTGTGTGTATGCTTGCATGTTCTCCATGTCCGGCTAATTTATTTGTGTGTTTGCTTAGGAATATGAAACTTAATTATTGAATATTGATTGGTTGATACTTATCTTAGTTGACTAATGATCTAGAGTCGCTAGATTATTCGTTGTGTACTTAATGCTTGACATTTCTTTGTGAACTTTAGAATATAATTATCTAGGTAATTGTAGGATAAAGTATTCAAGGACAACCGTAGAGTAGGCGTCTATAAATCACTAGAGGATTTGTAAACAAGACCCTTTGGTAATTTCAAAGAGTTAGGAAACAAGCACGCCCTATAGCCTTAGAATCACAACGCAACTAGGAATAAGGACGTGACAAATCAACCATCAATAGGAGATAATTAAGGAGTAGTAAAACCTAAGTAAACACATCTTTAAACTATCATACGAGTACACATCAATCGACATAGACTATCACAACCTTAGCTTAGATAATTAGATAATAGTAGAGTAATCGTAGCAATACCAACCCCCAAATCCAATACCCGAGATTCGTACCTTTTCATTTTCTAAAAAACATAAAAGATAAAAATAATCTTCCTCAACCTCAACCTTAGCGTAGTAACTTCTCACTAGCATTCCTATTCCCTAGAGAACGATATCAATACCCGTGGCTTACCCTAATTACTACACTACAACGATTAGGTTCACTGCCTAGGGTGTTATAAAACTTGCTCGAAGAAAAGGAAGTTTCCTTGACCCCGAACGACGCGTGTAGCGTTATCATTGTCCCTCTATCAGGTGCAACAATAGAATACAATCACTCATACACTAAAACCAAACCAAAGATCAAGATGATCTACAATCTGTTTACACTAGTAAACTACTAATAAAACCAAAGAAACCCAGATGAATATCAACAAACTTATATGTGAAACTTTGAGAGAAAATATCAAGAGAAAGTTTAATGAAACCCTAGCAGAATAAGTCTTTATATAGCCAGAAATTTTACACTCTCAACCCTGCACAAATAAACTCAACAAACAATACCCAAAATGTTAAGAGTTAGAAACTTAGTATAAAAAGTTACATAATACACCTGAAGGTTCGGTGATTGTCAAAGAAGTATTCAATACTTTCAACATCCCCTCAAACCGATGAACCCAAAACAAATTAATCATACCAAGATTTCTAACCATAACACCATGTTGAATGCACTCAAGAGCTTTAGTCAAAACATCGCAGCTTTGACTTTAGAGTCAACTTTAATAGTTTTAATCAAACCGGATGCAACTTTTTCTCTAACTAAATGCACATCAATATCAAAGTGCTTAGTTTTTCATGCATCATGGATTAGCGACAATTTGTATAGCGACCTTGTTATCACAAAATAACTCAACCGCAACAATTGCTCGAATACCCAAGTCTTTTAAAACTTTAAGAATTCACATAACCTCACAGTAGTGGAGGCCATGCATCTATACTCAAATTCGCTAAAGATTTAGAGGAGTAGCTTGTTTTTACTCTTCCAAGAAACCAAGTTACCATTTACAAAACACAATATCCGGACACAGACTTTCTAGTCAATGGACATTTAGCCCAATCAGAATCGTAAAAGCGAGACTTTAAAACTTTGATCATTCTTACTAAATGTAGACCATTACGTGTGCAAGCTTAAGATACTTTAACAGTCTTAAGCCAATATCAAAGTGAGATTTCAAAGGAGAATGCATATATTGACTCAAGCAAGGCACAACATAAGAAATATCGTGTCTAGTCATAGTAAGATATATCAACTTCCCAACAAGTTTATGATAACTAGTAATATTTTCAACTTTTATCATCACTAGTTTCTTTATGATTTAGAACAATATTCTCGTGCAAAGGAGTTAACACAGCTCGCAACCAAGTAAACCATAATCATTTAACAACTCAAGACAATATTTCCTTTGGTTTAAACACAAGCCTTTATCGCTTTTAAAACTTCAATTCCAAGAAAATATTTTAATTCTCCTAAATCTTTGATTTTAAACTTATTTCTCGAAAAGTTTTAAAAACCTCGATCTCATTTTCATTATTACCAAGAATCACCGGATCATCAACATAAACAAGTAAGTACAAGACACAACTTCCTTGGTTTTAACAAACAAAGAATGATCATTTTTAGATCTGACAAAACAAGCCTCAAACAAGGCTTCGACAATTTAAGATTCCATTGTCTTGGAGCTGTTTTAAGCCATAAAGAGACTTTTTAACTCTGCACACTTATTATTGTTTTCGAAACAAACCGTGGAGGCAACATATAAACCTCTTCATTTAAGTCACCATATAGAAAAGCATTGTTAATATCCATTTGAAATATTTTCCAATCATTTTGAACATCAATACTTAATAAGCACCTAACAAGACCCATTTTAACCACAGGACTAAAAGTTTCATCATAATCAAAACCATATTTTGATCGTAACCCTTAGCCACAACTCTAGCTTTATATCTTTCAATCTCACCATTAGATTTCAACTTAAGTTTCCAAACCCATTTAGACCCAATAGGAATTCTTCCTTCGTGAAGATCAACTTCTTCCCATGTATCATTTTCATATAAAGCAACTAACTCATCATTCATAGCATTTTCCAATTTATATCTGGAAGCTTCCTCATAAGAAGAAGGTTCACATGACTTATTCATATTAGCAACAAAACAACAATTATCAAGATTTAACCAAGTATGATTAGCATACTTATTCAAACCATACTTTATCTTAGAATCAAGAACATAATCATTCGGTTTAGTAGGCAATTTAGAAGATCGCTAGACCTCCTATAACTAGTAGTTCCTTCCTCGGTTTGATTTTGAACAACATTTTGAAAACTAGGCACATCTGCTTTCAAACAACATTTCCCTCGAATTATTATTATCACCTACGTGGAGTTGCAAAACTAGGCATATCGATTCTTGTGGTGGATCGAATTAAGAACCCGTTCTAAAACAATATCCCGATCAACATCCACTACCCTACCGATTCACCTAGATTACCTTCTCTACTTACGGATGTTACATTTAATCCTCTGTTTCATCATCGGGAGAGGACTAGGAGTTCGGTTTTGACTCAAAATTATCAAAGAAATTTAAAGTATTAATATCAAGTGGATCTTTTGAAGAATCGACTGTTTCATTTTGTATGGGAAAATAGTCTCATAAAACTTAACATCTCTCGAGTATAAAACCGATCTATTTTCCGGACTTAATAATTTGTAAGCTTTCTTTCCACTTGCATAACCAAGCAAAACACATTTTTCGATTTTTCGAAAACTTATCGACTCTTTTAAAATAGTAGCATAACAAAGACACCCAAACTCCTAAGATGTGCTAGACTAGGTTCTCTACCATAAACCAAAGAAAAAGAGATTTTCATTCAAAACAGAGAAGGCAACCTGTTAATCAAATAAGTAGCAGTTAAAACACAATCGCACCAAAACACAAGAGGAATCCCCACGAAACATAAGACTTCTAGCCACATTAAGCAGATGCCTATGTTTCCTCTCAAGAATTCCATTCATTGAGGAGTATATGCTACACTAGTTTGATGAATAATACCCATTGTATCAAAAAATTCACCCATTTTATTATTAACAAACTCAGTACCATTATCAGATCTGACAATTTTAATTTTCTTATTAAACTGAGTCAAGACCATTTTGAAAAAACTTTGAAACATCTCAAAAACCTCATGTTTTCCTTTTAGCATATACACCCAAACAGATCTACTGTAGTCATCAACAATAGTCAAGAAATATCTGAAACCTTCCCTGCTAACCACTTTATAAGGCCCCCATACATCAAGATGTATCAGGTCACCAAAACCAGATGTTTTATGTTCACTTAAAGAAATGGATCCTTGTTTGTTTAGCCTTATGGCAAACATCACAAGGTGCTCCATGATCAATATTAGTTAATTTTAAAGAACCTTTTAAAGTTTCAAACCGGATTAGCAGGATGTCCCAATCTACTATGCCAAACATCTTTAGAAACAAAACAACTAAAACACTCACTTTTAGTCACAAAAGCGAGAGGAAACTTTAGACTTATCAAACAAATACAAACCACCGGACTCACTACCAGGTCCTCGGCACCTCTGCTGATTCAAATCTGAATATAGCATTTAGTCTCATCAAAACCAACTCTCAACTTACTATCTTTAATCAACTTATTAATAGACATAAGACTAACTCAATATTCAGGAACAACAAGCACATCAAACAAAACCACATTATCATTAAGTTTTAAGTTACCAACATGAGTAACTTTAGCAAGAGTACCATTTGGATGTCCCACAGTAATCTTTAAATCAGATATATCAACCAAATTATGCATATTAAGAGGACTATTAGTTAAATGCTGATTAGCCCCAGAATCAATTATCCATCCCAGATGATAATTAACCCCATTCAACTTAATATTAGCACCAAAGAATCTATAAAATCTTGATTAAAGAAAACACTGCGATTAAAAAGAACAAGAATCCCTACCTGCCATATTAGCATGAGCAGAGGATCCAGGTTTATCATTCAACAAGCTTAACAACTTCATAACCTGTTCATTACTCAGAGACATATTTCCAGAACAATTCTTAGATCCATTATTAACAACAGAGGCACTCCTTATATCATTGATTTTATTAAAGTTATTAGCAGGTTTCAGATTAGGGTTCTTTTTAAAACCAGGAGGATAACCAATAACTTCAAAGCATCTATCAACAATATGACCTTTCAAACCACAATGAGTACAAAGCAAACTATCATAATTTCCCCTGTTATTAGACCCAGAATTGTTATTATTACTGTTTTTTCTCCAACTAGTATTCTTATTATCATAAGTCTTAGAAACAAAAGCGAAACTGAGCCTTCTCAGTTTAATGGTTGTGGTTGGAACCCTACATGGGATTCTTCCTCGATACAATGGCAAAGCATCTTTGACTTGGGAAGGACTTCCTAGTCAAAGAGTACTTCTTATGGGTTGATAAATGTCATCAAGACCCATAAGGAGCTGCATCAATTTTAACAACTTCCATGATCAACAAGTTCTTGTCTAGCCTCACAAACACAATCGAAACTTAGTAAGAATATCAAACTCTCCACAAAGAATTCAACTTATGATAATACTCGATATGGGTAAACCACCTTGCTTAACACTATTAATCTTTTGAAACAGTTAAAAACCACGTAACCATCAATTCTATCATATGTATATTTTAAATCTCTCCAAACAACATAAGCATTATCAGAAAAAACGTGTCCAAGATACACATCTTGAGTTAAAGAACTCAAGATCCAATTAAGCACCACTGCATTACATCTCGTCCCATGAGCTTCCGTGAGGACTTGCAGCATAAGCAGTTCTAAGACAAGTACCATCAAGAAACCCCATCTTATTCTTAATTTGCATAGCAAGTTTTATAGCACTAGCCCAGACTCTATAATTCTCAACACCAACCAACTTAATACTAACAACAGATGCATGATAGCCATGATGACAGTAAAAACAGAAACACAAACTAACCAGACAAACAATCAACAGATATACCAAGAAACTACAAGAGCTACCAAACATAAACTAAACTAAGAAACACACACCCATGACTAACTTAGCCCAAGCCAGTAAGCTGTGATTGACTAGAGCAGGTATTCACACCTCTCAAGGAGGCAGATCAAGAAGTTAGTCAATCCGTTTACACCCACTAAACTCAGAACTAGTCAATCCTAAAGGAAAAGAAATTAAACCTTACAGTGCGTAAAAGATGAAACCAGCATCGGAAAAGAATCAATCAATAGCCCAAGAACCACCAGATTCCCATAATACAAGAAACCCCCAAATCAGAAAATTAGGGTTTCTTCCAATTGTACCAAGAAACCAAAAATTCAACTTCCCAAACCACCAAAACACCTTCAATCTAAACAAGAACCTCAATAATCAAAAAACCCCCAAAAATTAGGGTTTCAAGAAAAAACCCTAAAAACCAATCGAGCTCACAACCCGTCAATTAATCCAAGAATCACCAAGAGATCAAGCCAATTACCAACCTAGAGCTCGATACCATGTTAAATGGTGCAGAACAATATCAATAATCACCCAACCAACCACCCTTGGTGATAATCTTTATATTATAACGATAAACACAGTAGATTAGTCCCTAACACAGGTGCTAATCAATACAAATACAAAGAAAGATTGTTGTCCCTCTATCAGGTGCAACAATAGAATACAATCACTCACACACTAAAACCAAACCAAAGATCAAGATGATCTACAATCTGTTTACACCAGTAAACTACTAATAAAACCAAAGAAACCCAGATGAATATCAACAAACTTATATGTGAAACTTTGAGAGAAAATATCGAGAGAAAGTTTAATGAAACCATAGCAGAATAAGTTGTTAATACAAATAAGCCGTGAAAACGTTTATTTATATTTTACGATCTTCTAATGTTTTTTTGATAACAAATATAAAATCATTTTAACGAAACAAATAGAGTACGTAAATAGTTTGAGTTAATAGTTTTCTAACACACTTACGCTTTCACATAAAACACTAAAACAAGTATAAGTGATTTTATGATTTAGATAAATATGTACAACAACTAGTGTTTGCATATTGGGTTAAACATATACTTAAACTAAGTATACTAAAATGGGTAAAAACTAAGTGTATGCTAAATTGGGTAAATACAAGTATATACTAAATGGGTAAATACTAGCAAATGGTTTTGACCCATAACCCATGGTGTTATATATACCACTTAACCAAGTACATTGTATCTAGAAAGAAAACCATGGATCAACCCATAACCCATGACCCATGAGCCATAACCAAAAATACCCATGGGCAAAGAGGAGCAGACCACGGATCCCTAGCTTTGTGCTAGCGGATCCTTGTGGTAGGGATCCGTGGGATCCGGGAAAGCAGAAGAGAATTTCTCTATAAATAGAGAGCCATTTCTTCCTCTATTTGGAATTTTCAATAAATAATTCCCAAAGTATTCTAACCCTCTAACCTCAGATCTAAGTGATCTATGTAGTTTGTCTTTTGTTTTGTGTGTGATCTTCTAGGTTCCTCTTAAAGGAAAGATCACCACTTCTTGAAGACGTGCAAGCTCAAGTCCATGAGTTGCCATGCTTCGTCATCATCAAGACAACGAAGATTCTCTTGTTGATAGATCTACCTTTCTCCATAGACGTTGGGTTGAAGGCATTAGTGAAGAATGCCGAAAATGTAAAGATGCAAGCATTAGTGAAAGATGCTCATCATTCGTGTCAAGGCATTAGTGAAGAATGCTAAAGGTGTCAAGGCGAAGGCATTAGTGAAGGATGCCAGCGTTGTGTCAAAGGCATTAGTGAAGGATGCCAAGCGTTGTGTCAAAGGCATTAGTGAAGGATGCCAAAGAATCAAATCAAGTAGCATTTGGGAAGAATGCTTAGGTCGTATAATCGATGAGGTGCATCGTTATACATATAAGTATTTGTTTATTTACAAGGATGGTGATATCCTTGATGGTGTTGTAACAAGGAGTAGATCTCGCGAGAATAGGTGTTGTGTCGTGAAGGTGTAGTTCACCTAAGGTGTGAAAGAACTAGGTACTTAGCCTAGTACCTAATAAAGGGTAGGCGACGTTGTGAAGGATTAGTTCTCCCAAGGTGTGAAAGAACTTCGGTGGTTAGCCTAGCACCGTATAAAGGGTAGGCGACGTTGTGTTAGGTGTGGTTCGCTTTGGTGTGAAAGAACTCGGTATTTAGCTTTGTCTGGGAAAAGGTTAAGCGACGTTGTGAAGGCTTCTCCGCCATAAGGAGTTGGTGTAGTGTTCTGAACTCTCGAGTAGGTGACTCGGGAGTGGAGTAGGCAAGGAAGGTGTCCTTGTAGCCGAACCACTATAAATACTTGTGTCGTGGTGATGTGCTTTACTTTATCTTTCATTACACGCTTATATATCTATCTATCAACGTCCAACATAAACAACCAAATAGATTGACATAAGTCGATCTAAATATTTAAAAGGAAGTTTTAAATTGGTAAAACTATTCAACCCCCCTTCTAGTTTTCCACATAAGTCTTTATATAGCCAGAAATTTTACACTCTCAACCCTGCACAAATAAACTCAACAAACAATACCCAAAATGTTAAGAGTTAGAAACTTAGTATAAAAAAGTTACATAATACACCCCTGAAGGATCAACTGATTGTCAAAGAAGTATTCAATACTTTCAACAAATTGTTTGGTAAATAGTTCGTGTATGTTCGTTTATTAATTAAATAAATGAACATGAATAGTATTTTACGTTCATTTAGTTAAAAATGAACGAATATGAACAAAAGTCGCGTCCGTTCAGTTATGTTCGTAAACGTCCGATTATGCGCACTAACGTTCGTTTATGTTCATTTATTTTTTTACGTTCGTATATCATATCTTTTAATTATATACTTCTAAAAGTGGTAAGCAAAGAACAACACAATGATGTTGTCCATAGATCAAATTATTTCGTGGATTGGATTTCACTTGACTGTCTACGGTTCCATTG
This sequence comes from Chrysanthemum lavandulifolium, assembly GCA_022545495.1. Taxonomy (NCBI): domain Eukaryota; kingdom Viridiplantae; phylum Streptophyta; class Magnoliopsida; order Asterales; family Asteraceae; genus Chrysanthemum; species Chrysanthemum lavandulifolium. The sequence goes on along the minus strand of CM040243.1, from coordinate 251,153,858 downwards.
CTTGTGCTCGGGGTAGAAGTTTTGTATAAATTTATCGAGTGGAATTGAGGGATCTCTACTTTATGTACCTCTGTAATCTTATGAGAAAGTAATACACTCGGTCTCACAGTTGGTGTTTAAAAAAGTGTGTGTTTGTTTTCCTACGTTCATTTACACTCGATCGTTTATGTTTTTTATAAAGTTCGTTTAGTGTCTTAATAAATGAACATAAATAAACATGAACAACTAATCTTTTTAATAAACGAACATGAATAAGAAAATTTATCCGTTTAAACGTTCGTGTCCATTTATTATCCCGATTTTAGTTAAACGAACGAAAATAAATAAGGCTCCGTTCGTGTACATCTTGTTATTTTAGTCCGTTCTCATAAAAACATCTTTAAAATATAGGAAAGACATTTAATTAGTTAATAGTGTATCACTATTAAAATAAAACTTGCTCTTTTTTTTTTTCTTCTTACAACCAGTGTTTTGACACTTTATCCTTTTATGCTCGGTTCTTAAGTTTTTTTAGTAAAAAAAAGTCAAGAACTATGAAGTACTCCGTATATATTTTCAGCTTAATTTTAAGAAAAAACATTTTACTTCAAATTACTGAATCACGTTTCTTTTTCAGTCATTTTTTTTTATTCTTCCTCTTTAAATGATACTCGAAAACAAAACTTTTTTATTTCTTTCTTTAAATAATACCCGAGAATTAGATAGAAACGACTATTAGATACCAATTTCCTAATTTATTCTTGGAGTTAATTTTGGTATTTGTTGCATCAGAATGTGAAACTATAATTTTGGTTAAAATCGTATCTAGCTTCATTTACAAATGTTTTCATTAAATAAATTTAATTTTGACACAAACCAAACACTCCTAAAATGAAAAAAGGTTTTACCCAAACACCCCGTAGAAGTTTCTAAAACCTCATGCCCATCTTTCTTGCGTGGGGGAACAAAAACTGAACTAAACACCCAAAACCCAAATCCTAAAATCCTATAAAGTTTTTACCTTTATATACAGTAGTATTGAATAAGTATGCAGGGTTTAAGGAGGGGTTCTTCTGTTTTAAAACGTTTTTCAGTTCCTCAAATCAGAAAAAAGGTTTCTAATTCATGGTCTGCTGTTGAAGATACCTTTTCATCAACCAAGGTTTTTTTTTTTTTTTTTTTTTTTTTAGAATTGGGTTTTCTTATTTATTATAATTTTTTGATTTGGTGATTTTGGTTTTGTAGGATACATTTGAGAGGCATAAAATTGTGTTTACAGTATTAACTTCTGTGGCATCTATTGGCACTGCTTGGGCTGGTATGTTTATTTTTTTCGATATTAAATGTATAAATTGTAGTGTCAATTTAGTCATTAAACTTAGTAAAGCCCGGCGTTTTCGTCTTTAAGATGGCAACCTAAGCAATTATAGAATTCCTCGTAGATGAAAGTGAACCATTTTCTTAAGTTTAATGAATTGTTGGTAAGATAAGTTGTATAATGACCATTGTGAAACAAGATCATACGTTTGTCATTGTAGTATTGTACAATGCATAGAAACACACACTCTTGCCGGAGGTCTTTCTGGAGTAGTCCCTTTACCCTCGTGTAGGGGTGTGAATACCCCGCTCAGGTGGGATTGGGTATTGTTGTTTTGTACAATGCATAGAAAATGGAGTTTTTTTTTTTGGTTTATATGCTAATGACTAGTTTGGTATGATTACTTGTACAATGACAAATGTGGAACCGTAAAGAGTAAATGTAGTTGTACGAATCATAAAAAAATGATGAAATTGGAGTAATTTTGTAGATTATTGACTAGTTTAGTCTGATAAATTGTACAATGACCGATGTCTGCATTGAAGGCATGTTGCTATTATATGACAGTACAGTAGCCCTTCTGCTTCGGTCATAGTTCATAAGTGTTTTTATCGTGCGACTACATTGGTTTTTTTGGTTAAAACTGTGAAGATATATTAGCATAACAAATTAGAGAGTTTACAAGATACTGCTAAGAAACGTTGGACATGCCCATGACTTAGAAACCAAATACAGCTATAAGATTCAAGGACAAATTCTTCACAGATCACTCACAACAACTACATTTCTCATACTATAAACCATGACATGCTAATCCACAGTAGATCAACATGAAATAGACTTTATATACAGGCCTCATTGTTGTGAAACCCTTGATCATGAGCTACATTTCCCCTATGAAGGTGACCTATATGACAAATTGCAGCTCCATCCTCACAGTAAGTCACATAGATCAGCATCTATAGAAGGCTTCACCACTTGTAAAGTCCTACTTGAAACTCTGTTGTTGCTCACATCCACACAAGAGAGTACAAGTAACACATCTACAAATGGCATCACCCACAATACCAGTGACCAACCATCTCTATATCACCAATACTCTTCTATCCAAACACCAGTTATCCTCTTTGCATATTCAATGCCACATTCCACTGCTTAGAGACTTGATTCACTACACTAGTTATTAATAGAACAATGCTGAGAAGAAATGCTGCGACTACTTTTGGTTTTTGAAATGAATCCATCTGAATGAGGAGAATTCGGTTTAAGTTACTTTTGATCACTAGATAACTTGCTGTGAAACTTTCAATTTACAGGCGTTTAAATTATAGCCAGAACACCTGGTTAGTTGTCTGATTAGATAGTTGGAGATTTGAATTGGCAACAACTCACCCTTTGAGTTCTTTTTCAAAGTTAGAGATAAAACTAGAGCTTGTGATTTTCTTTCTGTTATGAATTGTTGAGCATCATTTTTTAAGTACTGCTGTACTGATCTAGCAAAAAGTTATTTGTTTCATCTATTTATCTTTTAATATGATTAGATATATTGAAAACATATAGCATAGTCATGAATAACAATCTGAATTGTATGCGGAAGTTTTCAAAATATTTCACTTCTTCCATGATTTTGTTAAATGTTTGCAATACGAACAAGAAAAATTCTCAACACATTTGAGCACTTATGTACCTTTTTTTGGTTAACCTTGGTTTCTCACCTTTTGGCCCGACTAATCCACGGGGCTTGAGCCCACCCCCACAGAGTCTCAAACCGGGTAAAGGCCTCCCCTTTTGGCGGCCTACTTGAAAGCCTGGGCATGCACTACCGACTTGCATATCTTGGGAGTAAGGTCGCGGCCAGAAATATAAGAAACAAAACTGCTATTGCAGATCACATAAACTATTTATATTTGTTAAGTTAATGGATTACATATTAGATCCTTTGATGAGAGATATCAATGGATTTGTGTCACTTTTTTCACATAAAGCCATAAAAGTAACTTTAATTACTACTTGAGATGCTTCTATCATTCTATGGTTGTTCTCTAGATGATGTTTCCCTTAGGTTTTATTTTGGGTGGGAAGTTTGTTTCATTGTATTTTTGTACTTATTTTTTTGTTTAAACTCAACCTAATATTTGATGATGACGCAGGCTATACAATACGCCACCTCCACGAGACAAAAGTTGAACAAAGGCTTGACTCGATTGAGAATGCTGTTAGTATTCTTTCTTTTTTTTGTTTTCTCTCATTTTCTTACAAATATTTATCCTCTTTAAGAGGATCTTTGCCTACAAAATCTGTTGGGGTTTTCTGGATGTACATTTTTCAAAATGTTGTTGCAGCTTTATGAATTGCAATCAAAACATTATATCTATATTTTTTGGCCCTACTCAGTAGAAACTCAGAATCAGTCTTATACTTATTATCATATACGCATTCTTGCAGATGAAAAAAAATTACGATCTCGAAGGTAAGGAATTCAAAAAGCTGGTTGGTACCGGTAGTTCTAGCGCTGCAGCCTGTGTTGCAACCGTTGGGGTTGCTTTAGTTGTCGGGTGTGTCTCTTTTCTATACTTCTATTGATTGCATAAAAGTTTCCAAATCATACTAAAGTTTTGTACATGCAAAGTTGAAAGTGGCATTAGATTCTTCAAAAGATCTTAACTGAATTTAACAAGGTCCAAATGCCCTTTTCCAAAAAAAAAAAAAAAAAAAAAAGGCATGGTCTAAAGACATTCTAAATTGATAGTCTTTTCATAAATACATACACATTAACAAAGGTTTTGATCTGCAGGTACGGGTTGGGTTGGAGAGGTGGCAGATCGTATGCACACCGTAAATTCAAAAGGGAGCAGATGAAACTGTTGGGTCAAGATAAACCGAAAAGGTGGCAGTTGAAGTTCCTAAAACGTCCAATACTTCGCTTTAAGAAGTCAAATGCTACGGTCAAAGCTTCAGAAACTGTTGAAAGTTCCATCCCGACTGCACTTAATCCAAGAGAAGCAAATCCTGCTTAAAATGTGGTAAATGTGCAGGAAGTATCATATGAAATCAGTCTAAAGCATATATGTACATGCTTGATCTCGGTTTTGGAACTTCTTATTACTATTAACCTTGACAAAAAGGTTTAATTGATTTAGATTAAATAATTTTTTTAGTTAATATATAAGGGCCAACTGCAAACACGCTTACTCCGCCAATTGTAGACTGGTTCAAGGGTCCATGGGTGTCAACTGACCCGGGTCGTTGTTCATTTCAGTACTTATGGAAGTATGCTAGGAATTGACAGGTGATTGTAATTGAACAACATTAACTAAATTCTTTGCTGCAGCTTACAGATTATATACTTTAGAAGGTATTTAACGCAGACTAAACCAAATGTTGTAGAAAACTACAAACGACATAAGTAGCTAAAATGCAACCTAAGCATCTACGTAGAGGGAACATTTTACATAATAAAAAACAGAACTTTCAAATGGATGCTGGATTGTGAACAAGAAATAGAAGGCATCATATGCTTCAGTCAACATTCGTGATGTTGCTGTGACCTAAATTACTAGATAAAGTAACAGTAATAATACATTAGAGAACTTATTTTGCGTAGATATACCATTCAAGAAGAGTTAGACCACCTATAACAATGACTACAACCATTACCGTCATCTCAGCGTCAGCACCACATCAGCTTTTCACACCTTCACCAGACGATCAAGACTCGTCACCAAACAACCATAATAAAAAAACCACCAAACGCAAACCCATTTTTTTAAAATTACTAAAAATAAAAATTTTAAATTTGATTTTATATAAAAATAAAATGAATACAAAACCCATACGCAATCCCGCCAGAGCGGGTATTAGGAGGTAGAATGCATACCTCTACCTTTTGGGTAAATCCGAAGGTAAGGAGACCGCTTCCGGTAAGACCTCCGATAAAATGAAAGAGTGAGTGTGATAGTGTTAAAAATAAAATAAAATATGAAAGCATGAAAATGCAAGGATACATTGCATAGGAAGAATATGAAAGCATAAGATGTGAAAGCAAAAAAACACAAGAGAAAGATGTCATCATAAGAGCACAAGGTATGGATGCAATTCACACGCCAAATGCACCTTAAAATTACCAATGGCTAGCCAAATGCAATATCGTCACTTGTGCCATTCGTGAGCCAAAGGTATTTGAGCTAGTGAAATGGCTCAAGCCATTGGGTTTTTTTTTGTGTATTGTGAGTGAGTGGGTATTTTTAGTGGGGTATTTTGTGGGACCCAATAACATGTTAGTGGTGTGTTATGAGAGAGAGTGTTTTAGTTATTGGTGTGTTATTGGGAAGTGTATGATATGGCGTTAAAGTTGCATACCAATAACGTGTTAACGGTTCCTCTCATACCTTGTGGTAATAAACAAAAAGGGCATAAAGGCATACAACGCATGGCAGCACATGAAACACATAAGCATAGGACCAAGAGCCTGTGAAAACCCATAGAAAGATCAAAGAAACTGTTAATACAAATATCGCGTAAAAACGTTATTTCTATTTTACGGTCTTTCAAAGTTTTAATAACGACAATTATAAAATTATACGACGTAAAAGTTTACATAACCAAGTTATTAGTCGTAAGTTTCCATCTTGAGGACAATCGCTTAAGGTATAAACATTGAGATTATAAAGCTCGTCGAATGATCAAAGAACCCAATTGCATACACATTTATTAAACATTTACTTACACAAGTCTAAACAAATGTTTTCCTAATAAAACCAAGCTTAAACAACTAACCATCTCTTAATCACATAAGACACATAATTAATCATAAGAGACAATGATTAAGCTATTTTTGGAAAGTAATCTAACCACTTTATAGTTTATACCACAACTAGTTAATTTTTCATTTCAATTAAGCTTCTAGAAGCTAAATATTTTGGAAAGATTTGTGATTAAACACTTGTTAATACACTAGACAGAAAGCTGTCTTTATACGCTCCGCGAATCCTCAAAATACAAGGACAGATCCTTGAAAAAGGATCCGCGGATCCGCCGAAGACAATATTTTGGGCAGAAAACTTTGCCTATAAATAAACCCCATATTTCATATTTTTGGCTCATCCTTTTGCATTATTGTTTAACACCTTTTCACATACTAACTTCTAATCATTCATTACACACTCTTTGATAAACTTGTTATATAACTCATTACATATGATTCACCAATTACCACTTTGTCTACAAGTGGAAAATACAAGAAGATCTTCAAGCTTCTAAGTGTTATAGTCGTTAGTGTGTATTTATATACGTAGTTGCTTAACTTTGTATATCATTGATGTGTCATTATACTCCACCATCATACACCAAAGTTATTAATCATCATCATACACCAGCGTAGAAGGATCGGTTAGTATTTTATGCTTTAAAATACATTGTTAATTAAGGTTGGTCTTGCCTTAGGAAAAGACTCGACATCTATCTTAATAATGGTAAAGAAGTTAAGCGACGTTGTAAGGTTTTCTCCGCCGAAAGGGAGCTTGTTGATATAGTGCTTACGAACTCTCGATTTGGGTACTCGGGGAGTGTAGTAGGGCGAGGAAGGAAGCTTCGTGCCGAACCATTATAAATCATCGTGTCATTGGTTTGATCTTTTCATTTCTATCATGTACTTACTTGTCATTTATTGCATTTATATATTTGCGTGTCATGTCGATTTCACATTAAGCATACGAGCATAAGATTTCCTAAAACGGACTTTTAAACGGTAAAAACTATTCAACACCCATTTTCTAGTTTTCCACAATTAGCATCAGAGCTATGTTGACCAAGATTTTTAAAATTTATTGGATTTTAAAACTTGAATCAATCTATGAATTTTGAAAACTACAAAGAGGGTCAATCTATGCAATGACCATCACTTATGAAAGTGATGATTTTGTATATGGGAAAAATAGATTCAAAATTTATGTGAAATCAAAAGATCTTAATCTTTGGCATGTTATTATCGAGGGTGATTTCCAACCTATTGAAAAGAACGCTGATACACAAAAAGATGAAATTATTCCTTATGAAAAACAATCCGATGATCTTAAAAAGAAACTTGTTACAAATAACGAAGCTAAAATGGTTCTTTATAATGATTTGCCTAAGAAAGAATATGAAATATTTTTTATGTGTAAAACGACAAAAGAAATTTGAAAATCATTGTTAATCACCCACCAAGGTAATAGACAAGTCAAAGATAACAAGATCGACTTACTTGTGCAACAATATGAGAAATTCTCGATTGCTGAGGATGAATCTATTGATAGAGGCGTTGCTAGATTTAACACTACTATTACTAGTTTGAAAGCTCTTGATGAAAGTTTTTCTAGCAAGAACTATGTTCAGAAGTTTCTTAGGGCTCTTCATCCTAAATGAAGACCAAAGGTCACTGCGGTTGAAGAATCTAAAGACTTGTCATCGCTTGCACTTGATGAACTCATTGGTAATCTAAAAGTGTATGAAGTGATCATGGAAAAGGACTCGAAAATTGTTAGAGGCAAACGAGAGAATATGGAGTCTCTTGCCTTGAAAGTGAAGAAAGAATTTAGTGATGAGGAAACTTCTTTATCGGTTAGTGAGGATGAGAGTATGCTATGGCGTAAGGGACTTTAAAAGTTTTTTTAAGAGGAGAGGTATATTTGTTAGAAAACCTCGGGATGAGAAGAAGTCATTCGAAAAGCCGGGATGATAAGAAAGGTAAGAATGATAAAAAATGTTACAGATGCGGAGACCCGACTCATCTCATTGGTAATTGTCCGAAACCACCAAGAAGCAATGACCAAAAGGCATTTGTCGGAGGTTCTTTGTCACAATTCTCAATTTCTGGTCATTTCTCAAACTCCATATTCATCATTTCATATCAATTTATGCATGGGTTTCGCATTTTACATTAAACGTTTATTTTCTTATTAAATAAACGCTATCGCGTAAACATTATTTGAACATTTGATCCGACACTTCCAAAAATTATCCCGACATATTTTTATACTCATATTAAGATTATAAAAATAATATTATGAGTTTACCCAATGTTTTAAATTTATTTCGTATATAAATTGTTATGTTTATATAAATTACGACGGTTTTCTTAAATTCAACCCGATAAATATTTATTCACTCAAATCTTTCAAGAAATGTATTTTTATAATTTTTATGACTTCAATATATTTCATTTTGATCCGTTAAAATTTATTTTTAGTTAACGCTACCCTGAATACTTAAATATATATACAAGTTACTAATAATTCTTAACTTAACTACACATTTACTCTACATTAATACACTTAATTATACTAAATGCAACTAGTCTTTTTTTTTATGTACATGTCGACCCATTTGGGGATGACTCACTTGATTTCCAAAATATCTCATACACTTATATTTTATAATACTCAAAATATCACAAACATATATTTCACTTCATTTTTGCAAAGAAAAAGATCAAAACTCTTTCTCTCTTCTCTTGCTAGAACCGGCCACACCATAAGGATCAAGGAAAGATCACAAAAGTTTTCAAGTCAAGTTAATTAACACTCTAGTATCACTCTTTATTTAGGTTTTGCAATAAAAACCTAGGGTGATTAGGAAATCCTTTGTTCTCATAAACCTCATCAAGTTACTAGTAAGCATTCATATTCATGATCATATCTCATATTCATTGTTATATTCATTTCATCATATTTGAGAAAACATGCAAGTCTCATGGATGTTTATACCACTTTTTCATTGATTTTAAGAGTTATGTATATATAAGTCATCCTATAATCACTCCTTGTTATATATTATTTTTGGTGATGTCTAGGAACCCATGACACCCTAAGAAGGTGTATGGTAGGATTAGAATAGCTTCGGAGTTGTTTTGAATGGGTTAGAATAGGTTTGGCGCGAGAAAAACTCATTTCGACAAGTTTGCAAAAGGGTCTGTCCATATTCTTAAATCTGGGAAAATCCGACAGTTTGTAAAATATTTTGGGCTAGATATTTAGAAAATACACTTCAAACGCAACGTGGCGCTTGAGCGGATTAAAGCGGAGCTATAACGAAGAAGTTATGCTATTTTCAAATTTGACGACGAATAAAATCCGTAAAATTCAGCATGTTATATTAACTTTTACGAGTCAAAAATGAGTCTTAAGCGTTATTGAATGTGTCGACTTATCAAAAATATATTAGTATATATTATCACGATTCCAAGGACATTTAAAAGCGTGAAAACGGGCTTGTAACGATTAAATTACACGTGTTTACATAAAGTTGCCGTAACTATATTATATAAGAAAAACTAATATATTTCTATTAGACAAGTATTACGGCAACAAGTGACATGTTGAGGGTTGTTTTTAACAAGGATGTAATACTTTTTATAACGTGATGTCTTCTAGTAAAAGTAAGTTCGCCTAGCATATTTTCCAAAATATCCAACCGTTCGTCGAGCGGAGTTGTAATGTATAAATTACGGTTACTTAAACTTTGCCGAAAACCACCCTTAAACTATATTTTGGACACAAGTACCATACTTTAGCTATATTTTTCTCTATGATCGGAACCTCTATGATGAAAACTTAAATGCTAAAACTTTGAGATAACGATACAAGCTTCCCAAAACCGTTGAGTTTGTTTCCTAACACTCGATGTGCACAATTTCACGACTAGCTTTCCGAGGCCATATAGTCACTTTCATGACTTGTCAAATTATATTATTTTGCGACGAAAAGTTATAGATTCATAATAAATCACTAAATGATTATCGTGGGATATCATTTCAACGTAAATACTTGTAAAGTATTTGGTAACTTGACAATATGTCATAAACATATATTCGACGATAAACTTTATTTTCCAAAATGTACAAGTGGTATGGATATCATATGAGTTTGCATGCACGACATTGTTTCATGACTTATATTAGAGCATATCATTCATAATAGGTCGCGGTTAGAGAGTTGCGTCTCATTTACGTGCATCCACTTTGTCATCATAACTATTGCAACAGGTGAGTTCGTAGTCCCACATTTACTCGTTTAATTGTTTTATAAACTCTTGGGAGATACATGCTCAACTACTTGCTTTTACTTTACATTTATATGAACTTAAATATCTTTTGTTTCACTCTATGTGCGTAAGTAGATTATGCCCGAACTAAATTGATCACTATCTTTGAGCGCTATTAGTTGAAACACTTTCTTTGATTTTGAACCCTTCGACATGTATATTTGAGCTCTTTTAAATTGATTCAACCCTTTAACATATAAGTGAACACTTTGGACTTGATATGAACTTTTTGACATATAGTTGATCTCTTTAACTTGTACAAGGACCCTTTGATATATTTTAAAATTGTTTGACGTGATTTTGAACGCTTGACTATCTTGAACCTTTTGATATTATTCGAACTCTTTGACTGCTACGAACTTTTGAACTCGACTTAAATCTTTGAACTTAATTACGAACTTTGAGCGGAACTCTTGAACTTAAATACAAACTTATGACTTGTTTGAACTTATTGAACCGTACGTGTTATGACCTTGACCTAAAGTCTCCCTTGTTCGGAGCATCCCTATAAAGTCTCCCATGATCGGAGCATCACTATAAAGTCTCCCTTGTTCGGAGCATCCCTATAAAGTCTCCCATGATCGAGCATCACTATAAAGTCTCCCATGTTCGGAGCATCACTATAAAGTCTCCTTTGTTCGAACAATCTTAAAGCCTCCACAGTCCGGAGCGAATGTCTCACTATGTTACGGGCGTTCTCAATCTAAAGTCTCCCATGTTCGGAGCAAGGCAAATTCTCCCATGTTCGGAGTGTTCTTAATTGTATATAATAGTTGTATGATGTCTTGTTCGTACATTCGCATTGTTAGTCTCTATTAGTAGGTAGTATGGATAGCGCTATTAGAGGTCGGCCAACCTCTCGTCCACTATGTTACGGACGCATATTATTTATTCTAGGGCTTTGCACGGCATACATTATTATATACGTGGTACTATATTGTGAACTATTATGACCACTTATACTCGACTACTAGACACACTATATTTTTTGTGCAATGGGTTGTGAACACACAGGTTGCAAGTTTTGTATGGGCGAACTTGGGCCGAGTGGATTCACAATTCCTTTGCTTGTGAACCATTATGATAATGTGCACTTGACTATTAGACATACATATTTTGGCGATGGGTTGTGAACACACGTGTTGCAAGTTTTGTATGGGCGGAACTTGGGCGAGTGGATTTACAATGCCTTTGCTTTGTGGACTATTCTAAATGACCAAAAACTTTGCCTTTGTTGCATGAACGCTCTTTAAAAGCTTTACTTGTTAACGAAACTCTATGAACTCACTCAACCTTTGTGTTGACACTTTTTAGCATGTTTTATCTCAGGTATCTAAGGCATTCACTTCATGGCATGCATATGGACATATCATAGAGTCGTGGTGACGACGCGTCTCACTTGGGTTTTATGAACTTTAAAATCATCGTTTGGCTTGTATCAAACTTATTTCCGCACAAGTTGATTTTCATTTGGGACCTACACTTTGTAAACTCTGATTATTTTATTAAATCAAACAATGTATTTTCCAAACGACACATTAGGTCGTTCGACATAACTGTAACTTTGATGCTATGACAGTCATCCCCCAAGAATTCCATTCTGCTGCAAAACAGGTAATTTGGGGGTGTGACATTCTTGAAGCGATAGTGGGGAAGAGGATGATGAGAAAACCAAAGAGGAAACTTGTCTCATGGTTCAAACTTCCAACGAGGTAAGTTCTAATTCATCTTACTATATTGATAATGCATCTTCTATTGATGATGATACTATGCAAAATGAATACAATAGAATGTGCGAAATTAGTTTAAAGTTACTCACTAAAAACAAACTTATGAAAGTAATTAGAAATTGCTTAGAATAGGAAATTCTTGAGTTGAAAGAAAAGGTTAAAAGACTTGAGGGAAACAAAGCTATTGAATGTGAATCGTGTCAAGAACTACGTTTAGAAAATCAAAAAATTAAAGAGGCACAAACTACACTAGAAAGAGATGCGTCTAAGTTTGTAAAATTTGTAAAGAGTACACATTCAATAAAGGAAATTTTGAATGTACAAAAATCACCTAGTGATAAAATGTGTCTAGGCTTTGATGTAAATGAAGCGTCAAAAAGCGGAACTAAAAACGTAAAATTTGTAAAATCTGGCCCTGGAATTTTGGCACCATGCGGATCCCAAAACATAACGGATGGATCCTTACCCAAAGGATCCATGGATCCGCCAAAGAGCCAAAATCAGTCAGAATAGTTTGAAAGGCGTCTTAAAGCTTTCAAACCCAAATTTGACATTAAATATGATGTTAATGAGTCCAATGCTAGTAAAGGGAAAGATGTGCCCAAGTCTAACACATCATCAAGAACCGATTTTGTTATAGTAAGTAGGAAGACATCACCGAACACTAATGAAAACACAATCACACAACCTCTTAAACCGTCATTAAGAAATCATTTAGGATTTGTAAAAGCCGAGTCTAGATCTAAAACACCTCCACCTAAGAGAGTTAATAATTCTCAACCAAGATCCAAATGTCACACCTCCACCTAAGAGAGTTAATAATTCTCAACCTAGATCCAAATATCGCAGCGGAAGATAACTGGGGTATGACTTCATAGCACAAAGTCAGAATATATAAAGAATGACCTCTACATGAGTCGTTTAAAATACATCATTTGATTTCATCAAATGGATAAAGTTTACAACAAAATAAGTTCACGATTTTCACAAAAAATAAAAGATAATTTTGAAAATACAATCAAACGTTTTAAAGTCCATGCAGTAAATCTTCAATATAATGCAACCGCCAACGGGTAACTCTAGTATAAACTCCATAGTGCTAGCCAAAACAATGCAAGTTACGGACCTGAGAAATACATGCTAAAATGTCAACATAAAGTTGGTGAGATCATAGGTTTAGTTTAGTAATAACAACGGGGACCACAAGATTTCTGGCTGTGACTATTATAACAAATACAATATCACAAAAAGTATTACTATTGCGCTAAGCTCATGACACTGAAGCCTTAACCAACGTTTACGTTGTTACAAGTTGTTGCCCTGGTAGGTGTCTAACCCAAGATTACCTAGAAGTCCCCAAATGAAATGCGTCCGTTTGATATGGTAATCAAGTAAGCGATACTTACCCGGACGGGGATGTCAACCCCAATAGATCTATTCACAACATTTGTACATACTACATAATTAACAGTTCATGATAGTGGGGGCCATAGTGGGTTAACGAGTACTTAGGAAATCCGTAAAATTTTAAAGTACTTGTGTCCATAAGTAAAAACGAGCAATGTATTCTCACCCCAAAGTAATTCAAACGACTATTAAACAAGTAAATATGGAGCTATGAAACTCACCTTAGCAAGGTAATGAAATCAAGAATTACGCAAGCAAAATGTCCTAACCGCGACCTAATTAAATAAGACACCTTACGAATGATACGATATGTTCGATATTGATGAGTGTGTAAATACTCATCATTTTTGGTCAAATCTGAACTGCAAATCATTTAAAAACGCTCAGAAATGCATCATAATACTGAAAATATCTCAAAATTGCATTTTATATGTTTCGGATGCAAAATGTTTAAAATCGGATGAAAAATGAGCTAAGTTTGCATAATTGGCGGTTCAGGTCCCCAAGTTTCAAAAGTTGTCGAAATAGTCCTGGGCACTTATTTTAAAGAAAAGTCACCAAAGGTCCTTTTAAAATCATAACTTGTCATAATTAGTCCTTTGGTGAAAAATGTCAAAGTTTTGAGAAATTACAAGTTTGGTCCTTGAGTTTCAAAATTGGCAAAATAGTCCTTGGAAATTTGAAAATGTCTTTTATGGTCCTTGTACTATTGAAACTTGGCAAAAGTGACCCTGAAACAACTTTGCAAAATTGGCGACTTTGGTCCTCAGAATCGAAATTACAAAATGGTCCTGATATTAAACCTAAAACCCTTGAACCCTTTGCACCTTTGGACCCCGCCAATATCCTTTGGACCCCCACTTAAACACCTTGAACCCCTGTCTAATATAATACTCCTCGGTCAAACTTGGTCAAAGCCCGCTCACGGGTTCCCTTCCCTCATCATCACTGCACTGCATCCTCCAACACACTCCATCATCATCACACCCTATTCCTACCCTCCAAACACCCCAAGACAAGAAGCATTAAATGCTTTCCCCACTCAACCTCTCCAACGGCAAAAGAGTTTTCCATAAAATCCATCAACGGCCAATATTTATCTCAAGTCATCCAATGGTCCCAAATGCAGTGGGAAATGCTCAGGAGAGAGAGAGACCTTTGGATGTATAAATAAGAGAGAGGCAAGGGAGAAGAGTAGTCTTTTAGTTTTAAATTTTATGAATGTCGTTTTAATATTAAGTTTTAATTAAGTCCAAAAACTGTACTTTTAATCTTCCTTGTATCAAACTTAAGTTATTATATCATTGTAAGCTACTTTCAAGTATCAATTCAAAGTTTTACTAAGTTTCATGATTTTATGTTTCTTGTTAAAAATTCAGGTTTCATGTTCTTATATGCAAGCTTTTAGTGGTTTATTTTTAAATTCAAATAAGCTTAGTTGAGCTATTTATAGCTTTTGGTAGCTTATGACTCAAGTTCAAACACATTTAGCACTTGGTCAACAAAAGTCAAAGCTGCTGAGTCATAAAGAAAAGGGCTCAATTGCGACATGGAGATGGATTTAGGTTGAATTCAAGTTTGATGCAGGTTGAAATCGGTCCGATCTTGGGTTGATATCAGTTTGGGTATTAGTTATTTGGATGTTTGTCAAGCCACGATGGCTAGGACCTCGTGTGAGTATCAATTTCTTGGGTCTGTTTAAACCCATGTTTTCACATTAATGAGCTTTAATCTGTTAACATTAATATAATTTGGCTTAATATCACTAGTATAATTGATGTTTTTATTTCTGTACATGTTTTAAGTCATGCTTGCATAACTGTCATAGTAGAGTAGTGGAGTTTTAGTGTTATGAGTATTTGATTTCTTGCATCAGTTAGTTGTTTTAGTGAGATTAGGATTTGATTTGGTGAATTCCAGTAGTTTAGCTGCAAGAAGTTTAAGAGTAGATTGCACTTCAGTCACTTAAACTAGTGTTTGGATTGGATAGTCATAATAAGCTTGAGCCTTGGTTTGTACTTAAAATCTGTCTACTCAGTCTCAATTAGGTCCATTTGAATCATTTTAGTCATCACTTTGCTTCGCATAAGCTCAAAGTCAAAATCTTTCTAAACTTTGTCCTAATTTCATATCATTAAAATTTGTAAAACCAAAAGCTTGCATTGTGTTCATAATTCATAGGAGAAGCCTAATCAAGTTTTATAATAGCTCATTTCATCATTTTCAGTTGGTAAATTAAGCTCAAAACTCACAAAAGTCAAAACTCTCAAAACTGTCAAAAGTCAAAAGTTAGAAAATCCGTTTTTCACCTAACTTGGGTGATTTTTAATTGATTCATTATTGGAGCAAATTCAGTGAAACTTTGGGATATTCTAGTTAAGCTGGTCTAGTTTTGAGAAACTATTTTTGTGAAATTTTTGGAAGTCTTTATGAGGTCCAAATAAGCTGCTCAATAAGCTCTTATATACCCTGTGCACACTCAGTATTAGCTGAGTGTGAACAGGCACCTTGCAGACCTTGCATAGGGTTGGTTTTAGATCCTTAGGGTCTGAAACTTGGGTTAGAGGTAGTTAAGCTGGTGGACTTGAGGTCTTCAGTTTTGTTTTTCACATTAGCTTATTAAATAAGCTTGTGCTTAAGCTTCATAGTAGACAGAAAACCTGTTTTGGGCACTTAAGCTTCTTAAACATCAAATCATGGCAGTTAGCACTTAAGAGGTTTAGGCTAGTGGTAATTAGTTGCTTTTGAGTAATTGTAGCATATTATAGCTTCTGTGATAATTTGGTACTCATTTGGTACCTCTAGCTGATTTTGAGTGCTTATTTATAAGCACTTGTCACCGCAGCTCCATATTCTCACACATAAGCTCTTGTTTTATATTTTTTAGATTGAATAATAATTTAAACTTTTTCGAATTTTCATATTTTCGAATTGTTTGATATTTTCCTCATTTAAATCAGTTTTAGTACTTTTAATTAGCTTTTAATACAATTAAATCGGAAAACTTCAAAAAATAAGTTTTCATTTTCCTAGGTTAAGATAAATATAAAAGCAAAAAATAAATTTTCGAGTTTTCATAGTTTAATTTGTAATTTTAGCAATTTAATTAGTTTTAAATAGTTTTAAATTATAGAAAATAGAAAAATAATCCAGAAAAATACAAAATTAGTTTTGAAAATTCTCTTTAGTTATTTTAGATTTTTCTAAGTCATAATTTCATTTTTCTAGCTTTATTTCATATTTTCTTATATTTTAGGGTATTATTAAATAGGTAAAAATAGTTTTTAATTAATAATAATCAAATAAATAGTCATAAAAATAATTTTTGATAAGATCGTTTATAAGCTCAGCTAGGGATCAATAACAAAGATTAATAACATGATACGCAGCGGAATAATCAAAACAATACTTTGTTATTGAACAAGGTTTTCAATCACTAATACTACAATAATCTTAGACGTTTATAGAAACACGTCTACTAACTAAACTAATAACCTGGGCGTTTACAATGATCCATACGCCTAGGGACACACTAATCTAAATCCCTAGGCGTTCTTCCCTAACGTCTAGGCTAAACTCTACACCTTTAGTCGACTACATTATTGGAAGACTTAATTAAAACCTACACCTATGTCCTCTTTATATACTAGAGGATAAGGACTAAATAATAAAACTTCCATTGCAAGCAAGTCCTTCCATCTTTTAGTAGGTTTCCTTCTTGTCATATTAAGTCCCTCTTGTTTCATTCTTTTTGTCTTTATCAACTCAAACTTGTAATTCTGACAATCTTCCCCAGTTGATAATGACAAAATCATTCTTGAACGAACTTCCCTAAGCGAGTAGAGAATTGAGATCGGGATCTCACCATGAATGAAACAAGTATGTCTTCCTTTGTCTTCCCTTAATCCATGCCATGTCACTCAAACATCTCTTCCCTTTTTGTTATTATCTAAATAGGGAGCGATGCAAATAATGATCTTGACCACCACAACCAATATCATACTTCCAATCTAAGCCGTCTAATGCTTCAAATCGCCCACCATTACGCATCATAAGAAAAATGGATCCAAAACGTTGAAAACTTCAACTAGCGTAGTAATAATGATCAACAATAGTAAAATCAAACACTTCCCTTGGGTGATGCATGTAGATGGTTAAGCGTTTAACAATAAGCTTCCCAAAAACCATATGTTAACCATCTTCTTGATTCTTCAAAATCTGTAAGCTCCTTGTAATGATCACTTTGTGAAGAAAACCAAATATAACGAACTTGATGAAGAGTAGAATTTCCCAAACTTGTGTCTTAAATCATACTATCCACGGAACTCCATACTTATACAAACCACAAAAATAAGTGAACCGCAATCCCTGACAAGAATCCTCAACTATATGAGACCTTGAGCACTACAATGTAACTCCTTCAAGTGATAGACAATGTGTGCATAGAGCATCATAAGAAAAATCACACATTGCTAGATTCAACAAGCTAGATGATAAGAACACAAATCAAGCAATTCACTTCACCTTCAAATAAGTGATAAATAATCCTCTTCGTAATCAATTCTTGATAAATCTTAAATCGAGCCTTTTTAAATCCTTTTAAGAACATAAACTTCTTCACATGTGTGTGAACCAAATAACCATTACGTGTGTGTCGTCCAAATATCATACTCGACTTCCCTTAAATCAAAAATCTTCTCGTAATAAAGCATGAGCAGACGTTGGAAGGAGCGGTACTTTCATAAGCGATGCTGAAAAAAAGCGGTGCTTTCAAATAACCCGGTGATGCTTTAACAAAATTCGACCATCATCGATTTTTTAAAATCTCGGCGGTGCCATAAACATCGAGCAGATGCTTTAATCCATCCAAGCGGTACATTGAATAAACCACAGCAGCAGTACTTTAAAATATTATCAGTACTTTCGAATAAAACTTGCAGCACTTCGAAATATTTGCAGCAGTACTTTCAATCAACAATTACCAGTACTTTCAAAAAAATCAAGCGCAGTACTTTAAAAAAAAAATCTAACTCCCATAAATATTCGTGGGTCCCTTAAAATCCATGAATATTGTATCACTTTACCATTAAACGAGATCACCAATGAAAAGGCCACCGACGAATCATGAACTGTAGTCCCATGCGCAGACAAATCAACTCGTAGGTCCAAAGTCAACAATAAACACTCGAATCCATTGTCCCACTGTTTAACCATGACCAATCAAAATTAATCCATTATCAAACTCGGCCAATCAAAAGTCACGACCATCATATCCTCCATATACTGCGTTGTACTTGATCAAAACCAAACAAGTGAATTTTCTTTTAACCGTCCGAGTATAAAAGTCAAACAATAGAGACCATTGATTTCATCTCCAATTGATAAACCAATCATAAGTAAGTTCCATCTTTTATCACGTGAGCAAGCAATGAAATAGCAAAGTCGGTAGTCCCACTTGATTCCGTACAGTAATATATTAAACAGAATGATCGAATAAAACCGAATACCTCAAAAACTTTAAAGATAAATCGTACGCCGTCCAAAAACAGTTTCTTCGACAATAAAACCTTACGAATCCCTATATCAAGAGCTCCCCGCTCTGATACCAATTGATAAGATCGTTTATAAGCTCAGCTAGGGATCAATAACAAAGATTAATAACATGATACGCAGCGGAATAATCAAAACAATACTTTGTTATTGAACAAGG
Source organism: Chrysanthemum lavandulifolium (assembly GCA_022545495.1). Classification (NCBI taxonomy): domain Eukaryota; kingdom Viridiplantae; phylum Streptophyta; class Magnoliopsida; order Asterales; family Asteraceae; genus Chrysanthemum; species Chrysanthemum lavandulifolium. Next base: position 251,134,636 of record CM040243.1, on the reverse strand, counting down.
TTTTTCAATCACTAATACTCTAATAATCTTAGACGTTTATAGAAACACGTCTACTAACTAAACTAATAACCTAGGCGTTTACAATGATCCATACGCCTAGGACACACTAATCTAAATCCCTAGACGTTCTTCCCTAACGTCTAGGCTAAACACACACCTTTTAGTCGACTACATTATTGGAAGACTTAATTAAAAACCTACACCTATGTCCTCTTTATATACTAGAGGATAAGGACTAAATAATAAAACTTCCATTGCAAGCAAGTCCTTCCATCTTTTAGTAGGTTTCCTTCTTGTCATATTAAGTCCCTCTTGTTTCATTCTTTTGTCTTTATCAACTCAAACTTGTAATTCCCAACAATTTTCTTTTCTCAAAATTTTCTCTTATCATTAGGTTTGTAAAATGTCATTTTATATTTTTAGGATTAATCTTGTTTCGGTTCACATTTTCTTTAGTAAGTTCGTAGTTTTTAATTTAAATTTATAAAAGAAAAGTCAAAACATCGATTTTAAAAATAGTGATAGCGTTTATTTAATATAATTTATCTTTTAATTTTCTTTAATTTGCATTTAAGCCCACATAATTTATAAACTTTTTCTTTAGGTATAATCAATCATAAACCTTTTTCCGTTCAAATTCTCCGATCACTATCGTTTGATTATTGATTGCACATTCGTTGGGACTTAACGACACAGGAAACACTATACTCCTCTAGATCTTAATTGCATTTGGTTCCGCATGTTTGAAGTTTATTACGGTTGACTAGGGGTGAGCATGGTTCGGTTTGGCTCGGTTTTGTATAAAACAAACCGAACCAAAAATTTCGGTTTTGATTTTTAGAAACCATTCGGTTTCGGTTTTGTGTCGGTTTGGTTTTCGGTTGTCGGTTTCTTTTCGGTTTGGTTTTCGGTTTTTCGGTTTCTATCACGATTTATCGAGCTTTGCTTTTCAAAGTAGATTTGACATATATCATAAAATAGAACCATATCTTAAACCGGTGCCGGCGGTTCAACAGTACTAAAGCGGGTAAAGAACTGCATCTTAAATCAAGTGCCAACATTCTCAAAGTTGCCTCCAAGTTCCAAGGATTTGTTAGAGCTTGAAAGGTACACTGAAACAATTGAAGGGTGTGTAAACGAAAAAAGAATGATGTTGGAACAAGATCTTCAATCTTTTGATGTAATTGCACCATCTTGAACAGGAACAACCATTAACATTCAAACTTAATGTGTTCTTGTGACATTTTTGTACCCATTTTTTGTTTACCTTAAAGCACATTTGTGTTATGTATATTGTTATGAAATAAAATATTAGCGAGTTATGACACATTTGAAATGCGTCATTGACAACGGTAATGTAAAAGAAAGATATTTGACTTTAAATGTCGGTTCGGTTTCTATTGGTCGGTTTTAAAGCTAAAACCAAACCGAACCAAAACTTCGTTTTCAAAATATAAAACCGAACCGTCGGTTTTCAATCGGTTTCGGTTTTTTTGGTTTCGGTTCTTCGGTTTTTTCCGGTTTAGGTTCGGTTTTTCGGTTTTTTGCACACCCCTACGGTTGACCATTCACAAGTGGTCAGCTTGTGTGATAAAACTTGACGGTTTGGGAGCGAATCAGATATGCATATGAGTTTTATCACCCATAAAAACTTGTAGTGAAGTTTTATAAAGATTCGCAAGTCAGATCATTTAGGAAAAATGAGTAAAACAAATTTGTTTCCAAAAATCCTTAGTATAGTTGCTGATTGAAAGGTTTTAACGACTTTGGGAGGCTGTAACTCATTCGTTTATTGGTCAATTTTGCTCATTCAAAGCCCTAAACGTTGGTTTATTTGTCTAGTTTAAGAAAATATTGCCTCATTTAGTGAAATTAGGTTTTAGTCACTCAAAATGTCCACATAAACCACTGACCCGTTAGTGATAGATGGTACATCTTATCCGTTAGTGACGATTGGGGAGCGATAGTACTATCATGCTCACTTTGACCTATGAGGTTTTACCAGGCCCTGCGTGGCCAGGGATTTAAGTTGGGCTTCCATCGAGTGTTTGTTGATGAGCCATGGTAATGAGTTTGATTCGAGCGTGTAATTAGTGGGCTTGGGCCGCCAATATTGATATGCTATCACAATACTCATTGAGGTTTTACATAATCGTCTCCAAAACTTTAAATAACACTAAACATGGCGAAATCTAATCCTCTTTGTAAAATTTTAGATGCACCTTATCTATTTAGAATAATAAAGTATACCTGGAACTAATTTGCACACTTCGAGTTTTGATTAGGACATACTAATTAATGCATTAGACATTTGTATCATATTTATATCATGATTTAAATATTTACATAGAAATGTGTGCAAATAAAAAGGAGAATGTGCAAATCTATCTCCCATACACTAGACTCCTTGACCAAAGCTAAGAGCTATACATATATGTTGCCCTTCATGTTTACTCTTCACTGTTGTGTCGCCAATGTGCATCTATATAATATATATTCATGACTTGTTTCATGATGCTTTGCATTTATCCATAATTTTATAGGTGACTTACTTGTGTGCTTTTACATACTGTATAGAATTATCCCTTACATATAAACTTCCAATTTATGTAGTTAAGGCAGAAGAATACTTACGCTCAAACCATAGCGAACATCTTACAAACTGTAAACTAGGATAATAAATAATTAAAAATACAAAATCATGCAAACTGTGAATACAGATTATCCATATTACTTATTATACGAATGACAATGTTTCCTTGATATGGAAAGAAGGTTGAAATATTTAATTGGTCCGTGAGTAAAAAAGATTTAAACAGATACAGGAGGCTTGATAGTGTGGATGGCTTTTTAATTCTTTCGGTGACTGTAGCGTGGAGAGGATCTTGCATAAGATATCCGGATCACGGTATCATCTCCAAATCGTCTCCATCAGGGACAAGGGCAACTGAGGAATTAACCAAACAATTAAATTCATAACAATTTTTTTTTTCTTCCGAGGATTCCAACATGTCTTGGTGATTCTTTTATTTGTGTTTGTTGAAGGCGTTTAACATTTGAGTGACACACTTGCGTCAACTTTCTCCTTTCGTGGAAAACATACAACACGCGACTTGACAATGACAAAAAAAAAAGTAAAGTTCCCAATACCGTCTTCCACGGTGTATGGGGAAGGTTAAGGCGTGAGCGACAATACCCCTACCTAAGGTAGAGAGGTCGCTTCCGATTCTACCAAAGGTAGAAAAGGACCTCCGACCTTGCAAGAGGTGAGGATCGAACCTTGACCTCTCTCAAAGGCAAGGTGTTAACCACTGATCCAACCTTGCTCTTTTTTTGACTTGACAATGATAGTTTTGACTAAAGATTACTATGACAATGACCTTTTTGCCAAAATATAATAGTAATAATAATAAGTACTTATGGGCCAATGACGATGGGCAAATATGTAAGCTTGGATAAAAATTTTAAACTAGAAAAAACCGTCTCTTGATTCAGAATTTTAAAACTTGAGTGTGATAAAGCGAGTAACTTCCACAGACCCACCGGTTTCTAGAATGGGACAATCTAACATTTAAGATCAAACTTTCTGATCTTTAGAACCCTATTTCTGAAAATTCACAATAAATTTTTAGGGTTGTGGCTCATGAAACAATCGTTAAATCATGTATGCATATGAGGATGTAAACTATTTACAAGCCTTTTTACATTGAAAACAAGGGAAACACAGTAATTTTAGAATGAAAGAAATTGAATTAAAGAAAAGTTGCAAACATGCAAGAATACGAAACACCTTATACATAAAATTCTGTAATATTCCTTGATAAGAAATGAGTACTCACATTCATGTTTAATTCCGAATCAACTTAAAAGTAATGTTATGTATCTTGTTTTATCCATGGGTGCAACTTTTATAAAACTTAATGAGTGAAGGAAGTGTTTAACCATTGTACATGAAATTCCACTGGAAACCAAGCTTTAGCACTTACTAATATTGGGTTAATCCCAATCGACCCAACCAATGACCAAGTCAACACCCACAATGACCCGGTCAACGAAAGTCAAACATCTGAAAAGTCAAGAAGCGATTACAAGAACGGTTATGTAGCGGTTATACAATAAGCGCCATATGTATTGAACCGACACAATGCTTCAAACATACCGTTTCATTATGTATAAATACTAGAAACTACGTAACAAACAAATATGGTGAAATATATAGAAAAGTTTCTTGATTCAAATCGTTTATTGTTATTTGGTATATCGTTGATTAAAGATCCATAAAAGCGGGCCAACAATTGGTATCGAGCCACAATCATCATATACCAATCTATTAGTTATAGTTTGAGAATCAAAGAAAAAAAAGCATTTGAACTTTTGCAAAATAAATTGGACACAAATCATAACATCATTTACGTGTTCCTATTTACGCCATAGCAGGGAACAATCACAACCGTGATTACTCTCACCGACATCGAAAAATCATTCGCAAAGATATTTTACCGAAAATAGTTTCTTTTTACCCAATCAATAGGATCGAAACGAATTGAATCATTTTATATTGATTCAAGCGAAAAACTAAGCGAAGTCATCATTTAGGGCACAAATTAAAGATTCGAATTAGAACAAACACACATGTTCTTAAGCGGAATCAAGCCCGGAAGGATCAATTGAAAACCCCAATTGATTCATTAGCAAACTCAATCGTAAAGATACTCACGGATCATAAAACCCCAATTAATCAAAACCCTAGATTTGATTGAAGGGTTAACGGCGTTCATAAAGAGAACACCACACCGGAGGCGGTAAAAGGACGGTCAAAACCACGACCATCATAAAAGAGGCGGTCAACCGTCGGTTGTATTGGAGAAGAAGAGAAGATAAAAGTTATCTTACGAAGAGAGAGAGACAACGAAAAACACACATTATCTCAAAAAGAAAAATATCGCGTGAGGTTATTATCTCAACAAAAAAAAAGGAGAGATAAATAAAAGAAAGGAAGGACGCGTGTACAGTTAAAGGGCCACTCAAAGGATTTTATTTTTTAGTTAAGGCATCGGGTTAAACCATCAACCCCTTCAGGTTCCAAAGATTTCAAAACCACTTTATTTTTACTTTATATATTTTGATATATATTGTTTTTAGATTGATAAGTTATTTTAAAACATTATTAAAATCTTATCATATTTTGTATAGTATATCTAACCTAGTTTTACACTACTTAGAATACTGATTAGGAATAATTTGTAAGGAGTAATTAACCTTAGGTTATTCAGGTTTAAATTTTATAATCTCCGAGGATAGTTTAAAATTGTTAAAACTATACCTAGAAAAGTTTTACACCCATTTGAGGAAGATAAAACATTAAGAGCTCATTTGAAATAAGAATTTTTAAATAAAAACACTTTGTGTTAAAATTCTTTATTGGAGATTTATTGTCATTATCATTTTAAGATATGATGACACGACGGTGGTAAAAGGAACCCATACTAACATTTGAATAGTACACCCCATTTTCAATGCCAAATCCTAAAGCCCGCGAATTACTCACTATGGGCAATTTGAATACAAATCATTCTCGGCGAATGGTTTATAGGAAAAAATTGAGCCGACTGAAACGACTCACCCCGATAAGAAAAAGGTGGAAATAACCAAGAAAATATGATCAACCTGGACTTAAGGAAGATCACAACAACGAAGGTGGAAATAACCAGAAAAAACATGATCAACCTGGAAATAAGAAAGATCACAACAATGAAGGTGGAAATAACCAGAAGAACATGATCAACCTGGACTTAAGGAAGATCACAACAACAAAGGTGGAAATAACCAGAAGAACATGATCAACCTGGACTTAAGGAAGATCACAAAGGTGGAAATAACCAGATCAACATGGACATAATGAAGATCACGAGAAGAAAAAGGTGGAAATAACCGGATCAACATGGACATAATGAAGATCACAAAGAAAAAGGTGGAAATAATCGAAGGAAAATTGATCTACACGGACATAAGGATGATCACAAAAATTAAAAGCTCGGATGGTGGATTTAACGGAAGATGAATCAAAGACTTAAAGACCTACTTCACGGCGATTGTGATTAAGGGGAGAATATTGGGTTAATCCCAATCGACCCAACCAATGACCCAAGTCAACACCCACAATGACCCGGTCAGCGAAGTCAAACATACGAAAAGTCAAGAAGCGATTACAAGAACGATTATGTAGCGATTATACAATAAGCGCCATATGTATTGAACCGACACAATGCTTCAAACATACCGTTTCATTATGTATAAATACTAGAAACTCAGTAACAAACAAATATGACTGAAATATATAGAAAAGTTTCTTGATTCAAATCGTTTATTGTTATTTGGTATATCGCTGATTAAAGATCCATAAAAACTGGGCCAACAACTAAAACGCATAAACTGCTATAGTAAATGACTAAGCATGGTACGTGTAGCTTAGTTATATAGTAACCACAACAAATGTCTTAAAATGACTTATTTTGGCAACCTTGGTGTTGTCGTTGCCTTTTAGGGCATCCACAGTCAAGTCCTATTATTCGGTCAATAGATGGCGAGTCATCAACTAATGGATTGTGGAAACTCCACATCATCCGTTTATATATTTCTCGTGCGTCTCTGAACACACCACAAATGCACTCGACATAATTATCTAATGTAAGTGGACATATATAAATTCATTTAATACTTGTGCATTAAACTTGATAAGATTCAATGCATTGTGGGATTTTAGTGTAAAGTGATAAAATATTGATTTGGTAATGATGTGGCATTGTATTAAACTTAAATGAGTGTAATCGTTGGAGATGCTTTTAGCAATTTGAAAGGTTAGTTTCGGTGGAAGAAAAATAAGTACAATAGTCCCAAACTGGTTTGCTCAAGAATCCATGCCTAATATACTTGTAGAGATGCTCAGGACGATCCGCCCAATCCTTGGAGGCCTAGTTATGGCGTGTATTTTTCTATAAAGCGATTCTGAGGTGTAAGAGATGCTACCCGTCATAACTAGGCCTCCAAGGATTGGGCAGACCGGTCCTGAGGCCTATTATGATGTGTATTTTTACGTAAGGCGATTCGAGGTGCAAGAGATGCTACCCACCCTCATAAAGGTCCGCCATTGACCGTTTGGTCCCATAATCCTACCCCGTCGATATAATTTTAGTCTAATAATTGAAATTATAACTTTTTTTGGGGCGATCCTTCGATTGGAAGCAGGGTTTCTTTGAAGGCCTCTGGCTAACAAAGGCCTTTTAAGATCCGTACAGTCGGTCCGTGGATCATTGTGGATGTCTACATACTTAAGACAAGCTATCATGTATTCCTAATCAAGGAAATATTGCTATTATGACTTGTGGCGGTGGTGTGAAAGTTCTAACTTAACGGTTGAACTAAGTAAATTGTTACAGCCATGTTCGAGAAGATACCGACAAAGAGACTCAAATCATTAATCAAACCAAAGCCATCAACCTCGATCCATAGTAATAATGAAATCAAGAAAGAGATAAAGCACCTGCACAAACCCAAATTTTTAACCACGATTTATCAAGGGAAACATTGGAAGAAAGCGCCTTACTCAACAAGCACCTTTCTTAGCTTAGTAAGGTTGCTTGTTTCCACTCATCGAAGATTACGAGGAGATTAAAAATAAACGATCATGCATTCTCTTTTGTTTTGTGGTAAAGGTGGCCGTCACACAAATTTCTAGCAACAAAATGTTAATAGTACACGAGGTAGATATTTTGACACCATCTAATTCCCCAAAAGCGCAACCAAAAATCTCGTCATTCACGAAATGCATTGACCATATGTGATCGCTTCTCCACCAAAGATATCCCATTCCTAAAGCGATAATTCGCACTTTTGAGCTATACTCTTGGCACAATTGGTGAACCGAAATAACAAAGTAGAGGACCATTTTGTCATTAAGAAGAAGATATCATATGTTACAAAACATCAAATGAAAGGTGTTTTTAAAGTAGCTATAATGATGGGACGCGTCCCTGCACTTTGAAGTTTATTACATGCGGCAACAAAGTGCCTAGGACCGACAATGTATCCAAGTCTCCAACCGGTCATGGCAAAACCCTAGGAAATTTTTCATGAATGATCATTAATAAAGGATGCTCGATTATTTAGGAAACATCTTTAGAGTAATTTTTTAAAAACAAAAGCCATTAATGGCACAATTTACCTTGGAGAACCCTTGAACTGTCGATTATGCGTTCCACATGCCGTGCAAAGATGCAAAACTTCGTGTGAGCGGTGGCGGATATATTATGTGCTCATATAATTCATCACAGAGCACCGCAATCAACAACGATAAGTTTCACATTTGTTAGAAGTAGAAGTGGCAGCTTCAGTCCTCAACCCATTTACTTATGAATGGGTCAATTTTGAGCTGGAACAAATCAATAAACTTTTACTGCATTGGTAAAAGGACTTGAATGGCATCCAAAGTCAATCCTAAATTGTTTTTATTGGAAGAATTATATTATTATTGTATAAAAGTGTTTCTCCCTAACCCGTTTTGATATATTACCAAACCCGCCCAACCGTCCATCATTTATAAAAGAAGTCATCGTATATCAATGTAAAGAAGAGTTTGAGGGCAATCATATTACCAAGAGTCTTGGATGCTTTGCATGACACGAGCAATTTCTTCAAGCACTTTCTTAGGATAAAGCGATCTGTTGGGTTAATTAGATGGAGAGCAAAGAATTAGTAGTCTCGACTTCTCGAAAGCTTAGATTCAAGAAGTTTTGGATCCAATAGAAAATTTTAGAGATGCTTGTAGGAAGAATCACGGTGTTGCATCGACCAACCTTGTCAATTCAGGTAACTTACCCAAGATGGAGTCGGAATTATAACCCAAAAGGGAGAAAGATTGTAAGATGATCGACATGGGTGCGCAGCGCGCCTTGTAAATATGTTCGGTTGTATACAATACATTTGTTTAAGTTCTCAAAGCCAAAATAGAAAAGTGATACAATGATACGATTGTGCGAAAGTATAGGCAACGCTAGATAAACAACGAAACTTTATTCGGATCTAAGTCGCAATAGTCGACTTAGATTAATAATATCAAATGTTACAAGATTAGATTAATGTCAATGAGACAATAATCATATGAATGTAAAGACAAGACAAGATCGGTGAAATGATCTAAGAGAAGAGAAGAGAGTGATACAAAAGACCGCACACTCGAGTGTGTAACCTAGAATAAAGGACTAATTAAATAGGGATTAAGTTACACTAAGACCCTCTAACGGCTATAATAATGAACTCCAGCAGAAACAATAAAATGAACTTGGCGGGAACAAGAGAGGCTTCAAGAAATGATAATCTTGGAACTATAAACCACTTATGCTTTGTCCATGTTAAACCCTTGTAATATGCCCGCAAAGAACATTGCTTGAAAGCCATTAGCAATTGATAGAGTGACATGTTTGCCTGATTATTACCCCAAATTTTAACATTCCCCACTTAATCGATGGGCAAACATATCAAACAATATCAACTTTTCACACAAAATTTATCTTGATAGGCAGGAGGTTCTTTGTAAGAATGTCGGCGGTTTGGTTTGAAGATCCAATCTTTTAGCATTTATAACACCTCTAGCAATTTTTCCACGATGAAGTGAACATCAATTTCAAAATGTTTTGATCTTTCATGGAAAAGCAGGATTGATGACAAGTTGTAAAGCGATTTGTAATCACAAAAAGATTAACAGGAAGGTTGATATCAACTTTTAGATCTTTTAGGATTTTACGAATCCAAATGATTTCACAAGCGGCGATGACATAGATCTATACTGCATACATGGAAGATTTTGAAAGAGTGTTTTGCTTTTACTTTTCCATGAGATTAAGCGGTCATTAAAGAAAACACAATAATCATAATGATTTCTGGTTTTCTTACATTTGGCCCAATCGGCATCACTATATCCTTGAAGATGATTTTCGGAGTTCTTTGTAATTGTACTTAGACCTTTTCACGGAGCTCCTTTTAGATACACGATTAGCTCCCAAGCAGTCAAGTTTTCTCACCCAAGCCGCCACTTGTGAATGGCCGATAGTAACAAACTTAAAGCGGTTCGAAGCGAATGCAATGAAGATCGGGGAGTATAGTGTTTCCCGGTCGTTATGTCCCAATGAGCTATGCAATGGATCACCAAGCGTATAGTGATCGAGAGATTTGAATGGAAAAGGAGATTTGAATGATTATAACTACGGGAAAAGCTCATAAACTAAAGGGGCTTAAATGCAAATTAAAGAAAATTAAAAGATAAAAATATTAAATAAACGCTATCACTATTTTTAAAATGATGTTTTGTGATTTTATAAAACAAAATAACTTAAATAAACTATTTTAACTAAAACGTAAACTTAAATTATCTAAAAGCGTGATTTAAAATAAAAGCGTCGTTAAGTCTAAAAATTACGCGAGTGCATAAGCAAAAAGCGTAAAATTTATGAAATAAAAGTCCTACAAGTGTAAAAACAATTTTATTCGTACTATATGACAAAAGAAAATTTTAGAAAAAGATTTATATTTTTAGACTTTTATATTTTTATTATGAATTAAATAAGATTTTACACTAATTAAATGTTTAAAAATACTAAAACTATTTAGAAAAATCTGAAACTTTTTTATAAAATACTTATTAATAATACAAAGATAAGAAAATTGCAAAAGAGGAAAAAGTTGGCTTAAATAAGCTACAAATAAGCTAATTAGTTCGTATAAGCTTAATAGACAAAATGGGGTTATGTATTTAATTGTGCAAAAGATAACCAAGACAAGTCCCAAGGGCGCTGGCTATACAGGTACACATTAACACTCTCAAAGGTGGGAGGTCTCGGGTTCGAGCACCCTCCCACCTTTTGCTAACTATTTTTTTTAATTTTCTTTTACCAACTTATTAAATACAAGTAAATAAGCACTTTTTACAACTAAGACTTTTTACAAAAACAACTTTTAAGCACTGAATAAGCAAAGATTTTATCACAGTTTACTTTTGAAAAATGAATAATCACAAATTTAAGCTAAAAATGATTTGAAAGCTAGAAAATAAGCAAAAGCTAGTTAAAATAAGCTAAGAGAAATGGTTATAAGCTAGAATGAAGACCGAATAAGCACAATAACCACTAATAAGCCTTGAATAAGCTACAAATAAGCATAAGTTTAGACTATTTGCACAAGACATCCTTTTAAATCACTAGGCACCTTCTAGCTACTTTTTAAGCACTTGAATAAGCTCATAAATGAAAATAAAAACTTGGACCAACAATTAGACCAACTGAGCTCTCTAAAAAGCTATTTTACAAGGTTTGGCTTTCACAAATAAGCTCTTGAGGAGCTTTTGAAAAACTGTTGAACACTAAGTAACTGGTACACTTAGACTAAAATGGACAGAATTAGAAAGCTATTGCAGGATTATCTACTAAGCTAGGAAATGAAAACTAGACTTGGAACCTTGATACGACTAGGTAAGCTACACAAAAACTAAAATGCATAAGTGAGACTCAATAATGAGCTTTTACAAGCTTGTGAAAAAGCTTGCTCAACTGTGCACGAACACTTATTCGACTAGGACTCAAACCAAGCTAAAAATAAGGACTTTATAAGCTAATTAAGACTGCACTAGTATTTTTATAATTAAGTTAAGCAACTAAATATTTATATGCCGAAGATTATAAGCTAAATCTCAATAATAAACACACAATGAAATTCTAAAGTTTATTCAAAACGACCAAATGAAATTTTGACTTTCTATTTTACACTAAGCGATTGACTTTTATGAACTTGTGATCAATGCTATGGACTAAATAAGTGATATTAAGTTATATTAAGATGATTCTAAGCTAAAGTACCAAGTTTTAAGCTACTATGGTGAGATTCACACTTGAAAATCTTAACGAGTTAATGACGAGATGAAAATTACAAGCTATTTTGACTTTTTACTAACGAGGACTAGTTTTAATGACTTATCGAGCTAAAGAGCACTAGAGTGACTTATAACAACAATGAATAACAACACATAAGCTTCAAACACAGTATCATGCGAACCAAACACCCTTATTGAAACAGGTTTGAAGCTTTTCAAAGGTTTCCACCGATTAAAACCATACAAATGATTAGAAACTTTATACTAACTGCTTTTAAAATGATTAAGCTAGAATTACCAAGTTTTAATTACTAAAAATAACAAATGCAAAATTTTAGAAAATAGCTTACAAGCGAGATCATGCACACAAGGAACCAATGGTGAATTCACACCCTATGGCTTCCCAAAAGCTCTATAACCCACAAAGAATCCAAATTCACCCCTTGACTTCCATCTTCATGGTCATTGATTTTGAATTTTAACTAATTTTTTAGTGATTTTGGTGTTTTGAGTTTTGAATCTAAACTGAATTATAAATGTTTTCAATAGCTTAAACAAGCTTCTAATAGCTTGTATAAGCTTATTTAGCCCGAACAACAACCACAAACAACATAATCCAAATTTGAGATTTTGGCTCGAAATTTACATAAACTTGATACGTAAATAAAACTTGAAATTAAACTTGAAATAGATTCTTGATACACTAAAATTTGATTACAAAACACTTGAAAGTTTAAACTTGCCTTTGGAAAACTTAGAAATTTAAAAAGCGACATACTTAAAACTAAATTACACTACTTAACTATCCTCCTCCCTCTTTCTTCTTCTTTTATACCCAAAATGTCTTTCTCTCACCTCTCTCTTCAAATCCCAGCAACAATATTGACCATTGGATTGGTTGGAACCATTTTGGCCATTGGATGGCTTTTTGGCGCCAAAAGTTATTTTAACAGCTGGAGGTTGAGTGAGATTGAAGGAGGCATTAAATGATCCTTGGAGTGTTGTGTTTGGAGGAGGGTAGAGTAGGGATATGATGGTGGGTGGAGTGTGAGCAGAGAAGGTTGCAGGGTGATGATGGTGGTGATGCCCGTGACTGGGAGGGAAAAAGAGGAGTCAAGGGTGTTTGACTTGGATTATTAAAAGGGAGGGTCAAAGGTAGGGGGTCCAAAAGGCTAACATGGCAGGGGTCCAAAAGTATTTTGACAAGGCCAAGGGTGCAAAAGGGTATTAATCATAAGGACATAGGTTGCCAATTCTGAAAATTGAGGGACCATAACTGCCAAATCTGCAAAGATGTTTCAGGGGATGAAATTGACAAGTGTTAATAGTACAAGGACCAAAGATGACATTTTCAAATTTTCCAGGGACCATTTTTGCCAATTTTTAAACTTGGAGGACCAATTTTGTAATTTCTCAAAACTTTTGATATTTTTTACCAAAGGACTAATTTTGACAAGTTATGATTTAAAAAGGACCTTTGGTGATTTTTTTTTTGAATTTAAGGCTCAGGGACTATTTCTGACAATTTTTGAAACTTGGGGGACTGAAACTGCCAATTATGCAAACTTAGCTCATTTTCATCGATTTTGAACATTTTGCATCCGAAACATATAAAATGCAATTTTGGAATATTTTCGATATTTTGATGCATTTCGAGCATTTTCAAACGTTTTGCGATTCAGATTGAACAAAAATGATGAGTATTTACACACTCATCAATCCCCACACTAAACTATTGCTAGTCCCTAGCAATCTTTTGAGAAAACTTAATGGATTTGAATCTCTTTACCAAAAGCCATTACTTACGGAGTAGCCAAATGTTTCGAGTTCAAGTAAGAACCTTGGTACATCGATAACCAAATGATTTTGAGCAAATCATAAGTCAGAACGGTTTGACTTGTCTTTACCGTGCCGTTTGCTCTGGACTAGCCAACTCTTAGATAAATTATCAATATTATCTTTGGCGGTGATTACCAATTATGGCTTTTCCATCGCCTTTACCACAAGCCATAAACTTGCGGCTGCCAACTCTTCACTTTTAGGATATGGTGGTGAATACCATACAATTTTGGGCAAATTGCAAGCCGTCAAAGGATTTGAGATATATTTACCAAGAGCCGTTTGCTCTGGATTAGCCAATCCTTTTGTTTATTAGACAAGGCGGATGATAACCAATTGAGTAAGTGCAAAACACTTACTCCAAAAAAAAAAATTTTGGCCAAAAGCGGGAATTGGTATAATTATATGATAAAATTCGTGAGAATTCCCCCACACTTAGAAATGAATATTGCCCTCAATATTCAAAGTACCGCGGTTATGCGAAACAAAGAACGTAAAAGGAAATATTACGGCCATTATTTAGAAAGTTTTTTTTTTTTTTTTTTTTTTTTTTTTTTTGAATATGAACTTATATATATAACATGTGGGCAACCCCCACACTAGGGTGGTACACATGGGTGAAAACCCATGTTTAGCTCTTGTTTTTGATTACCGAGTCGCTAGCTTGACTCGACCCGAATTAATTGGTTCATGGGAAGTAAGTGGAAGAGACAATCTCCATCGGACTTTCATTCAAGATGTTTGGACAAACATTTGAAGCACGTGAAAGTTCCACACCGATGAGATATACATAGAACCGCTCACAAATGATAAATGAAAATGCGGGGTCAAAGATAATGTCTTCATTCCGAAGGAGTGAAGAAGAGGAGAAGCCACAGGATAGGTGAAGAAGAGATGAAAATCATGATAAACATCATGACTAACTCATCATCATCGGGAGAATTCATAATAGCATGAATCTCATCATTTAAGCTCAATTGGTCTAGACATATCCGGGTGTGTCTAGATCAAATTAGAAGTTATCATACTCCGTGGAGATATGATATGAGTAAGTTCATCGAGAACTCCATGAAGGTGAATGAATCATATTCCGAATTGATATGAGTGGGTTCACCGGCGAACTCCTCAAAAGTAAATGATTCATGATCGAGGAGAAATTATGAGAATGAGAAGTTCCAGTGCGCCACTAATCTTCTCTCCCATATTATCAAAATAGAAGGCTTTCATTTCCGGATTAGAATCATCGGAAAGAATGTCACTACCCTTAATGGGGATAGGTGATGAAATAGGTTTCTCTTTGAAAGCCTCGATTTTAGAAATGAGAAGACCGACATTCAATAATGTTGCTCGAAGAGCTTCATCTTTGATTTCATTGTCGAGTGACTTCATCATTCTCTTCTTCTAAGCTAACAAGCTCGGAAGGTAAATCTTCCACATAGCGATGTCTCCACAAGATAACGAATCATCATCATCGAATCGGAGAACATCTCAAGATGATCATTTGGAAGACAAGAGGAGGAGGATATCACACATGATCAAGAATTCCTGTGACTCTCTTGGGATTGGGACAAGGTTCTCAACACTAGACTTTATGAATTCGTCCGATTCCTTTTCGAGAACAGTGTCAAGATGCTCGTCCCCATGCTCGAGAGAGAGTGGGAGCTTGGTGTGATAGCGCTTGTTTGAGATGGAATCTCAATGCTGGGATATCAACCGGCGAGGGAGTTGAGAAATATTATCTTTAAAAGGATAAAACTCTCCTCGTCATCGTCATATAGAGCTGCCTTGAGAAATTGGGAGCGTCTTAGAGCTTCTTGCTCTAGGACTAATAATTCTTCCCTAGATTTGCGGGCCTCTCGCTCTTCTCGTTCTTGACCAGCAATTCTCCTATGGTCTTTTCACCACTCACTTGATTCTTAAAGTTACTAATCATATCATCAAGTGTTTTCATTGTGGTTTCAAAATCTTGGGAGATTTCTTGAGATAATGGCTCGGTGGAGTTTGAACCGTATGGTCTTGTGGAGGTTGGAAATTGTAAGAGTCATGATTGTTACAAGGAAATGGATTCCCTATTTGACAATCGGTGAAGTGGGGACCTCCACAGTTCTCAACAAGAAACTGTTGAGTGCAGACGGGTGAATCATATGGATTTTGGTTATAACCAAAGTCACGAGCATCATTGAAAACTGTTCATAGACGAGCGTGTTTCGGATTGACACTCAAATCCTTGGTGAGGACCTCCACAAAATTCACAGAGATATGTTGATTATATGAAGATAGGTCGGGTGTGGTGGGTAATCGGAAAAGTTTGAGGGTCGTTAAATGAGTTCGGATTAGGATCATAATCAAATGAGTTCCTCGAACCACAAAACAAACAACTCCGTTATGAATATCATTACCACATTGTACACACGTACACCAACGACGGGGTGAACCAAAAGAGGCTCACCACAACCGACACAAGGAATAAACGATTGCATTTGAGAGTTATGAGAAGGAATCGGTTTATTCAAAGAATCAACAAAACCAACATGGTGATCCGAATGACTATCAAATCTCGAAGAACATTCGAAAAACCGGAGGTGGGACAAGTGGTGTGCTCGAGAGCTAGCAATTTCCACCACTTCCGTTATGGTCTCCGGTTCTTGAGCGGGTTCATCGGGTTGTGGCGGATGGTCGGAAAAACTTGGAGAATCATCGAGAGTTATCGGATAATTCGCACCAATAACAATATTTGCTTGCACCCATCCTTCCACATTGCTTGCATAAGCAATCCGGATTGACAATGAGTTGATCCTCTTCCATACGGCTTTTGCGGTGGAAACACCGAGGATAATCGAGCGTCGCCATGAGAATTAAACATGTAGAGGTTAAAGAAATAGAATTAAACGGTTTTGAGGTTAAAGAAGAGTAGAATCAAGCAGTGCGAGGGTTAAGAGAAATAGAATCATACGGATAAGAGGAATGAGAAGAGTATTTTTGGATTTTGGAATTTTATAAGAAAATATAAACATATATAGATGGTATAAACAAGGAGTGAATATCCAAATCACTAATCGCTAGGCGGAAGATAATCAAGACTGACTCCGGCGTGGCGCCAAAATTTGATTAAGCTCCCAAGCAGTCAAGTTTTCTCACAAATTACGCCACTTGTGAATGGCCGATCGTAAGAAACTTAAAACAGTTCAGAACGAACTCAATGAAGATCGGGGAGTATAGTGTTTCCCGGTCGTTATGTCCCAATGAGCTATGCAATGGATCACCAAGCGTATAGTGATCGAGAGATTTGAGCGGAAAAGGAGATTTGAATGATTATAACTACGGAAAAGCTCATAAACTAAAGGGCTTAAATGCAAATTAAAGAAAATTAAAAGATAAAAATATTAAATAAACGCTATCACTATTTTTAAAATGATGTTTTGTGATTTTATAAAACAAAATAACTTAAATAAACTATTTTAACTAAAGCGTAAACTTAAATTATCTAAAACGTGATTTAAAATAAAAGCGTCGTTAAGTCTAAAAATTACGCGAGTCATAAGCAAAAGCGTAAAATTTGTGAAATAAAAGTCCTACAAGTGTAAAAACAATTTTATTACTTACTATATGACAAAAGAAAATTTTAGAAAAAGATTTATATTTTTAGACTTTTATATTTTTATTATGAATTAAATAAGATTTTACACTAATTAAATGTTTAAAATACTAAAACTATTTAGAAAAATCAAACTTTTTATAAAATACTTATTAATAATACAAAGATAAGAAAATTGCAAAAGAGGAAAAAGTTGGCTTAAATAAGCTACAAATAAGCTAATTAGTTCGTATAAGCTTAATAGACAAAATGGGTTATGTATTTAATTGTGCAAAGATAACCAAGACAAGTCCCAAGTGGTATCTGGTACACATTAACACTCTCAAAGGTGGGAGGTCTCAGGTTCGAGCCTGCCTCCCCACCTTTTTGCTAACTATTTTTTTTTTAAATTTTCTTTTACCAACTTATTAAATACAAGTAAATAAGCACTTTTTACAACTAAGACTTTTTACAAAAACAACTTTTAAGCACTGAATAAGCAAAAGATTTTATCACAGTTTACTTTTGAAAAATGAATAAGCACAAATTTAAGCTAAAAATGATTTGAAAGCTAGAAAATAAGCAAAAGCTAGTTAAAATAAGCTAAGAGAAATGGTTATAAGCTAGAATGAAGACGAATAAGCACAATAACCACTAATAAGCCTTGAATAAGCTACAAATAAGCATAAGTTTAGACTATTTGCACAAGACACATCCTTTTAAATCACTAGGCACCTTCTAGCTACTTTTTAAGCACTTGAATAAGCTCAGTAAATGAAAATAAAAACTTGGACCAACAATTAGACCAACTGAGCTCTCTAAAAAGCTATTTTACAAGGTTTGGCTTTCACAAATAAGCTCTTGAGGAGCTTTTGAAAAACTGATGAACACTAAGTAACTGGTACACTTAGACTAAAATGGATGAATTAGAAAGGCATTGCAGGATTATCTACTAAGCTAGAAATGAAAAACTAGACTTGGAACCTTGATACAGCTAGGTAAGCTACACAAAACTAAAATGCATAAGTGAGACTCAATAATGAGCTTTTACAAGCTTGTGAAAAAGCTTGCTCAGCTGTGCAGAACACTTATTCGGACTAGGACTCAAACCAAGCTAAAAATAAGGACTTTATAAGCTAATTAAGACGCACTAGTATTTTTATAATTAAGTTAAGCAACTAAATATTTATATGCCGAAGATTATAAGCTAAATCTCAATAATAAACACACAATGAAATTCTAAAGTTTATTCAAAACGACCAAATGAAATTTTGACTTTCTATTTTACACTAAGCGATTGACTTTTATGAACTTGTGATCAATGCTATGGACTAAATAAGTGATATTAAGTTATATTAAGATGATTCTAAGCTAAAGTACCAAGTTTTAAGCTACTATGGTGAGATTCACACTTGAAAATCTTAACGATTAAGCGACAGATGAAAATTACAAGCTATTTTGACTTTTACTAACGAGGACTAGTTTTAATGACTTATCGAGCTAAAGAGCACTAGAGTGACTTATAACAACAATGAATAACAACACAATAAGCTTCAAACACAGTATCATGCGAACCAAACACCCTTATTGAAACAGTTTTGAAGCTTTTCAAAGGTTTCAACGATTAAAACCATACAAATGATTAGAAACTTTATACTAACTGCTTTTAAAATGATTAAGCTAGAATTACCAAGTTTTAATTACTAAAAATAACAAATGCAAAATTTTAGAAAATAGCTTACAAGCCGAGATCATGCAGGACAAGGAACCAATGACCGAATTCACACCCTATGGCTTCCCGAAGCTCTATAACCCACAAGAATCAAATTCACTCTGCTTGACTTCCATCTTCATGGTCATTGATTTTGAATTTTAACTAATTTTTTAGTGATTTTTGGTATTTTTATCGTTTGCTCTGGATTAGCCAATCCTTTTGTTTATTAGACAAAGGCGGATGATAACCAATTGAGTAAGTGCAAAACACTTACTCCAAAAAAAAATTTTGGCCAAAACGGGGAATTGGTATAATTATATGATAAAATTCGTGAGAATTCCCCACACTTAGAAATGAATATTGCCCTCAATATTCAAAGTACCGTGTTATGCCGAAACAAAGAACGTAAAAGGAAATATTACGGCCATTATTTAGAAAGTTTTTTTTTTTTTTGAATATGAACTTATATATATAACATGTGGGCAACCCCCACACTAGGGTGGTACACACGGGTGAAAACCCATGTTTAGCTCTTGTTTTTGATTACCGAGTCGCTAGCTTGACTCGACCCAATTAATTGGTTCATGGGAAGTAAGTGGAAGAGACAATCTCCATCGGACTTTCATTCAAGATGTTTGGACAAACATTTGAAGCACGTGAAAGTTCCACACCGATGAGATATACATAGAACCGGCTCACAAATGATAAATGAAAATGCCGGGTCAAAGATAATGTCTTCATTCGAAGGAGTGAAGAACAGGAGAAGCCACGGGATAGGTGAAGAAGAGATAGAAAATCATGATAAACATCATGACTAACTCATCATCATCAGAAGGAGAATTCATAATAGCATGAATCTCATCATTTAAGCTGAATCTCATCATCATCAGAAGGAGAATTCATAATTCATAATAGCATGAATCTCATCAGAAGGATATGATGGTGGGTGGAGTGTGAGCAGAGAAGGTTGCAGGGTGATGATGGTGGTGATGCGTGACCGGGAGGGAAAAAGAGAGTCAAGGTGTTTGACTTGGATTATTAAAGGGAGGGTCAAGGTAGGGGTCCAAAAGGCTAACATGGCGGGGTCCAAAAGTATTTTGACAAGGCGAGGGTGCAAAAGGGTATTAATCAAGGACCTAGGTTGCCAATTACGAAAATTGAGGACCATAAGCGCCAATCTGCAAAGATGTTTGAGGGCTGAAATTGACAAGTGTTAATAGTACAAGGACCAAAGTGACATTTTCAAATTTTCGAGGACCATTTTGCCAATTTTTAAACTTGGAGGACCAATTTTGTAATTTCTCAAAACTTTTGATATTTTTTACCAAATGACTAATTTTGACAAGTTATGATTTAAAAGGACCTTTGGTGATTTTTCTTTTGAATTTAAGGCTCGTGGACTATTTCGACAATTTTTGAAACTTGGGGGTGAAGCGCCAATTATGCAAACTTAGCTCATTTTTCATCGATTTTGAACATTTGCATCCGAAACATATAAAATGCAATTTTGGAATATTTTCGATATTTTGATGCATTTCGAGCATTTTCAAACGTTTTGCGATTGATTGAACCAAAATGATGAGTATTTACACACTCATCAATACCTCGTAACATTGAGGGCACATTCCGGATGAGATTTCAAGGAGAATGCATATATTGTGCGAGACAATGAACCGAGTATGAAATGTCGGTCTTGTATGGGTGAGGTAGATAAGTTTCCCAAGCTTTTGATAACCGATGATGTTGACAAGTAAGGGGTCATCATCGGTGGGAATGTATGGAAGCACGAGTTGGGTTCCATAGGGGTGGACAGGTTTGCACCCAAGAAGACCAAATTTTTGAGGAGTTCAAGGCGAGATTTTCTTTGGGAGAGCAGATGTCATTCCAGTTTTAAAACCTCAATGCCAAGAAAATATTTTAGATTTCCCAAGTCTTTGATATGGAATTTTGATTTTAGAAACTCTTTGAATAGGTTTATCTCATTAACACGCTTCCGGTAAAACTATATCATCCACATAAACAAGAAGAGCAATGAACTTGTCATTCTGTTTTGGTGAACAAGGAATGATCATTATGATTGGACAAAGTTGTTTTCCTTTAAAACACCGACAAGTTTTCATTCCATTTTACGGGAGCTTGTTTTAGACCATATAGAGACTTAACAAGTTTACAAACTTTATTTTTATTGTTCTCATTACGAACCCTTTGGGAATGGTCATATAGATATCCTCATCAAGGTCTCCATACAAGAAAGCATTGTTAACATCAAGTTGAAAAGAGGCCATTTGTTTTTTACAACTAAGGCAATAAGACATCTAACGATGAGACATTTTTACAACAGGAAAAAGTTTCATCATAGTCTATTCCTTCCTTTGGTTGTAACCTTTAACAACTAATCTAGCCTTGTATCTATCAACTTCACCATTAGCTTTATATTTGATTTTAAAATCCATTTGTAGCCAATAGGAGTTCTATTAGGAGGTAGATCGGTTATATCCCAAGCATGGTTTTCATTTAAGGCTTCCATTTCGAATTCATAGCATCTACCCAATTATTATCAAGGATAGCTTCTTCATAACAAGTAGGTTCAATACTTTTATTAAGACTAGAAGCAAAGCGATGGTGTTTTTGTTAAGATTTGAGTAATTAACAACTTTTTCAACACCATATTTGACTTTTCCTTCAACAATAAAGTCATTTAGATTCTTGGGCAACTTAGAAACTCTAGTTGACCTCCTAGCGATAGTGGTGGCAAGCCTTGTTCAAAGAATCCGAAGATGTATCGTGAGAATCGGAAGATGCATCGGCGGATGTGATTCATGTGATATGTTGCCCTCGGGTGTGTATTATCATCTATAGATGTTGCAACCGGTTCATCAATCACGGTGGGATGACTTACCACCGTGCTATCATCATAGGATGTCACTCTCCGCTTCATCATTGGGACTTGTTTGTGAGTCAAAGAAATTTTTGGTTTAAATCTTTAGGCACATAAGTTTCAACAAAAGGTTTTGACACGAATTTTTCATTTTGAATAGGAACACGGTTTCATAAATTTGACATCTCTCGGAATAGAAAATATTTTTGTTTCTAGGCTCAAGAGTTTATAGCCTTTTCTCATTTGAGTAACCAATAAGAACACTTTTTCGGATCTACTACCAAATTTGTCGAAAGCGTTGAGAATGGTGGCATAGCATAAGCGACCAAAGACTCTAGGAGAGAGAGTGAAGGGTCATGCCCATACACAAAGAAGAAGGAGACTTGCAGACAGAGGCTGAAGAGGCAACTGTTTATGACATATCGCAGCTAGAACACATTCAGCCAAAGATTTAGAGGTAATTCCCACGAAACATAAGGGATCTAGCAACATTAAGGAGATGCCTATGTTTCCTTTACTCTAATGCCATTTTGTTGAGGTGTATAAACACAAGAAGTTTGATGTAGAATTCCTTTTCATGATAGAATTGTTGAAGTTTATTATTGACAAATTACGTCCCATTATCACTTCTAAAAACTTTGACATTGTGTTCAAATTGATTTGATAACATATGAGTAAAGTTAACGATGGAAACATAAACATCATCCTTCCCTTAAGCATATAAACCCACACCGCCCTAGAATAGTCATCAACTATAGTTAAAAATATTTATAACCATCTCGCTAGTGATTTTATATGGTCCCCACATCAAGGTGAACAAGTTGACCAATTTTAGTGGATTTATGTTCACTTAGAGGAAATGGTTCTCTGGTTTGTTTGGCTTTATTACAAGTATCACAGAGATGATCGGTTCGGATGAACTATCAAATTTAAGAGTGGGTCTAAGTATGTGTAGGACTTGGTCGGAGGATGACCAAGTCTTGGATGCCGAGATTTCTAGAGACATGACAAATGATATGCAATTATTAGAGGTAATCTTACATGTAGAGTCTATATCAAAATGTATAACCCATTGTATTGTTTACCAATCCCACAATCCTTTTTGATGTAAATCAGATATAACAATTAGATTCATTAAATCCAACAAACATCTTGTTGTCTCGGCAATCTTATGAACAGATAATAAACCGACATTGTATTCGGGAACAACAAGAACATCAAAAGAGTTAGGTCATTATTGACCTTTAAATCACCAATTTTAGTAATTAGGGCATGAGTACCATTGGGATGTCCAACAGTTAGGCCAAGATTTGAAATGTTAACAACGTTGATTAAAAAATTTCGACACACGGTCATGTCTTGATTTGCACCGAATCAACAATCCAACCAAGGCCGATGTTTCCAGTTAAGGATTTAGTGTTGTTGTTAAAAACTTGTCGAAGTTCACATTAAACTTGACACCGCCATTAAAGAAGGTTCACGAGAAATTTTACCCGCCAAGTTGGCATTAGCGAGATGACACATTGTTGTCATTGAGAAGACTCATAAGTCTTGAGAGTCATTCATTAGATAAAGAGACAGGAGAATTGCTAGCACTATTATCGGTGACATGATTAGTTTCAGAAACATTGTTACCGCCGAAAGATTTACCATTAAAATTTCTCTTAACATATCCAAAGCAGGATATCCAACAATTTCATAACACCTATCAACAGTATGACCGGGCTTTTGCAATTAGTACATTTGAGGTTCATATTTGGTCCTCTGCTATTAGAGTCATTACCGGTGTTAAAACCGAAACTTTGTTGTTAAAACCTCTTTTGTTATCAAAAATTTTCCTCCATCGAGGTTTTGCATTAAAAGTCGTAGCATTGGGTTTAGCGAGCTATTCCCAGATGAAACATTCTGTGAGATTCTTCTCCGGACACAGAGAAAGCGGTTTTGACATTAGGCAAAGGGTCTCGGTTAGAATATTGCTTCGATGGGAACATAAGAGTCATCAAGACCCATAAGAAATTGCATTAACTTGATTAGTTGATTGTGTTTTCAAAATGTTTTGCGACCTCACAAGTGCGGGAGGCAAGCTAATCATACAATCAAATTGTTTCCATAAAGAATTAAGATTGTTATAGTAATCGCTAGAGAGGACCCACTTTGACTAAGAGAGTTTATATTCTTATGCAGATTAAAATAATTTGAACCATCAACTTTGTCATAGGTATCTTTAAGATCATTCCACATTTCATAAGCGGTTTTAGCATATATAGCACCAAAGAAACAGCTTCGGACTAAGAGAATTAAGAATCCAAGTAACCACAACAGAGTTCTGGTATCCCATTGATTAGCAAGACTAGGGTTGAATCATCTCTTATGCAAGTACCATCAATAAACCCTAACTTATTATGGTTCCTTAAAGCAAAAGTCATGGCCATATTCCATATTTTGTAATTTTCGGTTCAGTGAGTTTAATAGTAATAATGGGATTGCCATTTGTATTGTTAGGATGCAAATACAAAACATCACCAAAGACAAGACTTTTCTCGGTGGAAGAACGACCAATATTATCATCACCAACAGCCATAATACAAACAATAAGATGAGCGGATAAGAAGATAGACAAAGAATAATCGAGACAACAACGATGCGAGAGATAATAAGAATAAATAGTCAAGAAGATAAGACTTTATAATAAGAAACAACAAGCACTAAGCACGTGGATTAGGATAAACCAGAGCAGTATTCGTACCACTCAAAGGTGGCAGATCAAGATGTTAGTCTACCCGTTTGCACCCACAAGACTTAAGCATCAGTATGTTTAAAGAAGATGTAAGACTTAGACTTACAGAGAAATATGCGTGGAAGAACAAATCACACTCACCCTAGATTCACTTAGTCTAGGGCAAATATGAACAGAAGATAACCGGTGATTACGCCAACAAAGCAACCCCCAAACCACACCTTTGTTGCTAAAGAGAATCAATGAGCACAAGCTCGATACCATGTACGAAAGTATAGGCAACGCTAGATAAACAACGAAACTTTATTCGGATCTAAGTCGCAATAGTCGACTTAGATTAATAGTATCCAAATGTTACAAGATTAGATTAATGTCAATGAGACAATAATCATATGAATGTAAAGACAAGACAAGATCGGTGAAATGATCTAAGAGAAGAGAAGAGAGTGATACAAAAGACGCACACTCAAGTGTGTGTAACCCTAGAATAAAGGACTAATTAAATAGGGATTAAGTTACACTAAGACCCTCTAACGGCTATAATAATGAACTCCAATGAAACAATAAAATGAACTTCAGCGAGAACAAGAGAGGCTTCAGCAGAAATGATAATCTTGGAACTATAAACCACTTATGCTTTGTCCATGTTAAACCCCGTAATATGCCCGCAAAGAACATAGCTTGAAAGCCATTAGAATTGATAGAGTGACATGTTTGCCACAGATTATTACCCCAAATTTTAACAGATTGTAAGAAAATTGAGAAATGTGTCGTGTTATTGTTTCCTTCAATATACTAATAACAAACAAATTGAGAAATGTGTCGTGCCAAATCGTGTATCACATCACAGATTAAAGACCTCTTCATTCACATATCATGGGTTATCATTGTCATTTATCAGTTTAAACCTCTGTTGTAAAAATCGGTCCAGGCGGCCGATTAATCCCCGCATAATCGTTGATCACTCACTAAGCGCCTTGATTTATCATAATCGGCCTATTTAATCGTTTTGGTCAAAGATCGCTTAAAAATCGGTCAACAAACTGATTAATCGAACAAAATCGCTTAAAAATCGGTCAACAACCCGATTAATTGGACAAAATCGGTCAAAGGTCGCTTAAAATGGTCAACAAACCGAATAATATCTATATTTGACTTTAAACTTTGAAGAATTATGTATTATGTTTATATTTAAACACTTGAAATATTTGAAATTTGATGCCCTATTTTTACCTCATACATATAATAAAATATAATATCTAATATTACAAATTTTGTATAAAATTCCAATCGATTAATCCCGATTAATCCCGCCTAACATTAATCACAGCCTCTACCCGACCGCCTCACTAACGCCTAGCGATTTTTACAACCTTTGTTTAAACCTTTAACCAAGGATATTACAACGTGTCAGAAAAAAATCTGACCTGGTGAACATGCGTAAACTTATAATAAACATGCACAAGACTTATATAGCAAAAAGTAAACAGCATTTGACCTCATCTCCTGGGGAACAAACTGCAAGAACTGCTTGTAGTATACTCTGTTTTGCCCCATTACTAACCACAATCTGATCAGGTGTGTACGAAATATCATTCTCCTCTACATTAACAAATGAAAGAAAATTTTCAAAGAATTATAAATCCTATACGTACTCTTCTGGAGTGGCAAAGCTAAAAAATATTACTTAAATATGGAACTTACCCTTAAGTTTTTTACATATCGCCGTACGTAGTTCTAGGGTACCCGCATTAGGAGTATACCTTGTGTAACCTTCACGAATTGCATTTATTCCAGCCTAATTTAGACGGAAAAATATATAGATATTATTACCCGGGTATATCAATGTAAAAATGGATTTGATTTGCAATTGAAGGAAAGTCAAGTACCTCAGCAATGACAGCAGGGGTGTCAAAATCAGGTTCTCCAGCAGCTAAACGAATGACAGGAATACCAGCTTCTACAAGTGCAGTTGCTTTGTCGGATATAGCCACTGTTTTTGAAGGTTTTAGGGAGTTGACTCTAGGGCTTAGACTGGTATCAAGTTCCAGTTGTGAACAAATTGTAGAGGACTTATGATGTCTTCTAGTCTCCAATGATCTACTCAAAAGAAGAAACAAAACCAAAATAATCAGATAGTGGCGAATAATCGGCTACAACAATGCATTTATCTAAATCTACCTAAGTTTATATTCTCGAAAATTAAAAAGCTTGTCCATTAGATAAGCAATGCCACAATCGCAATGGTTAGGAGGATAAGTAAATTAAGAGGAAAGATCAATGGCTTACGAACAATGAAGATATCCATATTAGATCGTTGACTACAAAACCGTTGTGCTTTAATCATATGTTTAAACAAACTCTAATGAACATTTCCTTTAGCACCTATATTAAAGTGATCTAGGTAATATTATTATTATTATAGTATAAAAGGGTATAAAGTATGTATTAGGTAAGAACACCTGCATAGTATCTTGTATACTAAGTAAGTTGTGTTGATTATGTGTTGACTCAAAAGAAATCAATCAAATACTCACGTTGATATGGGTCAAAAGTGCAAAGTCAACAGAAAAGTCAACCACATGCAAGAACAAGTAAAACAGTCGCATATTTTACTTGTTCATGCATTTGGTTGACTTTGCACTTTTGACCCATATCACACGTGCTACCTGATTCTAACCGATTACTTAAGAACCTTTTAGGATACCGAAACTTTAGTTTTGCTATCCAAAAAGGCTAGCAGCGCAGCTTGTGACTCGCTTGTCTTCTACCTCTATGTAAATCCAAATACATTAATAATACATCTACATTTGATGACTTAAGAACTCATAACTTCAGATTGTAAACGATTATGGTTCATGAATTGTCTGATCTAATGTGTGTTGCGTCATATATGTGCATTGTAAATCTATTCAACGGATGAAAATAAGTAAGAGTAACAGACATATACTTGATTGAGAGATTGGCATTCAACTTAGAGAAAAAGGAGACTGATGTTATTAATGGGGTCGATCTGATGCTACTTAGTGAATCAATACTGAGACCAGAAAACTGATTATTGGACAAGCCACATTTGGAAGAAGCAGCAGCAGCAGTATTTTAGTTGAAAGCCAAATTTAGTTAAATAAAAAGACATTATAGTGAGGGTGGCGAGGGGGTGGTGAGATTCGGTCAACAATGGTGTCCTTTATTTTAGCCTATTTCTTCTTTCTTTCCATGCATTTGTCCATGTTACGTAGGTGAGTGAGTGGAGTCATGTTTTCTATTTCTCAAGTAGTGGGTAGTTTTAAGTTAAAGTATGTTTCAAATTTCTTAGAGGCTTGGTATGGTAACGCACCAACAGCGTTGTGGCCGACGTGACTCGTGTTTAGGTTGCGTTACCATATCACCATTCCTTGTGTTTTGTCTGCATTGTGATATACGTTGCTACAATAATGTAAATTGAAATGTGCAAAATAACAAAAATATTTACATTTACACCTCTTACAACCTTTACTTCGTTTGAATTAAAAAAATAATAAATAAATAAATAATTAATTAATTACACAAACACCCCTCAACGTATATATCATTTTGAATTCAATAAATAAATAAATAAAATAAGTAACGAACCAACGGCAAGTTTTATATTTTCATTTTTTTCCACAAAATCCACATATATATTATACTACTATCTAACCATTTTCAAAAAAAAATCCAAACTCTCTCTATAACAAAAAAATTTTCTTTCACAATGGATCCGAATCAAAGTAACGAAGAACATATGAACCTTTCGGATATTGAAGACGAATCCGACACTTTATGTATTATGGCCGCTACGAGTACCAACGGTTACAAGCAGAAGAAGCGTAATATATCCGGTTAACCCGTAACACAATTTACCGTGAACGTGAAATTGCCAAGATTCGTTTAAGGGCCAACTATTTTAATAAAGGTTGTAAGTATCTCTATTCATACTTTCGAAGAAGATATCGTATGAGCCGGTAACTATTTCTAAAAGTAGTCAAAGGTATTGAATCTTATATTACCGATCCTCTTCCACCGCATTTTAAATTCTTTAGCAAGCACCTGATTTACAGGTCGAATGACGATATCAATGTTTTATATAATTTGTGGTTATTCGACGACATTCTTGATGATGTCGCCACTATAGCTTTGTTTGAGGTAAATGGAGTTGAGTTTCAAATGGGGTATTACTTGCCCGATGAAATTTACCCGCAATAGGCTACTTTCGTCAAATCGTTCTCAAATACGTTAGACGATAAACACACTTTCTTTAAAAGGCGATAAGAAAGTGCATGAAAGGATGTCAAACGTGCTTTTGGTGTTCTCTAAGGACGCTGAGAAATAATACAACAACCGACCAGTCAATACCAGGTTACCAAGATACGTAGAATCATGTATTTTTGCATCATATTGCATAATATGATTTTAAAAGATCAAAAGTTTGCAATAAGTGAGTACAATGACATGTGGATCAATCTGGTACCAAATAGGAAACAAAGATGGATTGACAGATGTGATATGCATCATCGAAAGGCAAAAGAAATATGTGACAAAAATATTCATCTTAGTCTCTAACGACAACTTATGGAGTATATTTGGCGGGAACGTGACGATTATGAGGAAGTAGATGATGATTAGTCATGTTTCTTTAGTTTATGTATTAGTTTTTAACTTTTCACATGTTTCTTATGTTTATGTATTAGTTTTTAAATTTTCTCTTGTTTTTTAAATTTAAGTATGTTTTTTTTAAATATTTTTAATTTGTATTATTATTCAATAAATGAAATATTAGTGAAGGATTTATTTAAGTATTAAAATATTAGTTAAAGGGTTAAATAGTAATTTGTATATATATTTTTTCAAATGGTGGGTCCCTAAAAGTAATGTTATTTGGTGTTAGAGCATTCCCAACAATAACACCGTAACATCAATAACACCGTTGTTAGCCGTAACATTTTTATTAGAAGTGATGGTCATTCATATTTAGAAACTTTGTAACGTGTGTTAAATATAGTGATAGAATAGTCAACGGGCTCGTGGATTGGGCTAAGCTAAATAGCTAAATGTTATGTTAAGCTAGCCTTGTATAAGTTGTCATCCAATCCAAGTCCAATCCAAGCCCATCCCAAAGCCCATTAGGGCATATGTACTTGTAGTATAAATACACCTCAAATGACACATTTGAGGTGTGTGCTTGAGTGTGTGTGTGTGTGTGTTTTCATATGAAATATTGTTTTCATGTTCTTCTCCTTTCTCTAAACATACGCCTAACATATCATCAGTCACCATCTTTCTATCTTAATCTTCTCTTCATCTCTCGCATAACATACTTGTGTTTGTTATACGTGTTCTTCTTAATAGTAGCGTGGTATTCGTGTGATAAGGTTGAGATATTTAAGGTCCTACAATTGGTATCAATCACCTAACAATGGTTTAGGAGTGTTGTGTTACGTTTTTGGTTCGAACTTTACACATAAAGTTGCGTTTTTTCTTTATAAACGTGGGCTTTTTGCATAAAGTTTTGATTTTTACGTAGTTTTAAGGTTAAAGTTGTAGACTTTATTGATCTTTAAGTGTTTTGGAAGAAGTTTGTGCAAAAGAAATCATTTGGAAACGTGTTTTTGGGGCTTTTGCATATATATCCACCCGAAAATGCAAAATTGCATATATATCCAAAGCATGCATAAAAACCATTGTACTATGTGCATAAAAAACTTGTAAAAAGGATATATATGCAATTATTCACTTTGGGAGGGATATATATATGCATTTTTGCCCGTGTTTTTGGGTGAAAAATCGTGTTTTACACATTTCTGGGCATTTTTGCGCGTAAGCATACTTTTGGTCAAAACCCTCTTTTTACGCGTAAGAAAAGTCAAAACCCTAATCCTACGCGTAAGGTCTACGCGTAAGAATTCAGTTTTTACGCATAAACTTTTGGTGCAGATTCTTCGTGCTACAACGGTTACTCAAGATTTCACTGGATAAGTTTGTGGAATACTTGACTTGTGAAATATCACTAGCTTGGACAAGTTAGAGATACGATTCGCTTTTACGCCGTAAGCAAGTTTTTACGCCTAAGAGTTAAATCTACGCATAAGACACTGGGTTACGCATAAGAATTAAAACTTACGAGTAAGATATTTTTACGCATAAGAGACATCTTACGCGAAGGATATTGTTTACGCATAAGAGTTAATTTTTACGCGTAAGGTCACTGTTTATGCATAAGATTCAAATCTTACGCCTAAGGACAAAGTTTACACATAAGCTCACTGTTTACGCATAACAGGACTCTACGCGTAACTTCTTCTGTCTACGCCTAAGCATTTTCTACGCCTAAGAGTTTTTTGGCGGGAAAATTTGAGTAAAATTTAAATTTTAGGGGAGTCTAAACGTTCAATTTTTACGCGAAATTCAAATTTTGGTATAACTTGGAAAATTTTGGTCAAAAATTCAAATTTTTGGACCTAAATTCAAATTTTTTCGGTCAAATTTGGCGTCAAAATTGTCAAAACTCAAAATTTTCATACAACCTTAGAATTAAATTTTATGGTGAATTTCAAATTTTGGGACAGAAAATTTTACGGCTAAGAACAAGTTTACGAGTCAGATTTTCTACAAAACTTCAAACGACAATAACTTATTAAACACAACTCCTTTATCGTTGAATCGATCCTACATCAACTTTATCATCACATATCTTCATCAATGGCAACTGACGAAGATCGTCTCAAACCGCTTTCACAAATGCTATTGCTTCATTCTCCAATGCATGGATTTCGAGTTCAAAACGCAGCTTTGCTCAACCATGTATGCATATAAGTCGTTAAGGACACATGGTTGATGTTATTGGGAATCGAATGGATTTTCTACGGTATACAAATGGGGAATCGATGCAATATGCGAGGCGATGTTGGATATCGGGGGTCGATTGTGAATCGAATATGGTATATCCAAATGGGAATAATCGTTTTATGACTTGGGTTCGAATGCTACCTCGAACCTCAAAGCCCATTTAGGATGTCTTGATTCAGAATGTCATGTCAAACCAATACCGAGTGTTGCAAAGATCAAGTACATGTTGATGTTAGCACTGAAAGAAGAATCGGGAATAGAGTTGACTATGAGGAATACGAATTCATGAATCCTGGACGGGTAGATAAAGCAAACGATAATGCAACCATCGTCTTACACCAACCAAAGAAACACAAAATCTGCAGATTTTTTGACACAACTCCGCTCACGACACGGATCCACTCAATGAGGTACCAAATTATAGTAATGTTGCTAATCCGCTTACTCATGAGAAGCCACATTCATGTCTCCGAACCTTATTATGACACATATGTGGGAGAAAGTTAATAGCAATGTTAACTCGAAACTCCATATATGGATCCTAATGGAGATCAAGGTGAACAGAATGGTGCTAATGATGAGGAAACTAATTAATAATTGTGGTATTGAGATTGAGAAAGTTAAAACGGTCAATCGCGATGTTAAGGCGCGAATGCTAAATTGACCGCTGAGCTTGAGAGTTACAAAGAGAACGCAAAAGCTTTTGAATTTCACAAAAACAAAGAGTCAGAATTAGAAATTGGTTATCGAGATTCTGTTTTAAGAGAAACACAATTGCAAATCAAGTATAACACTGATGAGTGTCTAAATACTCATCATTTTGTACTCATTTAAACCGCAAAACATCCGAAAACACTCGAAATGCATCAAAATGATAAAATATCACAAATAAGTGTTTTATGTGTTTTAAATGCAAAATATCAAAATCGGTGAAAACGTATCAAATTTGCATAATTGGCGCTTTAGTCCCCAAGTTTCAAAAGTTGTCAAAAACAGTCCTGGTAAATCTAAATAAAGAGAAATGTTATTCAAGGTCCCTGAAATATTCTAATTTGTCAAAATGGTCCTTGAATAAATCTTTTGTAAATGGCGTAAAAGGTCCCCGAACTTTCAAAATTGTCAAGTTTGGTCCTCGAAAATTTGAAAAATGAAACTTGGTCCTTGTACTATTGAAGCTTGTCAATATTGGTCCTTGTATTAACTTTGAGAAAATTACGTGAATGGCCCTCAAGTTTGAAGAATTACATGTTTAGTCCTTATCATTAATTGCCTTGTCAAAACAATTTTGGACCCTATCAAAGCCCATATGACCCCGCCATTTTAACCCTTGACCTTTCACTTCCTTTTTGACCCCTTGGTCAACACCCGTGTCAAACAACCGCACCTTCCTCCACCTCCTTCTTCACCCCACTTGCCTGCACACTCGCTACACTCTCTCCACAACTCACCCTTATCTCTTCCACACCTTCAATCCACTCCACTCATCATCAACCCTATAAACCCACCCCCCCCTTGTTGCCGTCAAAGAGTCCACAAGGTCAAAATCCGCCTTTCCGCCAAAATCATAAACCGCTAAAACACTCAATACTCATTCATTCCCTCTCTCGAGGAAAGGTGGGATTTGATCTAAATGACACGTGGAAGCTTTCAGATGTATAAAAAGGAAGAAAGACAGAGGAGAAGTTAGTAGTTAGTTTTTATTTTTTTCTTTGTATGTCGTTTTAATTAGCAAAGTCTTAATTCAAGTTTAAAATTGTAATTCTCTGTTCTTATGCACTTATTTAAAGTTATGTGATCATTATAAACTATTCACCAGCAGCAATTCAAGTTTCTAGTTACAATTCACAATTTATGCTCACTGTTTCAAATTGCAATATCCAAATCTTATGTACAAGTGTTTAGTGGTGTATTTTAAGCTCATATAAGCTACATAAGCTCCTCATAGCTTTTGATAAGCTTATATTTATGTTTATAGCAAATTAGGATCTTGGTCAACAAAAGTCAACTCGGGTCAAAATTTAGAGTCATATTGGTTTTTAGAAATCTATTGTTGGTAATCTGTTTTTGTAATGAGAATGGAGGTTATTTAAGTATTAAAATTTAGTTGTAGTAAAGTTCCTTTCAGTTTTATTTGTTTAATGTGCCATTTGATGATTTAAAGGAGTGTTTGGATTACTTGTTTAATCTGTGTTAGAGGTTACTATTATGGATTAGAACAGTTGTTTGGGTCTTGTTATAGTCTTTTATTGTCATATCTGGCCTTGGGTTGCTGTCATTTGAGCTCTAAGTCAAACTCATATTACCACTGCCTTATATGCATATCTGTTAGAATTAAGGTACTGTCATCATCACAAATAGGTCTAGAATTTAATAAACAAGGTTGTTAAAGTCTCATTTCATCTCATTTCATCCATCTCTGTCCCTCATTTGATTTTGAATTTCATTTAAGTCAAAACTAGGATCTGTTTTCAAAAGTCAACATTTGTCTAAAATCTGTTTTCTTCCAAACTTGCAGCAGGTGCACTGTCTTCATTACAGCTTGTTATAGTCTGAAATTAGGTCTATTTGTAGTTCTCCAGGTGGTCTTCATGAACCTTTATCTGTTTTGCCTCTAACCTTTTCTGATAAGCTCTTAAATAAGCTCAAAACTAGGTACCGTCTCCGTCTGCTTATGCATCGCCAGCCTATTGGTTTTATGCGCTTTTATTTGGTCTCTAGCTTCTTGATTTCGGTCCTTATTAGCTACAACTTTGGATTTATGTTCTCTGCCTGGTAGTCTTGAGATTCCCACTCTAGGTTTTCCTTTAGCTTATTGGATAAGCAATGCTAGTGCTTAAAGTGGGGACTGAGCCACTGCTTTTGTTGAATTAGCGGTTTTATTCTTTGATAGATCATGCTTTAGGTGTTAGGAATAGATGTAATTGGTTGCTTTAGAGTAGTTTTAGCATAGAGTAGCTTCATGTGAGTTTAGTGTAGAGTAGAGCTTATTAGCTTATTTTCATAATGCTTATTTAGATCGGTTTCATTGCGCCTTTGATTTCTTGCACTGTAGCCCTTGTTTTTATATTTTTAATAGCTTTAGAATAATATTTTAGAATTTCCTGAAGTTTTCATAATTTTTAGTTACTGTTTAGTATTTTCTTAATTAAAATAAGTTTTTAATCATTTTAAATTAGCTTTAATTGCATTTAATTCGGAAAAAGTTCCAAAAAATAGTTTTTCAATTTTAATAGTTTAAGATAAATATAAAAAGCATAAAAAACATTTTTCCTTATTTTTCTCTTTTTATTTGGTATTTTTCATAATTTTAATTAGTTTTAAATAGTTTAAAATTCATAGAAAATAGAAAAATAATCAGAAAAATACAAAAATAGTTTTGAAAATTCTAGTTTGTTATTTTAGACTTTTCCATTTCATAATTTTATTTTTCTAGCTTTATTTCTTATTTTCTTGTATTTTAGGTAATTATTAAATAGTTAAAATAGTTTTAATTAATAATAATTAGATAAATAGTTATAAAATAATTTTCTTTTCTATAAATTTTCTTTTATCATTAGGTTTGTAAAATGTATTTTCATATTTTTAGGATTTATATTGTGTAAGTTTCACGTTTTATTTGTGCGTCACGTAGTTTTTAATTTAGTTTTATTAAAACAAAAGAACAAAAACATCATTTTAAATATAGTGATAGCGTTTATTTAATAGATTTTATCTTTTAACTTTCTTTAATTTGCATTTAAGCCCTGTAGTTTATGGGCTTTTCCTTAGTTATAATCATATCACAATCCTTTTTCCCGCTCAAATCTCCCGATCACTATACGTTTGACTATTCTCGCACACTCGTTGGGACTTAACGACTGGGAAACACTATACTCTCCCGATCTTCATTGCATTGGTGTGTGAGCTGTTTAAGTTCCTTACGGCTGGTCATTCAAGTGATCACCGCGCGAGAAAACTCGACGGTTTCGCACCAATCAAATTTTAGGCGCCACGGGGAGCAATGCTAATAGTCTTACGTTTAGCGATTAGTGATTTGAATAATCACTCCTTGTTTATACCATCTTTAAAATCAAAACCCAAAAGATTTTCATTCTTATTTTTACATCATGTTTTCAAAAATACCAAAATATTCCTCTTTACCCTCTTACCCTTTTGATTCTTCATTTCTTACCCTCTGAAACCTTTGATTCTTTCTATGTCTTATCCTCACCCTCTTGGATGTCAATGGTGTGGTGGTCCTTATAATGGTGGCAATTGCCCCGCTTGTAGCATGGTGGAATCGGAAACGGGTCTGCATCTATAACCGGGATCCCTATTCCTACCATAACACAACCGATTCATTCCATCGCCTACCACACCGTGAGACTCAGCAGCTTTCTTGTTGTGAGTACTGTGGTGGTTCACACTACGCTTCGATTGTCAATCGGAAACACGCTTGTCTATGAGCGGGTTCCCGATAACAATTATGACTACAACACATACTCACGGCCACATCGCTTTCTTGTTGTGAGTATTGTGGAGGTCCTCACTCTAGCTCGATTGTCAAACAAGGAGTCCATTTCCTTGTAACAATTACGACTCTTCAGTATCATGACCAACCTCCACATTACCAAGTGAATCGGGCACCACCTCACTGAGCCACTTCTCAAAATCTTCTACTTGATCTTTTGGATTTAGTGAAAGATTTGAAGGAATGTAAACATCCCCAAATAATCCAAATGAAAAATCCATGGAAGTTTTGTTAGTCGAAGAGCGGATGCTAAATTAGATTCCCAGTTGCCTTTGAAAAATCATTAGGAATCAATTGCAAAACAAAAGCACCAAATCTAGCTCTCGATTCCGTTTCATTCCCGATGACGATGATGATGAAGTTATCCTTGATATTAGTCAACTTTGTTTTATTCATCAAGTTCATCGGTTGAAATTCCTTCCATGAAAAGTCGGGAGAAAAGACTATGATGGAATTACTAGCGTTGAACAAATGGAAAGTATAAAACATATGTATGCTAGTCCTTCTAAACTCCTCGGTCGGTTGATATCCCAAAGGTTGAGATTCCATCTCAAATAATCGCTATCACACCCGAGGTTCCCACTCACTCTCCGAACATGGGGATGAGCATCTTGACACTGTTCACGAAAAGGAATCGGACGAATTCATAAAGTCTAGTGTTGAGAACCTTGTCCCAATCCCGAGAGAGTCACAGGAACTTCGAGCATATGTGTGATTCTCCTTTCCTCTTGAGTGTTCAAAAGATCATTTTGATACTTTCTCCGATCTTAGCGACGATTGTGCTTCTTATGAAGACATTGAGTATGTTGAGGCATCACTACCTTCCGAGCTTGATCCTCTTCTTGAGGAGTTCACCGATGAACTCACTCACATCAAAGATCCACTTTCATCGAACATTCTTGATGATCTCTTTGATTTCTAAGCCGATCTTGGAGAAACTAGAAATCTCCTATATAATGATCATCCACTCATTTCTTGTCCCATTTCGACTCTTCCATTCCTTCTCTCACTCCGGATGAGGAAGATAATAACTTTGGAAGGAGGTCGATGATTTTCTTAGTGATGAGTCAATTCCAATTATGAATTGACAATACTTGGATGATTCGGAGGAGACATCCTCTTTCTTGAAAATCATGATTGAAGAACCATTTCCGTGAACTCTCCTCCCGGTAATTTTGTTGCCAATCACCATACAAGCTTCAAATCTAAGCTTAAAAATATAACAAATGGTGATTTGCTCCTCACTAATGAAGAATGGGATTGCATTGTGATGCACATCTTTATTCCATTTTCACGGATGGTGTGGTTTCTCGCTTCCGTCACTCCTTCGGAATGAAGACATTATCTTTGACCGGCATTTCCATGTACCATTTGTGAGCCGGGTCCGTCTATATCTCATCGGTGTGGAACTTTCACGTACTTCAATGTTTATCCAAACATCTTGAATGAAAGTCCGATGGAGATTGTCTCTTCCACTTACTTCCCATGAACAAATTAATTGGGGTCGAGTCAAGCTAGCGACTCGGTAATCAAAAACAAGAGCTTAACATGGGTTTTCACCCGTGTGTACCACCCTAGTGTGGGGAGATGCCCCACATGTTGTATATAGATCTAAAAATGAATGAAAATTGTAAATATTAAAAAGAGAATAATTGTTGTGTTTCCACACTTAGCTAGTAATGTTATCTTTTACGTTCTAAGTTTCGGCATAACAGTACTTTGAATATTGAGGACAATATTCATTTCTAAGTGTGGGGAAATTCGCGAATTTTGATCATAAATGTACCCTTTTAGTCCCTTTTTCCCCAAAATGGCCAAATTTAAAATTTTTTTTTTTTTAGTGGAAGTACTATGTACTAAACACAACAAATGGTAATCATCCACCATGTCTAACCCACATAAGGATTGGCTAATCCAGAGCAAACGGCTCTTGGTAAAGATATCTCAAATCCGTTTATATGGCTTGCAATTTGCCCAAAATTGTATGGTATTCAACTCACCATATCCTTAAAAGTGAAGAGTTGGCTAGCCCGCAAGTTTATGGCTTGTGGTAAAGGCGATGGAAAAACCATAATTGGTAATCGACTCACCAAAGATAATATTGATAAGTTATCTAAGAGTTGGCTAGTCCGGAAGGGTACGGCTTCGGTAAAGACAAATCAAATCCGTTGAAAGTCGGTGGTTTGCTCAAAATCACATGGTTATCGATGTACCATGGTTCTTACTTGAACTGAAACATTTGGCTACTCCGTAGTAATGGCTTTTGGTAAAGAGATTAAAATCCATTAATTTTTCTCAAAACATTGCTAGGACTAGCAATATCTTAGTGTGGGGATTGATGAGTGTCTAAATACTCATCATTTTGTCTCATTTAAACGCAAAACATCCGAAAACACTCGAAATGCATCAAAATGATAAAATATCACAAATAAGTGTTTTATGTGTTTTAAATGCAAAATATCAAAATCGGTGAAAAACGATCAAATTTGCATAATTGGCGCTTTAGTCCCCAAGTTTCAAAAGTTGTCAAAACAAAGTCCTGGTAAATCTAAATAAAGAGAAATGTTATTCAAGGTTCTCGAAATATTCTAATTTGTCAAAATGGTCCTTGAATAAATCTTTTGTAAAATGGCGAAAAAGGTCCCCGAACTTTCAAAATTGTCAAGTTTGGTCCTTGGAAATTTGCAAATGACAAACTTGGTCCTTGTACTATTGAAGCTTGTCAATATTGGTCCTTGTATTAACTTTGAGAAAATTACAGAATTGGCCCTCAAGTTTGAATAATTACATGTTTAGTCCTTATCATTAATATTAAAACAATTTTGGACCCTATCAAAGCCCATATGACCCCCATTTTAACCCTTGACCTTTCTGCTTTTGACCCCTTGGTCAACACCAGAAAACAAACCAGGCACCTTCCCTCCACCTCCTTCTTCTCCCCACTTGCCTGCTACTCTCTCGCTACACTCCTCTCACAACTCACCCCATCTCTTCCACACCTTTCAATCCACTCATCATCAACCCTATAAACCCACCCCCCCTAGTTGCAATGCCGAAGTCCCACAAGGTCAAAATCCGCCTTTCCGCCAAAATGGAAAACCGCTAAAACACTCAATACTCTCCCATTGGCTCTCGAAAGGTGGGATTTGATCTAAGGACACGTGGAAGCTTTGAGCTATAAAAGGAAGAAAGAGCGAGAAACAAGTTAGTAGTTAGTTTTATTTTTTTCTTTGTATGTCGTTTTAATTAGCAAAGTCTTAATTCAAGTTTAAAATTGTAATTCTCTGTTCTTATGCACTTATTTAAAGTTATGTGATCATTATAAACTATTCACCAGCAGCAATTCAAGTTTCTAGTTACAATTCACAATTTATGCTCACTGTTTCAAATTGCAATATCCAAATCTTATGTACAAGTGTTTAGTGGTGTATTTTTAAGCTCATATAAGCTTACATAAGCTCCTCATAGCTTTTTATAAGCTTATATTTATGTTTATAGCAAATTAGGATCTTGGTCAACAAAAGTCAACTCGGGTCAAAATTTAGAGTCATATTGGTTTTAGAAATCTACTGTTGGTAACTGTTTTTGTAATGAGAATGGAGGTTATTTAAGTATTAAAATTTAGTTGTAGTAAAGTTCCTTTCGGTTTATTTGTTTAATGTGCCATTTGATGATTTAAAGGAGTGTTTGGATTACTTGTTTAATCTGTGTTAGAGGTTACTATTATGGATTAGAACAGTTGTTTGGGTCTTGTTATAGTCTTTTATTGTCATATCTGGCCTTGGGTTGCTGTCATTTGAGCTCTAAGTCAAACTCATATTACCACTGCCTTATATGCATATCTGTTAGAATTAAGGTACTGTCATCATCACAAATAGGTCTAGAATTTAATAAACAAGGTTGTTAAAGTCTCATTTCATCTCATTTCATCCATCTCTGTCCCTCATTTGATTTTGAATTTCATTTAAGTCAAAACTAGGATCTGTTTTCAAAAGTCAACATTTGTCTAAAATCTGTTTTCTTCCAAACTTGCGTGCAGTGCCTTGCCTTCATTCTGACTTGTTATAGTCTGAAATTAGGTCTATTTGTAGTTCTCCAGGTGGTCTTCATGAACCTTTATCTGTTTTGCCTCTAACCTTTTCTGATAAGCTCTTAAATAAGCTCAAAACTAGGTACCTGTCCTGTCCTGTTTATGCATCAGCAGCTATTGGTTTTTATGCAGTTTTTATTTGGTCTCTAGCTTCTTGATTTCTGGTCCTTATTAGCTACAACTTTGGATTTATGTTCTCTGCCTGGTAGTCTTGAGATTCCCACTCTAGGTTTTCCCTTTAGCTTATTGGATAAGCAACTGCTAGTGCTTAAAGTGGGGACCTGAGCCACTGTTTTGTTGAATTGGCAGTTGGCTTATTCTTTGATAGATCATGCTTTAGGTGTTAGGAATAGATGTAATTGGTTGCTTTAGAGTAGTTTTAGCATAGAGTAGCTTCTGTAGCAGTTTAGTGTAGAGTAGAGCTTATTAGCTTATTTTCATAATGCTTATTTAGATCAGTTTCATTGCAGCTTTGATTTCTTGCACTGTAGCCCTTGTTTTTATATTTTTAATAGCTTTAGAATAATATTTTAGAATTTCCCTGAAGTTTTCATAATTTTTAGTTACTGTTTAGTATTTTTCTTAATTAAAATAAGTTTTTAATCATTTTAAATTAGCTTTAATTGCATTTAATTCAGAAAAAGTTCCAAAAAATACTTTTTCAATTTTAATAGTTTAAGATAAATATAAAAAGCATAAAAAACATTTTTCCTTATTTTTCTCTTTTTATTTGGTATTTTTCATAATTTTAATTAGTTTTAAATAGTTTAAAATTCATAAAAAATAGAAAAATAATCAGAAAAATACAAAAAATAGTTTTGAAATTTCTAGTTTGTTATTTTAGACTTTTCCATTTCATAATTTTATTTTTCTAGCTTTATTTCTTAATTTCTTGTATTTTAGGTAATTATTAATTAGTTAAAAATAGTTTTTAATTAATAATAATTAGATAAATAGTTATAAAATAATTTTCTTTTCTATAAATTTTCTTATATCATTAGGTTTGTAAAATGTATTTTTCATATTTTTAGGATTTATATTGTGTAAATTTCACGTTTTATTTATGCGTCACGTAGTTTTTAATTTAGTTTTATTAAAACAAAAAAACAAAAACATCATTTTAAATATAGTGATAGCGTTTATTTAATAGATTTTATCTTTTAACTTTCTTTAATTTGCATTTAAGCCCTGTAGTTTATGGGCTTTTCCTTAGTTATAATCATATCACAATCCTTTTTCCGCTCAAATCTCCCGATCACTATATCGTCCGACTATTCTCGCACATACTCGTTGGGACTTAACGACCGGGAAACACTATACTCTCCCGATCTTCATTGCATTGGTGTGTGAGTTGTTTTAAGTTCCTTACGGTGGTCATTCACAAGTGATCACCGCGTGAGAAAACTCGACGGTTTCGCACCAATCAAACACGCTTGATGTTAACTTGAACTTGAAAATAAAATCTTTAAACAAGGAAATTTCGATCTTAAAACCAACTTTCTAAACAACAAGCAACCTATTCGATCTTGAAAAGAGAAGAAATAGTTGATTGTTGATTTTCAAAACGAAGATTCTCTTCGATGAAATTCTTGATAAAGATGAAAAATAAAAAATTGGAAAATTTGCACATTACAACGGGTCATTCGCTAAATCAACTAATATGCCGATTAATCAAACAAACCGTATTTTCATACAAAGACAAAAATGGCTCTTAGTAACACACCTCCTTGTTTCCTCAAGAAAGCTCGAAAGAACATAATGTTTTGATTGTGCAAAAGATTGCACTACCGTGCTTCAATGAGGATCAAAGTAATGAGGGTGTATGTTCCAACCAAGACTTGCCTCGTAACCCGAGAATAAGAAATATGAAACACTACGTTAGTGATTGCGCAGGGTTGGACCTCGCGAACCACCTCCGCGTGAGTAAGTATGAGTTATGGTTATGTAAGTGTGTATAAGTTAAGAGATGAGTGTGAAATGAGCATACCATAATCCTTCGCCCGTCCAACCTATTTATAGTGGAAGAAATACGGTTGGAGGCACTCTTGCATGATTGTCGGAGATCATGGGGCGCCCCATGATTGTGGGTAACCGCCAGGTTTAGTGACCCACGCTCAAACTTGACGGGAAGCCAAGAGAGAGGAGATCGTGGG
Organism: Chrysanthemum lavandulifolium; assembly: GCA_022545495.1. Lineage (NCBI taxonomy): Eukaryota > Viridiplantae > Streptophyta > Magnoliopsida > Asterales > Asteraceae > Chrysanthemum > Chrysanthemum lavandulifolium. The sequence goes on along the minus strand of CM040243.1, from coordinate 251,092,360 downwards.
TTTGACCAAGTCGAGGTTTCGTTATCCATTGTTCCTTCGTCGCCCTTACCCAAAGGGCTTAGGCTTCGAATGGCGAATTCCTTAGGTAACCTTCGTGCCAACGAATGGTTTGACGCCTACGGATATTTCGGAATCCTAACTTGGGCCTTCGTAGTGAAGGGTTTCGACACGTCTCGGAGGAGTGTCCTTCGAACTACTCGGAGGGTACATCATCAGTTTTGAACAATGGAATAACTTTGCATGAACCCATAATTGTTCGTGATTCTCTTGAAACATTAGAACTATCTGTCGAGAGTAGATCAGAAATGAAACAAAAGAATCCAGAAATAAAACCAATCGACTATAACAAATGGAACAAAATTAATGGAATTACTTTTGTTTCACAAAAAGAAAAGTCAAAGTTTTCCATCACACCCAGTGTTTCAAACAAAGAGTCAACACCAATTTCAAAACCAGTTTCAACTCCTGTAGTTGTCTCAAAATCATTTTCGAAAATCAAACAAATGTCTTCAAACAATCCTTTTAACACAAGTGATGCGAGAAGTATTTTAGACAATGTGAAAAATCGAATTGCGGATCTTCAAGAGTCTGTAAAACTAAAACCAACATTACAACAAACATCCGTTTAATAGTTTTGATAATGAAAATAAAAGTTTTTGAAATCGAAATTGCCCTCAATGAATAACATCAACTCAAGGGTAATTCATTTTGAACAAGAATTTTTGAAAGAAACAATTAACTTTGTCAAGGACCATAAATCCACGTAAAGCAAGTTAATGACCGTGTTGAACACATCAAAGTTTTGGAAAATTTAAATGATTCTCTCTTCAAGATGTTCGACTCATCGATATTATGTCCATTATCTTACAAACATATTCTCGTTGAAGATCATGAAAGACTCCATCGAGACCTCCAAATTGTTTCAAAATATGAAAAGCTCTTGAAAAACTTGAAAAGAAAACGTGTCCTATTTTAAACAACTTGATCGAAAATCGAGGAATGCAAGTATGACAAATTGTCGTATGAGCGAGCCTACAAGGACATGAAAGAGCAAAATGATCTTTTGAGAGCTCACCGGGAAGTCAAAAGGAAAGATCATGGATACTAAGTTTGCAAAACCATTGATCGAGGAGAAAGCAAATGTTTCAAAACCGGTTTTCAAACAAAAAATGTCTATTTCTCAGCCTCCTCCAAAAGTCAATGAGAAAATTGATTTGTCAAAAACAGTCACTCCACAGTCCATGCCTTTTAAAAAGAGAATTTTAAAAGGTTTTGAAAAAGAAAAAACAATTGTTGAAGAACCAAAAGTGATTACACCTGGCATTTCTAAAACTAGTACACGAAATGTGACCAAAAATCCAGTTAAAGAATCATTGGTTCTAAAGACATGGTCAACAATCACTATCTAGAAGAAGCTAGGAAAAGGCATGCACTGAAAAGACGGAATTCTAGGTGCAACATCTAAGGTGATGAATTCTACAAGATTTCAAGGCAATACTAGTAGTTGTAAACCATTACCTAGGAACCATCAAACGACTAGGAATTGGCATGCATCTAAGAGTAGTTACAGGAAGCAGAGTGCTATGCATGTAGAAAACAACACTAGGAATTCTGAGTCTTTTTCGAACAAGAATCATTTGCCAAATGACTGTAGTGACAATGTTAAGGTAGCTGTTCTAAGCAAGAATGTTGAATCTGTCTGTACTACATGTCAAAAATGTGTCTTTTCAGCTAATCATGATGCCAAGGTATAATCCACTAAGACACCAAATGTAAACAAACCCGCTGACAAGATGCACATGGTACAGAACCTACTAGGTGGATCTCTTCAGACGTAGTTTTTCTAAAATGAGTCTTCCGCGATCCGAAAAGAAAACAACTCCTAGATCCTACCTTAGGTGGATTCCACGGAAAAGTTTTCAACAAAGTAGGTCTTAGATGGATTCCCACAGAAAGATTTTGATACTTGCACCAACACGACAATAGTGACAATCATCGATAAGGAACTAGAAACCATTATAACCGTTGATAGTGAACACCCCGAGTGAGGAATTAAATACTTCTAACATCGTTATTTGTGAAATCTCTTCGACTTTGGTTGCGGTGAATCAAACATCTCGAACCCACTCATCGAGGGTTCCAATCGTAAACTCTTCCTCTTCATTCTCTATATCTTCTATTTTGATTTTCCATTTCTTTTATAAAACCAACAAAAGCAAAATATAAAATCTTTCAAAAAAAATAATAAATACAAAAACAATATAAAATCAAAATCCAAAATATTCTTCTCACGACATGTCTCTCGATAATCGATATTCTCAGACGTTTCTAGAAATATCATTCAACAATGATACGGGCATGTATGATGCTTGAGCGAGAGTTCTTTAAATGTTTTTCTAAAACATGTCGTTTCAAAAAATTTCTTCAAATAATGGCTTTCGATACTTCAAGACGAAACCCGGACTTCAAATTCATGGCTTCGAACTCATCGATTCAGACCAGCGCTCAAAGAAAGGAAAGTGCTTAACCAAATCAAAGGTTTTAAATATTTTTCAAGCACTTTTCCTAAAACATAATGGCTTGCGCTTACTTCGATTGCAACCCGATCTTTAAAGAAAGGAAAGTGCTACGCAAAATCGATTTTCATAAATATCGAGCACTTATCCTAAAACAAATGAAGATAATTCTTCTTCAATATCTTCAAAAGATTTTTAAAATCTTCATCTTATGCACCATTGATTCGAAATTTTTCAAAAAGATTTTTCAAAAAGATTTTCAAAATCTCTCACATTTGGTACCAAGATAACTCCTCTAAACCCTTAATTGATTCTAAATTTTACGTATGAAAAATATGCTTTCTTTAAGGGGAGTAGTAAACCAAAATTGTTCCAAAATTCATGCTAAATCAGTTTCTCTCCAAATGCTTTTCGAAAAACATATCTTTTAATAATTTTGTTTCAAAAACATCATAGATATGCTATTTTTGAGGGGGAGAAACGTGATTAAAATGTGATCAAAAATGTTTTATGATCGTTGTTTGAATCTCAAAAGAGCTCGACTCAGTTGAAACCAATGAATTGACGAGGAATCAAAGTCAGTAAATGTACCATTTCGAGAAACTTTCTTTTGACTTGACCAGGACGGGTAATAATTTCAAGCTAGTTCTCTAGTGATGTAAACGTGTCTCGAATCGGTCCAGCTCATTTAAAGTCGATCAATTCAAAAAGTGCGAACTCTACCCTCTATGTGCAGATTTCTATCAAAACTTATAAGCACATGTGAAGGGGGAGTGTTTCTGAAAATATAAAACTCTTGGAGTGTTTCAAACATGTTTTCAATCATAAACACTCTGAGAGATCTTCAAGAAAAATGGTTTTATGGCAACATGGGACAATCATGGAGTTATAAGGTGACTAAGGATAGGAAATCCGTCCTATGATCCACCAGAGCCGGAGGGATCTACCCAAGGACACCACCAATAGTTAGTATTAGAAGTCCTATGATTGAAAAAATGAGTAATGTGAGAAAGGAGAAAGAAATGGTTGAAGAATTAAAAAGAAATATAATGAAAAAGGGTGAAAAGAAATAGCCCTCCATATTCAACCTTAGGGCATAAACCGGGTTCAATTCATCTCACATCGGTTGTCACTAAGATGACACCGGTATTGAAGACAAAGACGTCATGGACCCAATGACGCACCGCACCTAACCTTCTAGCCACTCAAATTCCTCTTAAAAGGATTTGTTTCATTCTCACTGAACCCTACATAATCTATCGACTTTCTCTTAGAGATTGTTGATATTGAAGAAGGAGACCCTTTCCTAGTCTCCGCTCAGAAAACCAAAATGCACTATTGAGTCTAGAGCCACGAGATTCATCAAAAGATCTCATAGGAACACTTGACATGACATCGCTTGTTGTTCATCAATAATGACAAAAGTGATATATTCTAGAGTCCCACGCAGATCTTAGCAATCGCCAAAACATTTATGAGAAATTTCACATCCGTGATCTTCAATGATTGAATGGAAACTCCCGTCGGGGTCAACATCAAGCGACCGACAGTAGTCACTTCGGTAACTCCCGTGGATTACGCTTAGTGTCTCAAACGGTCTACATCGTGGGGTGATGCTTTGGTGTACCTCACGACTCATCCGAATCAGAGGTGTACTTGCACATCGCGTTATCTCACTTGTGGGACTCCAGCCCGAACGGACTTTGTGAGAATTAGAGATGTGTTTTCACACTATGTCGTTAACACCCTCGAAATTCAAACTTGTAAGTCTTAATCCGCTTATTACTAACCGCTTTTATGTTTTCTTATTATGGAAGCTCGGGAGCGGATTGATCGTGCAGATTCTCCACATGCTCATACCAACAACACATGAAAGTTCTCATCAAAATCAAAGGCAACACAAAGTTAAAGATGATTCTTCATCAATGTCAAAGAATCTTCAAAGTATAAAGACTCGAGAACTACATCATTGGTAATTAAAGGTCAAATAGAAGTATGAGCATGGTGGAGAAAGACGTGGAGACACCTAACCAACGAAGTTGACAACGGCAGACAACCACATTAATTGATCACAAAGCATGAAGGAACAAAGAATCAAGACTATTCTATATCTACACGCAAAGTTCAAGCTCAAGGAAAGTAAAGACCTAATCAAATGGAGCATCTTTTGAATGACCACCCTTGGGGAGATTGTTAATGTAACATTTTATTAGAAGTGATGGTCATTCATATTTAGGAACTTTGTAACGTGTGTTAAATATAGTGATAGAATAGTCAACGGGCTCGTGGATTGGGCTAAGCTAAATGGCTAAATGTTATGTCAAGCTAGCCTTGTATAAGTAGTCATCCAATCCAAGTCCAATCCAAGCCCATCCCAAAGCCCATTAGGGCATATGTACTTGTAGTATAAATACACCTCAAATGACACATTTGAGGTGTGTGCTTGAGTGTGTGTGTGTGTGTGTGTGTTTTCATATGAAATATTGTTTTCATGTTCTTCTCCCTTTCTCTCTAAACATATGCCTAACATATCATCAAGTCACCATCTTTCTATCTTAATCTTTCTCTTCATCTCTACGCATAACATACTTGTGTTTGTTATACGTGTTCTTCTTGTGGTAAGCGTGGTATTCGTGTGATAAGGTTGAGATATTTAAGGTCCTACAACCGTCCACGTCAGCGCCACATCAGCTTTAACATTTCACCTTAACATCCCCAAAAAACACCCACAACAATAACATCCCAATAACATTCCCAACAATTTACAAAAACAACGCCTCATTTAGGGGCATAAATGAAAAAAAAAAATAATAATAAAAATAAATAAATAAATAGCAGTTAAGCACCAACGCAAATGACCCTAACGCCGTCATTTCTCACCTCTTCCAACGGAGTAACGCCTCCAACGGCGTTATTAGGCCCTCCAACGGCGTTATGCCGTTATCATTGGGCATGCTCGTATGATAAAGGGTGTTTTTTGGTGTTAAATGGTTTGGTGTTGAAATGATGTGGCGTTAACGTGACGGGATTTTTTTGTACTAAGAGCTCTTATATATATTTCACTTTTGCATTAAGTTGAATATGAAATGCATGAATTGTTAGATAATAAAAGACTATAGGCCGACACACTTTTTTAAGCTTGTTTAGTAGTTAGGGTTTCGTCTATGTTATTGTAATGTGTTAGTTATAGTTGAATCTGATCAATATAATTGTTCATTTTCTTCTGATTTTTACATGCCATCAGAGACAGGAACCAAAATAAAGGCCCGTTTGGTTTGTAAATGGGTTTAGGATTTGAATTTGGATTTGGATTTTGTGAGGAATGAAAAATAAGAGAGAGAAAATATATTTTATTCTATATAATAATTAAATTGCATTTAATTATAATATTTTGATAAAAAAAAAAAAAAAATGTTGTGAGAGATGTATAGTGTATCACAGGTTTTGTATAAAACCTATATTATTAGATTGGAATGAAAAGTAGTGGCTCCACAGATGGAATGAAAAAATAATGATTTTACGGGTTTGAAAAAATTACTTAATCAATCAAATATTATTTACTATATGTCATACCCAAATTCAAATCTGACACCCTCCAAACGCGCCCTAATTGTTCGATACTGTATTACTGTTAAATGGATTTTTGAATGAAATTGTCTTCACTCAGGTAGCACGTATGACACTTCTGATATTTAATTTAGTTTGATTTGGTGGATCTTGAAAATAGTTGTTTATTGATCATCGGGAATTGAAGCATAGTGGTTTGATCTATAGTTTATTGATGGTTGGAAATTGAAGCATAGTGGTTTGATTTATTAAATCAAATTTAAAACGTTTGACGATAGAGTTGAACCTCGTACAATTAGCGTTCAAAGTTGCCCACTTTTCCGTTACTATCCTTGGTACGCTTATGATGAGCGGAGTCGTTGTACAACGTAAGAACCCTTTTCCAAAACAAATCATCTTTTTGTCATTTATGACTTGTTGATCTTCGGAAATGGTAACATAACACGTGGCTAATAACTTTTCTTCACCGGCGCCTAACGAGAATGACTTCGTAGGGTTTCGGATTCGGTGTCGTACTTGATGGTGGTACGCTTTGCAACTCGTTTTTTTTTTTTTTTTTTTCCTTTGGATGACGAGGGTTTTTTTTTTTTTTTTTTTTAATTGCGGATCGATCCGCTTTCTTGTGTTTCTTGAGATGCCCTTGGAGGTGGATTTTGTTAGAGATTTTGAAAGTGTTGGTTAAGCACATGATTTGATATTGTTGGTAAACTTGTTCGGGAGTCGGCATATTCGGTATCCTTCTTTTCCCGTTTCATGATTGAAGTTGAAGGTGTTAAACTTGCTATAACATATTCGGTATCCTTCTTTTCCCAGTTCTTTTCAAAACTAAATAAATTGCGAGAACTGTGAGAACAAGCATCAACCAATCAGATTTTTTGGATATTTAATTCTATTATATAATTCAAAAGGGTATAATGGTAAAACTACGTTTTTATTTTATTTTTGATTTTTTTTACAAAAAATGTTTTTTTAGTTCCCTAAATTCTAGGATTTTTTTATTTTTTATTATTTTTTTATACTTGTTTTAAAAACATTATGTGCACATGTGTTTTGCATTATGTGACAATTGTATTTTTCGTTTATGCATAGGTGTTTTGTATTTGCGCATGTATCTTTAAAAAATATTACATAAATACGTATGCAAACAACAAAATTTTATTAATAGATTTATGCAATTTTATACAAATAACAAAACTTTATTAAAGAAATATTGCATAAATATGTTTATTACAAATATATGAAGATGCGCATATGCATGTACTGATGCCTTTAACAATTGGTTCATTTTTAGGCGTGCGCATGTGTTTTTATTGTCTCGCCATCTTAATCGACACATTACATGCTAATGACACACGTTAAGAACTCGCCACCATCAATTATCATTCGACATGTTACATAAATTATAAAATAGACTAGGAGCAAACTTTTATTATATAATTCATCTTATACAAGTGCATTTGTATTATTCGCCTTCACGATAAACCTGAAAATTTGCATCCAATATTAATAATTTAGTACATAATGTGTGCTGAGAAACACAAGACAAAAATCAAACTCAAGGCACTTGAAACACATGCACTACCTTGAGTTCAAACTTCAAAAACTGTAAAAAAAAATTATCCACTATGAATACATTCAAACTACAAACTCTGTAAAAACATATACGCAATTTCAATACATTTAAACTTAAAACACATATGCACTCTAATAAGTTTAAACTTCAGTAACAGTATAAGACATATAGACGGTCAATATATTAAACCTATAAATATATTAAACTTATTACTATTACTATTACTATTATGTAGTATTTTTTTAAAATTGTTTCTCTACAAAATTCAACCCAAACAACCCAAACACCTGTTTATCTTTATTTTCTTCAAACAATAGAGTTCAAAGAGTTATAACCAAACACTTGTGCTTATAAGCTTATTAAACATGAGCTAATCTAAACATTAAGCATGGGCTTATAAGCTTATGATTTATAAGCAAAAGCCCGCTTATAGAACATAAGAATAAGCCCAACTCATAAGCTTCAAACACCGCCTTATAGAGCAGAGTACACCACAATGACTTCTTTAGACCGGATTCAATCAGACGCAAAAAAATAAGTAATAATCATTTGAGACGAAAAGAGAACAAAGATGCCATAGAATAGAGAAATTTTTCCTTTAATTATTGTACAACATGAGGGTATATTATATACAATTGAAAACAAAAAACTATGTCTCTTCTTTTGTGGGAACAAATTCCCGATCATCTATGGAGCAAAAGCTAATTACAGAACTCCTAAAAACTGATATTTTCGATTCTCCACAGACATTCTTTCCTTAGGGGTGAGTCTGTAAATATTGCTCTAATAAAGTCACTCACCTGCAACATATATGGAACAGTATTAATTCAACAACTGAAAAATGATACGTAGCGGATGTGTTTTGAGTAAATATTCTAAGGAAATAATACCTCTAATGAAGTATAACCACATTTCGCCAGCTCACCACTTTCCCAAGATGCAGTAATAGATTTCAGAGGCATGTCCAGCATATCTGTTGATTTGTTACAATTATGAATTAAATCATGATATCTAATCTATTATGGAAAAAGGCAAAGATTTTATGAAGGCCACAAAGGGCAAATGATATCTAATCGAAGTAACAGTATGAGAAACTGATGTGTTAAAGTTGAGCTTTTTTTACCTGCAAGTATGCGTAGTCGTGGGAGTGATGGTATGTGGTAATCAATAGAGCCTGACGATGCCTTTTGTGGTTTCGTTGTGTCATTAATGGCAACCAAAGATTCCAATAAAGATGAAAGGTTTTCCAGCAGCATATGAATTAGTCTTTGGATCTGAATAAAATTACCAAATGTATTAGCCCAAGTTTGAGCCGTTTTATGAGTGCAAATAAAGTGTCACTAAACAGCTCAAACCTTCACAAAAATTGACTATAAAGCTCAAACTTCTAAAACTTTTGATGTAGATATCTGGCTAGGTTATTAGGTCAAAACGATGACATGGATGCAGACATTTTACGAGCTTTAACGATGCTCAAACTACTATAACTTCCGACTTAGATATCTGGCCTGGTTAACAGGTCAAAACGATGACATGGATACAGACGTTTTAAAAACTTTGATGATACTGATACTTTTTTCTGACATTACATGCCTGTAAACTAAATAGATCACCCAAAAAGAAAACATCTCGGAAGTTTGAGCCGTCCTACGGGTGAAAGTAAAGCGTGTTACCCAAAAATAGATATTGGGGCAAAGATCTAAATCACCTTCGTGTAATTTCCCTAATTTCTCCTTAAGAGAAGAAAACATGAAGAAAAACCTTGATAATTATCTATTATGGCAAATATGCACCTGTAATGTTTCTTCTGCTGCAATGTCATCTAGAAGAAGTATGTCTTTGGTCATTCTGGAGCATACAGCCTCCAAGACCATGCACATGCTTCCTTTATATGTCAAGGGTAGTAGCAGTGGCTCCCATATTATGTGCACTTTCTCAAGAATGAAAGCTACCTGTAAAGTTTGTTATATCACATAACAGAAGTACAAAATGTAAATGTCACATATGAAGGAGGAAGGGCATGTAGATTTTACCTGATCAATGCTGAATTTTGCAGATTCATATCGCTTTGGTTGATGGGTATTCTGAAATCCATCGGCACCATCTATGGCCTGATGACATTTTTGACAGTAACAATGTTAACAAGCATTACTTCAAAACTGTTGAAAGGTAAGATATATGGTAAAGATTTAAGAAACTTACCTCCATCAGATTATGCTTAACAAGCTGTATTTGTCTTTGTAATATCTCTTCTGCCATCAACTTGTATCTTACACCCAAATCAATAAATACAGCTCCCTTCATGGAAGTTGGGAAGTCTGACTGATACTGAAACAATAAAATGAAAAAGTTACCATCAAAGTAAACCAAGCAATATTCCACCTGAAGCAAGCAAAGTATATGGAATAATAAGTAAAATAAAATCATGCCAGCAATCAGCATGAACAAAAACTTCCCTAATACTAACTATACTGTATACTTGTTCAACAACTGATCGATATTGTTTACGTCTAAAAAGTATTGGAAGTAAGTTGACAAGGAACGTTCTATAAGTATCCAGAAGCAATACTCTGATTCTATGATGTCATTGAAATTATTTCCAAATATGATTATCTGAAACAAAGGCCATACAGGTCTTCTCAACTTTTTATGACTTCGTCAGTTCATTGCATTCAAGAGTGGAGAATGATAACAAACTCAAGCAAATGTCATGATCTAGGTGTTGAGCCGATAATTCAAAAGCGATCTATTTAGAAACCAAACCTAAATCCTTGATACTTTAAATTAATTAGCATGTAAAGATAGTTCTTTTTGTATTTCGGCCTTGAGAGAACATAAGCAAAAAGTTGAGTGTAAAAAATCATATACTGATATACTCATACCTCAAATATAAGGCCAAGAATCTCCTGTGATAGAAATAGGCAATCATTATGAATTAAAACTGCAACCTGGTTGATACCATCCAGCTGTCTTTCTAGCTTCATGTGGGAAAACGAGAGATAATAAGACCACAATAGTATCCAAATGTTTTTGCTATAGTTAAGTGAGATATAAGGTGCCTTCAGACACTAACCTTGACAGGAATAACAGCTTCATACAGAAGTAAAGCATCCCTAGCAGCATGATAGAATTCTAAAGCCACTGTTGCAGATGACAAGCAAACATCCTTCAGAGTTTGATGCACAACTTCCATTAGTTGAGCAGCTGCTTCGGATATGACACACCTTTCAGACGAGAAAAGCAAGTCCACATTCCCACTAGACTCTGCACTTTTCCTTGAATAATCCTGTGAAAAAAACTGAAGTTCAATCAACCTTTTTACAGTAACGAAATACAAAGATTAAGACTTTCTTTTGCGTAAAAAAAAAAAAAAAAAAAAAAAAAAACACAGAAATAACCTCACCTTGGGAGCTTAAAATCTGAATGTAGAAGAAGGTCTCTAGCTGTTGCTAAAATCTCAACCTTCTTTCTTGTTGCAAAGTGAACTTCAACATTGTCAGCAAAATTGGTCAACCTTTCATCTTTGCCAGAGGAAATGAACATAACTTCTTTAAGAGATGTCTCAAACTCAGAGGTAAGTTGTCTTATCGTTTGGAAGTCAGCAAGTTTGGAAGCATCATTGGGAACGATCTGACATCACAAACATTAAAGATGATCATAAATATACTTGTTTAACAGGCTCCGTGGATATATTTGCGAGATAGAATGCAGCAATAGTTGTGGAAGGTCAGAAGAATTACGTAGAAAGCCACAAACCTTGGAGAGAAAGTTTGAAATAATCAATTCCGCCATCTGTGGCCATGTCAATCTTCCAAATAGTTGCATCCAGGAAGAATTTTGAAAGCAAATAGAGTTGAAGATAAACTGAATGATCACTTTTATTCCAGAATAAATAGTTTCGGCATCCATTTTCTCAATCTGAAACATAAAGTATTAAGACATTATCAAAAGTTGATAAACTACTTATTTTTAGTGTTCAAACTTTGTTTGAAAAAATACATCTAGGGTGTTTGAACGAAGAAAGTCGAAGCATTGTGAACTGCATAAGGCCTGAGGGACGCAGAGAAGTAGAGAGCTTTAGCCTACATCTGCAATACGACAGCTACTACTCAAGGATCAGTCAAGGGGAAGTAAGGGATGCCTTACATTAAAATATATTAAAGATGAAGGAGGTCGAAGCATTGTGAATGTAGAAGAAATTAGGAAAAGATGGGGTGAGTACTTTTCTTCTCTTTTCAACGGTAGAAGGGGCTGAGGGACCAGAGAAGTAGAGAACTCTAGCCTACATCTGCAATACGACGATCGGTCAAGGGAAAGTGAGGGCTGCCTTACACTATGATGCACGGGGACGGCTCTAAGGTCAGGGTACCCGTTCCGGGGACTTTCTAGGAACGGAAACGGCTGGGAAACGCAAAGGGGACGTCTCGAATTCCGGGGACGGCGGCGGGAAGTGTCTGGGGACGTTTCCATTGAATATGGGGACGTTTCCTAGCCCATTTAGGGTTTTAACTCTTCAAATTCCATAACCGGCTCATCTCTATATAAAATACGATCATCTCTCATCTCTATTCTCTATATCGACTTCATGGCTTCTCAAGAAGGATCATCAAATACATCAGTAGAAGATACTCCATTGTGGGGCTATGTGACTAAAATCGAAAAGCAAGGAGCAACAGGAGGAACTTGGAAATTTAAGTGCAATCTTTGCGATGAAATCAGACAAGGATCATATTCGAGGGCTAGAGCACATTTGCTTGGTATAAAAGGTAACAATTGTTTGATATATTTCTTTGCATGATTAAATTATAATGTGTACGCCTATACAGGACCTATATATGATGCTAAGATTTGCATATATAGGTACTGGGATTTCTATTTGCAATAAAGCAACAGCGGGTGACAAACTTGAGATGAAACGGTTAGAAGATGTGTATGAAGAGAAGAAAGCCGACTCAAAAGCGAATGAAGTCAAGTTGCCATGTGAAGCTGGTGTTGGATGTAAGAAAAGAAAAGGTATTTCAACACCTATTGAAAGAGCTTTTGGTGTCAATAATAGGGACCAACTGGATCAAGAAATAGCAAGGATGTTTTATACCGGAGGTTTACCATTTAATCTTGCAAGAAATTCACACTATCCCAGGGCTTTTCAGTTTGGTGGCAACAACAAAATTGATGGTTATGTACCTCCTGGTTATAATAAGCTCAGAACAACCTTACTACAAAAAGAAAAAGATAATGTTCACAGGCTATTGGAACCACTTAGGTCTACATGGAAAGAAAAAGGTGTGACTATCATAGTTGTCAATAGCGACGATAGCGGTCGCTATAGCGCCACGAGTGAAGCGGTCATGTGTCGCTATTACCATTTAGCGACGAATAGCGACAAAACCCCAAAAGTCTCGAAACTTAAAATGTAGATCTAGGGGCGCGTCGGTGGGTTTCACCACGCGCACTCTATGTCAAAATGATCTCCTTTCGACGATCTATCATTTGGTATAGGTGGTGTAATTTTCCGGTGACGGTGGCCGGAATATTGGTCGGAGAAGGCGGTGGCGGAATATTGGCGGTGACGGGTTCGGTCACCGAATTTTAGAGAGATGAGAGAGAAATGTGTGTGTAAAGTGTGTGTTGTGGGGTTTTATACCCGGGAGGGACCAAAATGTCAAATCCAAAACATAAGGCGCGTTTGGTAAGTATTCCGAGGACTAGTTGCGCCTAATTCGACCAATCCAAGTTTTAGATGATTACTACAATAGACTAATTTAGCTATTTTGGTGTTTTGAATGTTTACAAATGTTTATGTGTTGAATGGTAAAACATATCTTTATTTTGCTACTATTTTATCGCTAAACACAAATAGCGGTCGCTATTTATCGCTATTCGCTACGTAGCATATAGGTGGCTCGTCGCTATTTATCGCTATTCGCTATTGACAACTATGGTGACTATTGTGAGTGATGGTTGGAGTGATCCTACAAGAAAACCTCTAATCAATTTCATGGCTACTTCAGGTAATAATGGTCCTATGTTTCTAAAGGCAGTGAATTGTTTTGGGGATGTAAAAGATAGATTTTTTATTGTTGATTTGATGAAATAAGTCATAAATGAAATTGGTCATCAACATGTTGTGCAAATCATTACTGACAATGCTGCAAATTGTAAGGCGGCCGAAGAGATTATAGAGAGTCAGTTTCCCCACATCTATTGGACACCATGTGTTGTTCATACGCTTAATCTTGCTTTGAAGAACACTTGTTCACCAAGGTATGTGAAAACAAATTCAACAACATATGAAGAGTGCAAATGGATAAAAGAAGTTCACGATCATGAGCTTGCAATAAAAATTTCATCATGAACCATAACATGAGACTCTCGATTTTCACCAAGTTTACTCTCTTGACCGCTTTCGGTTCTTAGATACCGCTTTGCCTCCATCATTGTGATGCTTGTAGATTGAAACTTATCAAAAGGGTCTTCAAGCTATGGTCATAAGTGAAGAATGGTCTTCTTATAGAAGATGACACCGAGAAAGCAAACTTTGTTAAAGAAAAGATTGTGGATGATGAATGGTGGGACAAAGTATAGCCATGTTTACACTTCGTGTATGAGATGTGGGATTCGATGATTGAGAAAGTGAAGATCGAGATCTACAATAAAGAAAAACGTCCTTTGTCTCAATTAAGTCTCTTTTATGTTGTTGTGCATGCTATTTTAAAGGCTCGATGAGCGAAGAATGACATTCCCCTACATTGTTTAGCTCACTCTTTAAATCCAAGGTATATGATTTTAAACTATATGCTTGATTTATATTATATACTTATGAACATAGGTCGATATAATACAATAGCCTGATTAGCAACTTAGTATGTAGATTAAGGTTGTGACAGAGCTTATGTTTTGACATTTGAATGTTGTAGATATTATAGTGATGCATGGTTGCTTGAGGATTCTACAAGAATTGCTCCACATAGGGATGGAGAAGTTTCACAAGAAAGGATGAAATGTTTTCGAAGGTTGTTTCATAATGATGATAAGCATAGCAAAGTCCTTGAAGAGTATGCAATGTTTTCAATGAAGAGCGGTCCTTTTGAGGATTTAACAAGCATTTCAAAGATGGCTACTATGGAACCCAAGAATTGGTGGGTTAACTTTGGTGCTCAAACTCCTTTTCTCCAGACTTTGGCTTTTAGATTACTTGGACAACCTAGTTCTTCTTCTCAGGTTGAGCGTAATCGAGTACTTATGCATTTATTCACCGCCAGAGGAACAGGTTGACTAGAAGTCGTGCTCAATACTTGGCTTACATCCACATAATCTCGGAACTTTTGTCAAGGAATCGAATGATGATGCAAAGATGTGGGATGTGGGTGGTGATGCTTTGATTCAATGGAAGATGTAGGTTTTGTTGGAGTTTTCAAATAACCTACATCTTCCATTGAATCCAAAAGTATCACCATCCACATCTTTGCATCATCATTCTTTTCTTTAACAAAGTTTGCTTTCTAAGTGTCATCTTCTCTATCGCTGTGTTCTTGAGATCTAAAAAGGGAAGAAAAGAAAAGATTTGGAAAGAAACTCAAAAAAATTCGTGTTCTCTAGATTTGGAAAGGGAAGAAAGGAAAGGATCCGGAAAGAACTTGTAGTGTTTTTTTGGTTGATAATGGTTCCGCCCAGATTTGGGAAGAAAAGGAAAGAAGAGAAGTGATTCTCTTTCTCTTCACTTCTCTTCTTTTCTTTTATGAAGTTACTCAAGAACACAGCATATAAGAAGACCATTCTTCGCTTATGACCATAGCTTGAAGACCTCTTTTGATAAGTTCAATCTCTTAAGCATCACAATGAGAGGCAAAGCGAGTATCGGCAACCGAAAGCAGTCTAAGAGGAGTAAACTTGGTGAAAATCGAGAGTCTCATTTAATGGTTCATGATGAAATCTTTTATTGCAAGCGCATGACCGTGAACTTCTTTTATCCATTTGCACTCTTAATATGTTGTTGAATTTGTTTCCACATACCTTGGTGAACAAATGTTCTTCAAAGCAAGATTAAGCGTATAAACAACACATGGTGTCCAATAGATGTGAGGAAACTGACTCTCTATAATCTCTTTAGCCGCCTTACAATTTGCAGTAATGATTTGCACAACATGCTGATGACCAATTTCATTTATGACTTATTTCATCAAATCAGCAATAAAAAATCTATCTTTTACTTCCCCAAAACAATTCACTGCCTTTAGAAACATAGGACAATTATTACCTGAAGTAGCCATGAAATTGATTATAGGCTTTCTTGTAGGATCACTCCAACCATCACTCACAATAGTCACACCTTTTTCTTTCCATGTAGCCCTAAGTGGTTCCAATCATAGTTGTCAATAGCGAATAGCGATAAATAGCGACGAGCCACCTATATGCTACGTAGCGAATAGCGATAAATAGCGACCGCTATTTGTGTTTAGCGATAAAATAGTAGCAAAATAAAGATATGTTTTACCATTCAACACATAAACATTTGTAAACATTCAAACACCAAAATAGCTAAATTAGTCTATTAGTAATCATCTAAAACTTGATTGGTCGAATCATGCAACTAGTCCTCTGAATACTTACCAAACGCCCCTATGTTTTGGATTTGACATTTCGGTCCTCCCGGGGTATAAAACCCACAACACACACATAAACACACTTTTACACACACATTTCTCTCTCATCTCTCTAAAATTCGGTGACCGGAAACCTCCACCGCCTTCTCCTACCAATATTCCGGCCAATATTCCTACCACACGTCACCGAAAATTACACCACCTATACCAAATGATAGATCGTCGAAAGGAGATCATTTTGACATAACGCGGTGAAACCCACCGACGCCGCCTAGATCTACATTTTAAGTTTCGTAGTTTTGGGTTTTGTCGCTATTCTGTCGCTAAATGGTAATAGCGACACATGACCGCTTCGCTACGTAGCGCGCTATAGCGACCGCTATTGACAACTATGGTTCCAATAGCCTCTACATAACCATCTTTTTCTCTTTCTTTTTGTTCCAATAACCATGTGAACATTATCTTTTTCTTTTTGTAGTAAGGTTGTTATGAGCTTATTATAACCAGGAGGTACATAACCATCAAATTTGTTGTTGGCAGCAAACTGAAAAGCCCTGAGATAGTGTGGATTTGTTGCAAGATTAAATGGTAAACTTCCGGTATAAAACATCCTTGCTATTTCTTGATCCAGTTGGTCCCTAATATTGACACCAAAAGCTCTTTCAATAGGTGTTGAAATACCTTTTCTTTTCTTAAATCCAACACCCGCTTCACATGGCAACTTGACTTCATTCGCTGACTCGCTTTCTTCTTCATACACATCTTGTAACTGCTTTCATCTCAAGTTTGTCACCATTGTTGCTTTATTGCAAATAGAAATCTAGTACCTATATATGCAAATCTTAGCATCATATATAGGTATCGTATAGGCGTACACACATTATAATTTAATCATGCAAAGAAATATATCAAACAATTGTTACCTTTTATACCAAGCAAATGTGCTCTAACCCTCGAATATGATCCTTGTCTAATTTCATCGCAAAGATTCCACTTAAATTTCTAAGTTCCTCCTGTTGCTCCTTGCTTTTCGATTTTAGTCACATAGCCCCACAATGGAGGTTCTTCGACTGATGTATTTAATGATCCTTCTTGAGAAGCCATGAAGTCGATATAGAGAATAGAGATGAGAGATGGTCGATTTTATATGTAGATGGGCGGTTATGGAATTTGAAGAGTTAAAACCCTAAATGGGCTAGGAACGTCCCGTATTCAATGGAAACGTCCCAAGACACTTCCTCCCCGTCCCGAAATTGAGACGCCCTCCTTGCGCTTCCCACCGTTTCATCCCCGAAAGTCCGGGCACTACACGACCTGAGCCGTCCCGTGCATCATAGGTAGAAACAAAGCCGTAGGACCCGACCAAATTCCAATTGAAGCTTGGAGGTGGCTAGGGAATAAGGGGGTATAGTGGCTAACTAGTCTTCAACATGATCTTCACCTGATTATGATTCAGTGAAAACTCATCCTCATTTACAAGAACAAGGGCGATGCGCAAGTTTGTAGCAACTATAGGGGTATCAAGCTTCTTGGTAACACCATGAAGCTTTGAGAGAGAGTAATTGAGAGATGGTTGCGAAGGGGAGACAGGGGTGTCCGAAACCAATTCGGTTTTGACAATCTTCGATGGAGGCAATACACCTTATCAAAAAGCCTTATAAGGAGAAGTATATTGAAAGGCAAAGAGACTTGCATATGGCTTTCTTAGACCTGAAAAAGGCCTATGATACCGTACCACGGGAGTTGATTTGAAGAAATCTAATCGATAAAGGAACCCCAAAGAGATACATAAGATTTATTAGGGATATGTACGATGGTGGGAAGACCCGCGTACGGACCAAAGACCAACGATCGACCATTAGCGCATACCTCTTCCCCTTAATCCTTGACGAGCTATCACGAGGGATAAGGGAGAACATCCCATGGTGCTTTACATTCGCTGACGATATTATGTTAGTTTCAAAATCGGAAGGTCGAAACATCAGACTTGAGAACTAAAGGGAGACACTAGAAGACAATGGCCTACGGGTCGGCCGAGAGAAGACAAAACACCTGAGGTGTGACTTTAGTAGCAACGAGATCGTCTGAAACGAAGAAGCGGAAATTTGTATCGGAGAGAGGATCATACACTCAAAGGAGTCTTTTAGATATATGAGCTCAATGATACACAAATCAGGGAGGATAGACAATGACGTATCCCACCGTATTCGAGCAGCTTGGTTAAAGTGAAAGGTGGCTATTCAAGCAGCTTAGTTAAAGTGAAAGGTGGCTACAGGAGTCCTTATTTTACATTTTTGTCTAAGCCTTTGCTTTAGGTACAGAGCCCCACAGCTATATCCATCTCCAAACTTCGTTGCACTCTTAGGACATGGAATTATATTTGCTCTTATGCCCAATGTCTATGCATGCACTTAACCCCCTAAACCAAACTATAGAATTTGGGACTTAGCCCAAAGCCGCGTCAAAAATCCGGATAACAAACACACTCTTAACACCTCGATACATAAGAATGAACAGGAAGGCAGAAGCAACTTTGATATTTTGGCTGAAAAAAGTTAGAGAAAACAAGATAAACATATCAATTGAACTGCCTGTATTTTTGTGCACTAAAACTTTGAAACATGCTAAGCCTAAAGTGTAATTAGATTATAACCAACTAGGGGGGAATTTGTGTAACCAGGGTTCAGTTATTGTATTTAGAGATTAAGACAGTTCAGTCAATTTAGGTAGCTAATAAGTTGGCAAGTGCACTTCAGTCCGTGTAAGTTCCATAAGTCCAATCTGATTTTCCTTTTAGCTATATGAAGAAATACTCCAACATTGACTATTAAATCACTGAAAAAAGTGGTCGCTGTCAAAGTACCTTGGATTTAGACTTTTAGAGCCTAAAGATCATATGGTTAATTAGATATGTGATGCTTTGAATCTGTAGTTTTTTAAACTTGTTTTGTCCAAAAACTTGTGAAAATCACTAATACAAACTCTTATATGTACTACTAATATAGTCCCCAATGTAGGTGATGTCAGCTGAGACAAAAAATAGCTCCATAACTATACTTTGATGTTATATGCTGAAAAACATGAATATGAATAGTATTTGGCCAAAACCAGTATGCCGATGTGATAATAAGCTATCATAGGGTTACTTTATTTTCCTTTCATTTATAAATCTAAAGCTAGTAGGACATTAGCTTCAATGAACTTCATGTGATCTAAGAAGCCACTATTAGTCATTATGCTACAACAGAAGTCAACTTCACATAAAAAATGTGCTCACGGTTGATTATTAATCACTGAAAAAAGGAACCTTAGTCGAGATATCACGGGTCGAGTCCTGAGGTAAGTGATGCATATAATCCGTACTTCCTAACAATTTTGTCCATGGCTTGTGAGAATCATCGATACAAACTCGTATATGTTATTTGTACTAGAAATAGTTGCAAAACGTTCACCGTGTACAAACTCTATTTAACAAGATTCATGGGATAAGATCAACACCAAATGACCATACCTAAGTTTGAGTAGTATTGATAGGATTTATATGTGCTATATATAAGCCAATGAACAATATATATAATTCAAAGCGCTGAGGTCGCCTTCTTCTAGTAGGTTTTATTGGGAGAAATAGTAAATAGCTTGATAATTTACGCTTGATACGCTTAGAAAAGCAGTATGGTCGGCATTTGAAATAACCATTTGGTGATATGAAATGGGTAATCATGGAGATACTTAATGTTCATCTTATGATCTACAATGCTACAACAAATCTAGAAAAAGTCATCATGCTATTGCTACAATAGAAGTCAGATTCACATAATCAAATTGTGCTCGCAATTGCATCACCTCATACAAGTTAATTCTGGCATTAAATAATCTTTAACAAGCTACCAAGTCTCTTAAATTTGATCTAACATACCTTTTCAAGTATAGATTGTTATCCTAGACCAGTTTAACAGTCCACAAATATTCACATCTCCTCCTAGCCATAACGAAATACCGCAGGCTGTTCATAAATGAAAATAAAATGGAAAAAATGGATGCCAATCTGTAAATACCTGGGTACCAGAAGGCGGTGTTATCCTCAAAGCTACATCAGCTATATACCCTGAATCTGATCTTTGCTCTTCAACAGCAAAACTATGGGAACCAGATCGTATGGCAGGAGCTATCACATGTTTCATCATTAAGTCCGCTACTTTAGCAAGTCCATAATCTAGAATACCAACTACCTACACAAGAGTTACAACCAACATTAGAAACTTGACGTGCACAACATGATAACATATAAAAAAACAAGCGATAAACTTACATCCATTGCTTTCAAAACAGTACATAACTCAGCACCTTTAACATCATTCACATCCATCTTATTCTTCACGTAAACCGCATTAGACTGCTGATCAAATCTCACCGCATTCTCAATAAACTTCACTAACACCTCTTGTATCTACAAACCAAATACATTTCCAATTAACAATACGCAAACCCCAACTATAGACTTAAGTCACATTACAAAATTTAATCCATATAACACACAGTCTATGTTTGGCGAAGAGCTTTTTGGAGAATTTTGAGTGCTTAGCGCATTTAGCATTTTAATTTTGTTTAAACGCTCCTATTTGAAACGCTAGTAAAAGAAGCGTTCGGCTTTTACGTCATTATACACTCCATAATTACAAATACATCTCTATTATCCAAACGCTTTCACAAAACAAACACCTACTGCTATACGTTACCCAGTTTCACCAAAGATAGCCACAAAAAAATACAATACATACCTTATCAAAACAAAATGAGCATAAAACACTTTTTGAAACTTTGTACTACGTAACATAAAATAGGACAGTTTTTCGTTCATGTGCTCAAGTCGGTCATTAAACAAGTACATTACTATTTTATCGCTATCTACACCCTGACCTCTACAATTTACAGTATACATTACTATTTTTACATCATTTTACACTCTATAATTACAAATAGAGCTACGTTACTAAACGCTTTTATAAAACAAACCGCTACTAGCTAAACGCTAATTTAATTATCCAATTTCTACCTTTTCAAAACAATCGGCCCACTTCTTCCTCAACAAACCAAACACCACGGGCTCCCTAACCTCACCCACACCATCACTCACACGCAACGCCTCTTTCATCTCCGTAACCGCCTCGGCGGCCTCAACAAACTTCCCACACCCCAAATCCCCCTCAATCCCACACAACACGTCACTCATCTTCACCACCACATTCACCAGCTCCATGACCTCCTTCTTCTCCTTCATCTCACCTCTCCTAACCCTAATCTCATCCACAATCCTCTCAACATTCTCGATCTCGTTATCGTCTAACCGCGTAACGAGATCAGCGACTTTTTCGGAGAGGTGTTGGGAATTGGTGAATGAATCTGAGGATTGTTGGAAGAGGGTTAGGAATTCGGAGTTGTGTGAAACGACGTAGTTTTGGACTTTGGATTTGATGTGGAGGGAGTGGAGGTTGAGACGGTCGATTAGGAGACGGAGGTCTGGGGCGGAGAGGGGGGAGTTGTCGTCGAGGTCGTGGGAGGGGAGGAGGTCTCGCACGTTTATTGATTTGAAGAGTACGTCCATCGGTTTTTGGTTTTCCGGTGAGTGTGTGTTTGTTGGTGGTGGTGATTTGTTCTTGACGGAATGTTGTGACAGTGTGACTGGGCTTTCTGTAAGGGGGTTTTTCGTTAGGGGGAGGAGGGTGATAAAAACTCTACCCAATTCTACCCTAACACTACCCGATTTTGAGGGAGTGATACCCTAGTAACCGATTTTTATTTTTTATTTATTTTTTTTAATACATAAAATCACATATAATATTAAAATAAAAACATACCATTTCATTAAAAATAAAAACATTACATAATACTTAAAAAAAAACTACAACTTAAAAATTGAAACTACAACTTAAAAAAACATTATAAGTTGAAATAAAAACAAATGAAACTACAACTTAAAAATTGCAAGTTCATCCGTGTTTCCACAAATAAAATAAAATAACTTTTATAGAAAAGAATACCCTATATATATATATATATATATATATATATATATATATATATATATATATATATAGATTTAACCTCATTAAATGAAAGAGACAAAAGATAAAAATAAAAACAATAAAAATAGCATGTGCTTATCTTCCGGTTCTTATCTTCCACTTTTCGCCACCGGAAAACCTTTTCGAGCATTTCTTATCTTCCG
Organism: Chrysanthemum lavandulifolium; assembly: GCA_022545495.1. NCBI lineage: Eukaryota > Viridiplantae > Streptophyta > Magnoliopsida > Asterales > Asteraceae > Chrysanthemum > Chrysanthemum lavandulifolium. The sequence goes on along the minus strand of CM040243.1, from coordinate 251,069,875 downwards.
GGTTCTCTTTTCTTCACTTTTTCACACACCCTTTATTTATTTCTTAATCTTTTATTTCATGTTCACCACCACCAACGGCTAGTCCCCCATCCCCAACGCTCAATTTTTGAAAACTCTCATTTCACCGACGGCTTTGGAACCCGAATTAAGCCACCCGATTGCGCTACCCGATCAAGACGGAATGAGTGTTCTGATCGGGTAAGTGCTCGATCCCCACCCGATCACCACCCTCCCCTTAGGAGTATACAAATTCTCATCAGACACATTTAAGGAGGACCCAACTTGACTCGTGTTAGGAATTATGAGTCGTTGGATTTGATTCAATTACCAAATCAAAACAACTTTGATTTGAGCCATCGGATTAAATCCAATACTCACAACTATTTAACTCGACTCAAGTTGTCTATATCTGACTCGAGAGAATCCTTCTTCTACATTTATAGGGCCTCTTATGAATAGTAACGTCGGTATTTTTTTTCCCCCGACCCCTTGGGTTTTTTGCTTTAGCCTACCCGAACCGTTGGCTATTCATCCTCACTCACAACATACGCTACCTTTTAGATCCGATCAGGTGTGCGTCTAGAAAATTATCCGTGATTTTTGTTCAAGGAAGTTAATTTAAGTGGTTGGTGCATCCAATGTGAGGGGCTACGTCGTCGTCATCATCCTTTTTTTTATATTGATTTTGTGGATGACCTTTTGCCATTTGTTCGTACTACAGTGTGATTCCTTTGTTTGCTCCACATATTTTTTCTGGCTTCATATATTGTATAAGTTTCCTGATTGAAGTTTGGTGGATCAATTATTTGTGATCCAATAAGATTCGACGACTTTCTTTGTTTGGAAGATTAGATACTAGGTTGCATGTTTTTCCCTTTGTTGTTGCCTAGGTTCGTTATTCTTGGTGTTTATGTTTAGTTTCTGAGGTTAAATGGTTTATATTAATTAGGGTTTGGGTTTACTTTAGGGTTTTTTGTTTTGCGAAATTACTTTGGGTGTTTTACACTTTTTGGTGTTTATGTTTAATTCCTGAGGTTAAATGGTTTATACTAATGAGGGTTTAGATTTGGTTTAGGGTTTTTAATTTTGTGAAATTATTTTGACCGTTTTCCATTTTGAAGTTTCTGTATTAATTTAATGATTGTAATATTAACTCCTCTTTTGATAATTATTGTCGATTTACTCTATGCTAAAAAAATCTTGGCAATCTGCTTATGTTGGTGGAATTAGTTCTTATATCTCATGGTTAAATAGTTTTTGTGAATTAGATTTTACTGAAATATTCAATGTTCTAAAAGGCGTAAGGCGTGGCAAGGCGGCATAGCCACGCCTCAAGCCTTACGAGCTTTTGCGAGGCCTTTGCGTTTCTTAAGGCGTGCATAAGGCGGCAAAAATATATTTACAGATTCATGTATTTATAATTTTATATCATTTTTTAAGAGCAATTTCAAATAATAATACCCAAATCCCAAATAACCAGGCCAAAATACGAGGCCCAAGTAGGAATTAAGTTTTAAAATTACGAGGCCCAAGAAGGAAATAGCCTAAATACTAGAAATTCAAGCCCAAATCCGTAAATCCACTAAATGTTTCTAAAAATGGCGCCACGCCTTACCAAAAGGCGCGCCTTATCCCACGCCTTTTCACACGACGCCTTGACCTCGCGCCTTGGTCCATTTCTTGGCGTCGAGGCCACGCCTCGCGCCTTGGCGCGCCTTTTAGAACACTGAAAATATTATAACATTTGCAAATGTTTGTAGGTTTTCCATGTTTTTAGGTGATGTTGTGGCGGGGTAGGCTTCTTTGGTGGCGACCATAGCAATGACACAGATCTTGGTGGCTGTAATGGCCGTCACTGAATAATGTCAAGCAGCAGCAGTCCAAATGTTTTTTATGCTCATCCTGGTGAAATGCGATTGTCGAAAACATGCATTTCATCATTGTGGGTTACAAATACAAAGAAGGCTCAATGAATGTTACTTTATCCTGATAAATGGTTGGCGTTTGTGTTCCTTTTTGAGGTCGATGAATCGGGTTTCTTCAAGAATATGAGATGTCCACTTATCTTGGCGTGGTAACATAGAACTTGCGACCATGGCGGGTCTATCCTTTTTGCCTGAATATTCGCCCATATGAGCCACCTGTCCAGCGACATCCCCACTTTTGTGGTGAAACCCATCGTGGCCTCTTGACCGTTGAGGTTCATTAGCTGCACTTGCCAAGAATAAAATTATTGTTGGCTAGGTTCGTTATTCTTGGTGTTTATGTTCAATTTGTGAGGTTAAATGGTTTATACTAATCAGGGTTTCGGTTTACTTTAGGGTTTTTTGTTTTGCGAAATTACTTTGGGTGTTTTACACTTTTTTGTCTTTATGTTTAATTTTTGAGGTTAAATAGTATATACTAATCAGGGTTTAGATTTGGTTTAGGGTTTTAAATTTTGTGAAATTATTTTTGCCGTTTTCCATTTTAAAGTTTCTGTATTAATTTAATGATGGTAATATTAACTCCTCTTTTGATAATTATTGCCGATTTAGTCTATGTGAAAAAAATCTTTGCCATATGCTGATGTGGGTGGAATTAGTTCTTATACCTTAGGCTTGAACAGTTTTTGTGAATCAGATTTTACTGAAATATTATAACATCTGCAAATGCTTGTGGGTTTGCCATGTTTTCAAGTGACGTTGTGGCAGGGTAGGCTTGCTGAGCTGGCATCCATAGCAATGAATTGTATCTTGGTGGCCTGTAATGGCCGCTTTTGCTGAATAATGCCGTTGCAGGAAGTGGTCTGTTTTTTTTGCGTTCATCCTGGTGATATGCGATTGTCGAAAACATGCATTTCATCATTGTGGGTCACAAATACAAAGAAGGCCCAATGAATGTTACTTTATCCTGATCAATGGTTGCCCTTTGTGTTCCTTTTTTGAGGCTGTGATGAATTGGGGTTTGTTCGGTAAATATGAGATGTCCCGTATCTTGGCAGGGTAACATAGAACTGTTGCAGCCATGGCGGGTCTATCATTTTTTCCTAAATATTCGCCCATCTGAGCCACCTGTCCAGCGACATCCCTGCTTTTGTGGTGAAACCCACCGTGGCCTCTTGACCGTTGTGCTTCATTAGTTGCACTTGCCAACAATAAAATATTTGGTTAAGGCAATGATGATACCTGTATGCAATTGAATATTTGCCTTACATAACTGGATAATGCTTGGTATCTTGGCAAGGCGCTGGATTGCAACCATGCCCAGTATTTTGTTTGATTTTACGTGTGCAGATCTGAGCCTTAAGGTGAGATTATTTGCATGTTGGCAGGGTAACCCATAATCGTTGCAGCCATGTTGGATGTATTATTTTTCTTGACATGTTACTTTGGTATATGTTTCAGGTTGTAGCTGGTGTGATTCTAACCTGTTTTTTCACGCTGTTGCTGCAACTATCTTCGGATCAAAATATAGCCGGATAATTTTCTGGAGGCGCACCTGATTGGATCTAAAAGGTAAACGTATGTTGTGAGTGAAGATGACTAGCCAACGGTTCGGGTAGGCTAAAGCAAAAAACCCAAGGGGCCCGGGAAAAAATAAAAAAACCCACGTTACTATTCATAAGAAGGCAAGATGAATGGGATGGGTCTGGTATTCTAAACAAATGCGAGTATCTGGTAGTGTAAAGAAATACGGTAAATATGGGTATCGTGTGAATCTTTCGTTTGCATCATCTGTCGATACTAGTATCTTGGCAGGGCAGTTTGGAACTGCAGCCATGGCTGGTATTTTGTTTCAGGTTTTAAATGTGAAAATTTGAGCATTACAAATATTTGGTCAAACATATGATCACATTAAATACATGTATTCATTGGGCCTTCTTATGAATAGTCTCAGTGGGGTTTTTTTTTTTTAAAACGGCCACTTTGGCTGGACTAGATGAGAATGTTCATGGCGTTCCTGATGTTCATGTTTCCGGAGAGATAGCTATGAAACTGTTTGGCAAACACGGGTCAAAAGGGACCGGGGGGAAAACGAGGTGTTGGCCATCAATCATGTATGTTGGTAGTTTCTCTGTGCGTTGAATAGCCTCCAATAAAACTGGTGTAAAGCTATTTTCATTTCACCTTTTTTGGTCTCCAAACTTATTTTCCTTGTTTTCTGATTTCAAGTTTATAAATCAGTTTGACGATGATAAAATTAACTGCTCTTTTCATAATTGATGTTGATTTATTCTGTTTTAAAAAAAGTCCGGGTATTTGCTCATATTGGTGAAATGGGATTTTGCATCTTATGCTTAATCAGTTTATGTCAATTAGATTATGCTGAAATATTAGAACTTCTGCAGGTGTTTGTGAGTCTGCCATGTTTTCAGGTGCTGCTTTGGCGAGGTAACCTTGCTAAGCTTGCAGCCATGGCAGTGCCCTGTATCTTGGCAGGCCATACCAATGTCATGTTTGCAGCCATGCTTGGTTGTACTCGATTTTGGTTCCATATATTTAGTTTGCTCATTTGCAGCACAACTGATAGCAATTTACATGCCATAGTTGGTTTGGCATGTTAGAAACATGTTTACATGTACGGTGTCACAAATAAGAGTTTGGTTTGTTTTGTTCATGTTGGTGAAATGTTATTAGCTGAAACTTTTATTTGATCATCGACAATTGCGGATGAAAAATAAAAAGGTGAATGTTATTATGTGTGCCTTTGTTTTTTGGCCGGCTAGCCTGCTAAATGATTGCCGTTTGTATTCCTTTTTTTGAGGCTGTGATGAATTGGGGTTTCTTCGGCAAACATGAGATGCTCCGTATCTTGGCAGGGTGGCATACAACTGTTGCATCCATGGTGGGTGTATCCTCTTTGCTTGAAAATTTGCCCATCTGAGCCACCTGTCCAACGACATTTCCACTTTTGTCTTGAAACTGATTATGGCCTCTTGACTATTAAACTTAATTACTTGCATGTACGGAGAAAAAGAAGAGACTGTATGCAATTGAATACTTCGCTTACATAATCTTCTTATACTGGTATCTTGGCAAGGGAACCTAGAATTGCAGCCATGGCAGGTATTTTGCTTCAGATTTTACATGTGCAGAACTGATCCAAACATTGCACTGGGTTTCCATGTGTTATTACATATGCTCTTTTTAGGCTTCTTGCTGCACTTGCAGTTACTAAAATAAGAATGCGTGTGTGATTACAGGTTTTTCCTACTTTGTTGGTTGAAGACAATGGAAAAGATATGCGGCGCATTCTTTTTCAAATGGTGTTGCTTTTCTCTATCTTTTATACCAAGTTTATAGCAGGTGCGAAGAGTGCTCAAAAAAGGTTCGAAATTTCAGATACTTATACAACTATGTATTATACTTTATTTTTTGTTTACCATCGGTTACTAATACAATGATTTCTATTTCACCATGTATACCTGATCATATATTTACCATCTTTAGGCAGTTGCCTTACCAAAGCATATTCGGCTATTCTTTATACTTACATTCAAGTTCAAAGTTCCCATTTAAATCGCCATTGACATTTAGACCAGGATTTAAATTATCATGATTCTTAAATGTTTAGCATTCATTTTTGCTCCTAAGACACTAACAATAGGCTTATTGTGACAGGTCGCAAATTGCACTACCAGTAGAGCCAACTACTTATGGAACAAATCATAAGCTCCCAAGATCAATCTAACACTACATGGCTACAACATCAGCATACCAAGACAACAACCTACAACAAATATCAAAAATTATGTTCCACCAATATTAATATGCCACCATAAAACTTAAATTAATTAACCAGTAAAAACTTTAAAAAAAATGTTCAAAGATCCAAAAGCAGAAATATTAGCAAGTGTTGGTCAGCATATCTGATAATTCATCTTCGATCTGAGATATTTTCCAAGAAATACAAAGGAATGTATTTCCGGTCGTTTCTCCCAACGAGGGATGAATGGAGTAAACAACTCACGTCTCGATTATCGGGATTCGAATAAGAAAAGGGGCATAAGATGATATTATCTAAACTACGGGATAAGGAAAGTAAATGGAACATAAAATCTACGGGGAATCCTAAAAACTAAGGCAAACTACGCAATTCTACGCTAAAAACGGAATTTAAACGAAACGCGATTAAAAAGCAAAAACGTCTAATCTAACTCCTAAAAATAATCTAAAAATACTTTTACGCTAAAAATGATATGAGAAAACTAAATATGAATTAAAATTATTTTATGGAATTTTCTTGATTTTATAAAAATTAAAACTAATTATAACTATTTAAAATTCTAAAAATACCAAATAAAGGGAGAAAAATAAGGAAAAATCTTTTTTTATGCTTTTTATATTTTTCTTAAACTATTAAAATTGAAAAATTATTTTTTTGAACTTTTTCTCAATTATTTTCAATAAAAGCTAATTAAAATTGATTAAAATCTATTTTTAATTGAGAAAAATAGCAAATAAAGTCCAAAAATTATGAAATCTTCAGGAAAAATCTAAAATGATATTTAGAATCTATGAAAAATGGAAAACTATCAGCTTATGTGTAAGATAAAAGAGCTATAGTGCAACAGTGAGATGAATAAGCTAGGAAAAATAAGCAAACAAGCTACTTATGCAACCACACAGTGAACAAAGCTAAAGTATACTAGAATAAGCTAATTACTACTGAAAGTACCTATTCCTAACAAGCCTAAAGCTCAAAATGATAATCTAATGTTAACTGCTCCATTGAACAAACCAGTGAAGACCCCTACTGTTTGGGCTTATACACCAGCTTATCCAATAAGCTAAACCTAAAACTGATAATAGGCCTTATAGACCACCTAGCTGACTACACTTGTGCCAAATATCAAGCTCTAAATCACTGAAATGAGCTCACACACAACCGCAAGTTCCGAGAAAATCTAGTGCGATGTGTCTTTTGACTTTCAAGAGCAGATGTGAAGTTTGACTAACTTGAGATTTGATCCAAAATGATTCACTGATTAAGATGTTTAGAGACTAAAGATGAATAAGGCAAGCTAGATCTACTTAATCTAAAGCCAATAAGCTAAATTGTACCTCTTGATTTTCAATGATTTGTACTCAAGGGCGCTTCTCGATATTTGACTATTTGAGCTTAACTCGCTCGAACCAAGACCTCAAATTACCTCCAAACACTATCTAAGCATATGACAACTACTAACCAGCGATCTATAAGCTTTAACCACAAGAACTCAATCGATCCAAACACTATGTAATCTCTCGTTTTAAAAAGCAACTAACGATAATGATCAAATTTAACTAAACAAACAATAAACATCAATCAAATAGTAACAATAACAACCGATGAGCGATTCAAACACAGTTAAGTGAGCAAAAGATTTGAACTTACAAGATAGCCTTAGCCACTATGGCTTGCCAAAATGATGAAACAAGTACCACTATCCTAACAACCTTCTAACCTATTCCAAACCATTTCGAGAATCCAACCCAATCCAGACTACTATTCCATTCCAAACGGATCCAAATTCAAAGAAACCAACAAAGAATCGTAGCATCCGATGTGATAACCGATTTTTGTGATTTTGATATTTAAACCGAATAAGCTCACACTAAGCTACTAATAAGCTTAAATGAACATATTAAACAATAAATCGGTGGAGGAATCAATCCAAACACCGATCTAAAGTGATTTTGATTTTTCAAATGATTTTATGATTTTTTGTATTTTGAGATATTGAAGAATTAAGCTAAAACATGAGTTATAAAAGCGAAAATAGCATTAAAATGAGATATTAAGCAGATGTAGATTAATATAAGCTTAAACAAAACAACTTAAAATGAAATACTACTTTTAGATTAATAATGAAAATGAGTACAAAACGAATTACAAATTGATTTAAAACATTGAAAATGAAATTAACTACTACAAATAACCTAGAGAGAAGTAAAAATTACAGAGAATAAGATACAAATTTGTGAATGAATAAGAGGACTATTTATAACTGAGCTAGGCTTGAGAAGCTTCTCGAATTTCTTCTATTTGTGCTTCTTTGAGCTCTTGTACACCCTTGGATTGAATCCCACATGCCATCTTCTCATCACAACCCTTAGATCAAATCTGGTGACATGTTAAGACCAATAGGAGAGCGCCAAGTGTCCTAGAGCACACGGATCACTGATGTGTCAGTACCAGGTGTCAGGTGGTGTCAGTGAATGTACTATTGTACCCTTAATCTCAGTCAATTTGATTAATTACTTGGGTTGGGTAAACTAGGGTTCATCACAGGTAGGAAAGGGGAAAAACATTGGCGGAGTGGTTTTATATATTAATTGGTATTTTGATCGGTTCATGGGTTCGTTGGACCGGTTTATTTATCCGGGTTGGTTGGTTCTTCTGGTCTCAATATTAAACCGGTGTTTAGTGTTAAGGATTGGGCTCGGGTCTTTTCTTTTGGTAGAGAGATTTGATAGTGTTTTGGACTTGGATTTTCAAATGTGATCCAAGTATTAGTTTAGGGACCAATCTTGTACAATTCAAATTTCCAAGGGACTAAAAGTGTAATTCGACAATCTCATCAAGGACTAATCATGTAAAGCTCAAATAATCCAAGGTGCATCTTGTAATTTCGAAACTTGAGGATCAAATCATCATTAGCTCAAAGTGGGGATCATTCTTGACTTTTCTTCAAACTTTTCTCGAAACTTCAAAAATCATCTTCGAGAATAAAATCTTTCAAAATACGCAATCTTGACCATTCAAATTCACCTAAAACTCTCTTGATCTCGTGCTCGGTTTACATCCGATTTGGATCCTTTTGCGTGTTTTGCATATCCGCACTGCACAAGCACAAACTCAAGAAAACCACAAATGTAAGCAATAAACGGCTTTTCCTTGGTTGTTTTGGATCGCTTTGATAGAGAAAGATATGTGAATAAGCACATATCAAAATACCCCAGACGAGACCATTGCAGGTGTCCTCACGCAATGCAATCAACTCACGCTCTAAAACCAAGGATTTCAATCTCTTTCTACTAAACCTATGAAGAAGTAGCAAAGATTCCTCAAAAGAGATTAAGAAAGCCTTAATTCTAAAACGCCTGCTTACCTTTTAATTCACATGTATAGATATTACGATTAAGCACATCCGATAATGAATGACGGTTTGTTGAACTTTCATGTCGATTAATAACTCAAACATTTTTCAAACGACACGTTAGGATCACGGAGTAGAAAACACAACACGCTGAAAGTGACCATACTGGATAGAATACATCGTCCCCGATTTTTCACAAGCTCCCAAACTAAGCGTAAAACCGAAATCATTGTTAAATATGACTCTAGATGCTAACACTACCCATGGAAGTTACTTGTGTACTTACTTTTCGTTCCCATTTTCCTATTTCCTCTAGATTTTTTTATTTTTGTGAGAAATGAATTTCTTCAAGTTCTCGTTTCGATAAGAATTATTCCGATAAAGATACAAAGCTAAGTCGATAATTAGTTATCCGCCTTCTCTCAAGAACCATTGTCATAAAAATGAGGTCCACATCAAGGAATTTTATTACTAACTTTTGATTTTTTCAATTTTCAACATTTTCCATTTTTTTTTTTTTTTTTTTTTTTTTTTTTTATCGCACTTATACCTTTACTTATATGAGTCAGAACCACGGAGCTTCACGGGTAATTCCAAGACTATAGGCTTCATGAGATGAGAATCCTACTGGTTAGGCTAAGACCTCATTCAATCCCGCTAAAGATCCAAGGGTCCGATCTCGACACCGCATTTCACAACTTTACTTATTACTTTATCACTTTTCACTTATTACTCATTTATTCATTACGGATCCTTGATGTGTACCCAATTTTAAAACAAAGATTCTTTTAAGAAGATAAAGAACTAACTATCGCCAAAAACTCGACATCTCTAATTATTTAGACATATATGGATGAAACAATTTTGTGGAACAAAAGCCATAAGTACCTTCGATGGGCTCTAAAGAGAACCAACTACTCCACGCTTAGCATCTAAACTCATAAGTAACTCTATCATTTCTCGATCTCTCGCAAATTTAAAATCCCAAATAATGAGATCCGCAGATGCTTAGCCGATAATTTTAGATTATCTATGGTTAAGGAACAAGCTAGGCTCAACACGCCCGGTCAAGTCGTAATTCTATTCCTACTCTCACCAATGAAAAGTCAATCAAGGTGTCAAACATATATTAACTTAGCAAATGCTTCAAAATAATCTCAAGTCTCGCATTTTTAAAGTCACTTATTAGAAACTAGCAAATCCTTGTTTAAGCTTCAGATATTTAAAATCACTTAGGAGACTTGCAAATTCTTGGCCTTGTGAGTTAGAATCGCATTTTATAGCCTCTTATCTAAGCAATTAGCAAAGACTATGTCAAGAAAACGATATTTAAAGTAACTTCTAAGAGACTAGCAAGAACTTTTCGATCATAAAACTAGCAAAAGCTTACTTAAAAATTTTAAATTTTCTCATTTTGCACAATTTTTCATTTTCTAAGGAAAACGGGTTACTGAGAGAAACACAATGAAATAAGCAAGTGCGGTCAAATCAAATCGAAGATTACCCTACCCCAGACTAGAACGGAACATTGTCCTCAATGTTTAAAGCAAGGGTATCACGAAAATCTAAAACCGTTTATTAAGTATGCTAGAAGATAAACGTTAGTCGATAAGATTAGGATATCGGATTTCCATCAAGATCGATCATGAGACTCGAGTGGAGAAAATGACAAACTTGAGCACGAGAGTCTTCATATCCCACAATCCTACACACAATATTACAAACAACCAAACACGAGAAATCGAAGAGGCACCTCTTCGCCACTTATTAGAAAATAGATAGAAGAAGGATAAGCATGGGGTGCCTCCCACGAAGCGCCATCTTTTTTTGGTCAACGAGTCGCTAGCCCCGACTCGTCCCGAATTCATTGTCTTGGGAAGAAAGTGGTAGAGATACTGTGGTCAAAACGGTGTCCTCATTCCGAAAGAATGAGACCAGGTGGGTCAGTGGTAAAGAAAGTGTCGCCTCAAGCACAAATGGTATATCATGAAAGAATGATCCATCATCCTATGGTTTCATGGGTGGACGAAAGGATGACGGATCACAATGAGAAAACTCCAAGAATGATGGGAGCTCATGGTAAGGAGGTGAAAGCTTAACAATGAAGGCATCCAAGTGAGGATCCTTATCACGAATAACGGTTTTAACATAAAGCTCATCTCGTGTCTAATATCCCGGGTTTAAAAATCTTGTCTTCACATGCGAGTTCAACGGGATACATGATGGTGGACTCATGAGAGAGAGAGTCGAGCAGGTCCATCAAAGAACATCATATCCCGCAAGTGGCGCCATTTTGATAATTCATCTTCAGACAGATATTTTCCAAGAAATACAAAGGAATGTATTTCCGGTCGTTCTCCCAACGAGGATGAATGGAGTAAACAACTCACGCCTCGATTATCGGGATTCAATAAGAAAAGGGCATAAGATGATATTATCTAAACTACGGATAAGGAAAGTAAATGGAACATAAAATCTACGGGAATCCTAAAACTAAGGCAACCACGCAATTCTACGCTAAAAACTAATTTAAACGAAACGCGATTAAAAAGCAAAAACGTCTAATCTAACTCCTAAAAATAATCTAAAAATACTTTTACGCTAAAAATGATATGAGAAAACTAAATATGAATTAAAATTATTTTTATGGAATTTTCTTGATTTTATAAAAATTAAAAACTAATTATAACTATTTACAATTCTAAAAAATACCAAATAAAGGGAGAAAAATAAGGAAAAATCTTTTTTTATGCTTTTTATATTTTTCTTAAACTATTAAAATTGAAAAATTATTTTTTTGAACTTTTTCTCAATTATTTTCAATAAAAGCTAATTAAAATTGATTAAAATCTATTTTTAATTGAGAAAAATAGCAAATAAAGTCCAAAAATTATGAAATCTTCAGAAAAATCTAAAATGATATTTAGAATCTATGAAAATGGAAAACTATCGACTTATGTGTAAGATAAAGAGCTATAGTGCAACAAAGGAGATGAATAAGCTAGGAAAATAAGCAAACAAGCTACTTATGCAACCACACAAAGTGAACAAAGCTAAAGTATACTAGAATAAGCTAATTACTACCGAAAGTACCTATTCCTAACAAGCCTAAAGCTCAAAATGATAATCTAATGTTAACTGCTCCATTGAACAAACCAGTGAAGACCCCTACTGTTTGGGCTTATACACCAGCTTATCCAATAAGCTAAACCTAAAACTGATAATAGGCCTTATAGACCACCTAGCTGACTACACTTGTGCCAAATATCAAGCTCTAAATCACTGAAATGAGCTCACTGCTACAGCTGCAAGTTCTGAGAAAATCTAGTGCAGTCGTGTCTTTTGACTTTCAAGAGCAGATGTGAAGTTTGACTAACTTGAGATTTGATCCAAAATGATTCACTGATTAAGATGTTTAGAGACTAAAGATGAATAAGGCAAGCTAGATCTACTTAATCTAAAGCCAATAAGCTAAATTGTACCCACCGATTTTCAATGATTTGTACTCAAGGCGCTTCTATCGATATTTGACTATTCGAGCTTAACTGCTCAAACCAAGACCTCAAATTACCTCCAAACACTATCTAAGCATATGACAACTACTAACCATCGATCTATAAGCTTTAACCACAAAGAACTCAACTGATCCAAACACTATGTAATCTCTCGCTTTAAAAAGCAACTAATGATAATGATCAAATTTAACTAAACAAACAATAAACATCAATCAAATAGTAACAATAACAACCGATGAGCGATTCAAACACAGTTAAGTGAGCAAAAGCAGATTTGAACTTACAAGATAGCCTTAGCCACTATGGCTTGCCAAAATGATGAAACAAGTACCACTATCCTAACAACCTTCTAACCTATTCCAAACCATTTCGTAATCCAACCCAATCCAAATACTATTCCATTCCAAACTGGATCCAAATTCAAAGAAACCAACAAAGAATCGAGTATCCGATGTGATAACCGATTTTTGTGATTTTGATATTTAAAAGCGAATAAGCTCACACTAAGCTACTAATAAGCTTAAATGAACATATTAAACAATAAATCGGTGGAGGAATCAATCCAAACACCGATCTAAAGTGATTTTGATTTTCAAATGATTTTATGATTTTTTGTATTTTTGAGATATTGAAGAATTAAGCTAAAACATGAGTTATAAAACGAAAATAGCATTAAATGAGATATTAAGCGATGTAGATTAATATAAGCTTAAACAAAACAACTTAAAATGAAATACTACTTTTAGATTAATAATGAAAATGAGTACAAAACGAATTACAAATTGATTTAAAACATTGAAAATGAAATTAACTACTACAAATAACCTAGAGAGAAGTAAAAATTACAGAGAATAAGATACAAATTTGTGAATGAATAAGAGGACTATTTATAACTGAGCTAGGCTTGAGAAGCTTCTCGAATTTCTTCTATTTGTGCTTCTTTGAGCTCTTGTACACCCTTGGATTGAATCCCACATGCCATCTTCTCATCACAACCCTTAGATCAAACCTGGTGACATGTTAAGACCAATAGGAGAGCGCCAAGTGTCCTAGAGCACACGGATCATCGATGTGTCGATTACCGTGTCGTGGTGTCGATGAATGTACTATTGTACCCTTAATCTCAGTCAATTTGATTAATTACTTGGGTTGGGTAAACTAGGGTTCATCCTGGGTAGGAAAGGGGAAAAACATTGGCGGGAGTGGTTTTTATATATTAATTCGGTATTTTGACTGGTTCATGGGTTCGTTGACCGGTTTATTTATCCGGGTTGGTTGGTTCTTCGGGTCTCAATATTAAACCGGGTGTTTAGTGTTAAGGATTGGGCTCGGGTCTTTTCTTTTGGGCCGAGAGATTTGATAGTGTTTTGGACTTGGATTTTCAAATGTGATCCAAGTATTAGTTTAGGGACCAATCTTGTACAATTCAAATTTCCAAGGGACTAAAAGTGTAATTCTGACAATCTCATCAAGGACTAATCATGTAAAGCTCAAATAATCCAAGGGTGCATCTTGTAATTTCTGAAACTTCAGGGATCAAATCTGTCATTAGCTCAAAGTGCAGGGATCATTCTTGACTTTTCTTCAAACTTTTCTGAAACTTCAAAAATCATCTTCTGAGAATAAAATCTTTCAAAATACGCAATCTTGACCATTCACCAGCTAAAACTCTCTTGATCTCTCGTGCTCTGATTTACATCCGATTGGATCCTTTTGCGTGTTTTGCATATCCGCACTGCGCACAAGCACAAACTCAAGAAAACCACAAATGTAAGCAATAAACGGCTTTTCCTTGGTTGTTTTGGATCAGTTTTGATAGAGAAAAGATATGTGAATAAGCACATATCAATATCCAAACACCCGCACCCATCTGGAATATTGTTTACACCCAAAATATATTTGAAAAACAGCAAAAACAACCACATCAATACACCATCCCCTTAAGCTTCTCAATGAATGACAAAAGCTCCTGTGCTCGCTTCTGCTTCTTCGTGACATTCACCAGAATCGTTTCAGCGTCATCTCAGTTTGCAACTTAGTCAGCTCCGAAATACTCTGCACACAAGAATCAAATGGATACAAAATCTCCAACTCTCCAATCACCTAGTCCCTCTCAGCCACACGAGCCCTAATGTCTTGGACTTTTTTCATCAATTCTCCTTCATATTCCGTAGTCACAACCACCTCTCTCTGGAATTGAACAACCATCATATTCCATACAAGGCTAGATCCAGCAACTGCAGCAAGCTCTTCACAAAAAGGCATTGGTGTATTCATCATTTTTTTTCTTGGTTTTTTTCCTTTTTTTTTATGTTCTCAAATAGTTCTCTTTGCTGTGTGTGTGTTTTACAGGAAAAATTTGCTTTAAACTATCATTGCTATAGTGTGATGGTGCATGACTTATAAAGGTATTTGATTTGACTGCATTAGGCAGCCTTTCACATGGTCATCCTCTGTTTTCAAATGAACTTCCATAAAAACCAAATCTACTTTTATTTTTTAAAAAAAGGAAACCATGAAATAAGATAAAAAAAAATTAGATTTATATATCTGAAACCAAAAAAAAAGAAAAAAAAGTGGGGTAGGTACTAGAAACTAGAAACATGATGGTTACAGAATTTAACCATTGTAGATACAAAATGAAAACTAATATATCTTAAATGCATGTCAACAGAACCGGCACAAATCATTTCTTTACTTACAATCCAGCTTTGTTGATTGAATGGCATGTCAAACATAGGATCGTTTGTGCAATTTATAGATCATCCTAGATCTGACATGTCATTGAATCAACAAACCTGAATTGCAACTGAAGAAACAATATGCGATGAGCTGCTTGGACTTGCATGTATGAAAAACATAAAAACATGTATGTTCTGACAATGAATACAAAGGTCGACCTCATACATACCATTATCCTATAATTTACAAAAGTAACAATGATTAGCTTTTCATGAGTGTGCAATTGTTTTATCATCACATGTTAAGTTTCTTTGTATATTTTTGTAGTGATTGTGTACTCCTTTTTTTTAGATTCATAAACACACTATCCGTCGTACTATGAATTTCAATGAATGCTCATCAATCAACGCCACTCACATTGGTTCTGAAGCTGAGGTTGCTCAGATTTTTTAGGTACCTTAGGATGCTCGCGTCGGGATGGCTCCTGCACATAGGTTGGCTTATCACATAGCAAGATCTTTTACTGTTGCGGTGAGTAATCTATCTTGAAAACTGCTCATACCATCGACCATGGTCGATGAGTGCATTCTCATGCTTCTTTTCAGTGTCTACTTATGACCAACAACCATCAAATTTTGGCATGCTTTGTTTTTCCACCCAACCTTTATTTAAAGGATCGAGCAGTTTCTGAATTTTAAAAAATGTTCAATACTTTTAGCGATAAACTATGATACACATCCACAGCTTCAGAATTCTTTTGTTAATTGGTATTACATATTGATATTAAATCTGATCAGTAAAACCGTCTTTACTAATAAATGTTTATCCTCACCTTATTCTCACTAACCTTCTACATATATCATTTACCGTCTTCCAATCATCAAAAAAATATAAATAATTTGTACTTAGAAAATATTCAATATCCCATAAAAGAAACTCAACAACTGCACACATTATCCAAATAAAACACAAATGAGTCAACCATATCATTGCTTTTCTCCATCACATACGAAGACAGATATCAACAAAATTATTAAAGCACAAACAAACGTAACTTTTATTCATATGCGACATAAGTTACAGGCATACCAACACAGATTAACAACACCCTGTTAATCTAACACATAACACCATAGCATTAAACATAAACACCATAGGACAAGCCATCATACAGACACACAAGATACTACCCTAATCATGCAAGTCCATTGTAAACACATGGCGGTTTTCTCAATACGCGCTTCCCTAGCCAAATCAAGGACCTGAATCAGTGCAACAAGAATCTGATGGTCCCTATCCTGTGCCTTGATAACATCAAATAGTCCTGAATATTAAGTGTCAATTTTCCCCGATAATGCTCGTAATTTATATCATTTATATGGATTTACGCTTGTTTTCCATTGTTTTCCACTTTTAGGTAAATTACGAGCATTGAGCTAAAGAGACGCGGAATTGGAGAATTATCAAAATTTATCGTAGTATGCTCACTTTGAAGAAGTTACTGCATAACTCATCTCTCACATTACGCCAGAACTAAAGCGTGACTCAGAAAGCCAACTCATCAAAGGACTACAACGTAACTATATTAGGTCAAATGAGGTTCCACGCCGCTGATAACTACGCCGTAACTATTTAATAAACTCTGGCGTAACCAAGAAATATTGAAGATACGGCGTAACCACTTCTAAGGTTACGCCGTAACTAGCAGATCTAGTGCAAATTACGAAGAAATAGAGGATTACGGAGTAACTATTCTATTGGTTACTGCCAGTAACCCGGATCCGCCTATAAATACCTCACAATTTCCAAGATTTTAAAGCATCCCATTTCATACACCACAACCAAAGAACGTGGGAAGAAGCCAAAGGCGGTCTAGAGGAGCATACTGAGTCGCTCTCCAGGAGAAATCACTCCCTACGATAAGCATTAGCATTTTATCTTTTCTTTACTTTCGATTCATGTATTTCGTAACTCAATATTGAATTGATTTGTTTGGTTAATATGAGCGCTAAGCACCTCTTGGTGCCGGCCTAGTTATGATTCCTTAATTGTTTTGTTTGCGTTTACATTACTCCGTATAATTATTTCTAAGTGTATGCATGCATAGTTTCTTGGTAGCTACCCTTGTTTCGGTAGTTTTGAATGGCGGTGAGGTCGGTTGCTTAGGAGATATGATCAACTGACCCTAAGTGAGTAGACCGAGACAGAAGGGTAAGATATGACCAACCGACGACCCTTTCTACTTGTGCGATTTGACCAACCGATCACCCACCGCTTAGATGAATTTAAGAATTAGGGGTGAGTGGTTAAGTTGCTAACGCCCGGCACTCACTATTATAAGTCTAGCATGTAGCGGTACTTAATAACTCGGCTTAGGGGACCGGGAACAACTGGACTTATGAGGGACACCGACTTCTCCAAAGGTGGCATCTTTGTTGATAGGTTAGGGAGAATTGACCAAATGTTGTCCTCTCGACTTTGACCCCACCAAGTAATTGGAAGTAATTAGGCGTAGACATTACTAGCTAGGATGATTAACTAGGTTAGCATCACTCTCCTCTATTGATTGAACCTTTGCCTTTTATTTGCTTTAGTAGTTAATTAATTAATTCCTTATCGAAATCATATTAAAATCTGTGACACCTAGACTTAGTATTAATCCAACACACATAGCTCTTGGGACAACCTCGGTTTTACCGATTACTACACTACATACGACCGGGTACACTGCCCGTTAGTGCATTAGGGTAGACCATAGGTATAACGAGACAATATAAATATTAAAACCTGGTCAGTAAAACCTGCATCATGCCTCCTCCAAGCATTGAAGACCGTCATTTGCAACATCATCAAAAGGATTGAACCTGCGTCCCTCCTCCAGCAGTTCAGTCCTCCTCTCAAGCCGACGGCGAACATCGTCACATTTCTCTCCAAGCATGATAACGCTCAAATTGTGCATGTTTTTAGTAGCGTTATCCGTGCTTTTATGTGTGTTATTTGGTTATAATCATATGCTTTTGTTACTTAATCGCACAAAAGTGTGTTTGCTAGTTCATTTGTAACCAAGTACAGGAAAGTGGAGAAAAAGACGGAAAAAGAAGTAAAATACGAAGATTTCTCCAAATACGAAGAATTCCCGACAAAAGCAAGACTTGCGGAGTATATTTGAGAAGATAAAGTCATTAAGTTAGTGGTCCAAAGACTTAAGAATAAAGTTCAAGATGGAAAACGAGAAAGAAATGAAGAAAAGAAGCTTAAACGAAGACATATTGGAAGACTTGTTGTTCCCGACACACCTTCACCATTTTTGCCATAACTTTTGCATACGGACTCCGTTTGACCCCCAGTTCATGGCCACGGAAAGCTAAGAGAAAGATCTACAACTTTTCTGATTATAAATTTTTGTGATTTTGCTCCAACCGTTCGGTCGAGCCCCGCAACCGGATCCGGTTGGAGAATGGTCAAGAAAACCAACCGATTCGGTTGGGAGGCCTGGTACAGCCATTTCTTCATCACTAAGGTTCCAAACTTGTTCCAAACGATTCTATGTCCTTCCCACTCAGTTTCTAGGTCCTTCTAAACTCCTTGGAGGCCAAGTTCAACATTTAATACCCCTAGCCTTGGAAGTAGTATAAATAGAGGCCTTTGCAACCTCATTTCATACACCACAACTTGAGATCTTCTCACACCTATCTTACCACCACTACTCTCTCTCAAAGCCTAAATTCGTCCATTAAGTTCCAAGAAACTTTGAGGTCCAAGAAGTCATCATTTGAGGTCAAACCATCAAGAAGTCATCACCAATACTGAGGCATCATTACTACATCATTTGTAATCTCATTTCAATCATTGTAAGACCTTTAATCATGTTTTCTAATGTTCAAAGTTCGAGTTTATGTTTATGTTTGCTATGAGTGGCTAGTTTCTTTATGCACTTGCTTAAATGATGTTGATTATCGTATGATTAGTTTATGATTGTGTTAACATGTTTTAATTCAATTTCAAGTTGATTCTAAGATCCAATTGTGCTAAAGTTTCATAGTGGCATTTGTTAATCAAGTTTGACTAGTTGATAGTAATCGTAGAGGTCGAAAGAACTTATTGTTATTCAACTAGGTATAATCATTTTGTATATGGATGATTGTTTTTACCCATTATTCTTGGTTAAACAAAGAAACTAAAGTGTGGTTGTAATAAGAACGATTTTTGATTATCAAGTTGGATTGATTGGAAACATCTAAAAGGTCGTAAGATTAGTTGTTTACAATCAATTGTAACCTTTTGTCTATAATCGGTTACCTTTTGTATTGACCATTTCTTAATCAATTTGATGAAACAAACGGATGTTTTTGTGTTTAAGTTTATGAAAGTAAACTTATGAAACTTGAATTGATCTTGAATTGATTGGTTAGACTTAATGCTTGTTTTTATAAACTAAACTCTTGATCAAGGTTTAACTTGTAAGAACAATAGATTAGTACACCAACTAATTATCATAACCAACATGTTAGGAAGAGGTTAACACAATCATACTAATCAAGGATAAAAAACTAGTTTAAGCAAGTGTAGTTTTAATCATCTGAATTCGCTTAATCATTATTTTCGTGTTACATTGTTGCTTATATGGTATTTTGGGACGTGACAACCATTTACCACTTTCGTGTCATTTGTTATTACATAGATTCTTCACAATTGAAAACACCCAAATCCTAGTGAACGACCTCGGCTTACCAACCAAAACTAACTACATACGAAAGGGTCATACTTTCCCTTGTGTTCTTAGCTTAATTCGGTAATCCTTGTTATAAATTTAAAACTAGTAGTCGCGAGACACATCAAAGCAGCATGATGAACCCCTCATTCTCACCTTGCTCCTGTACAAACAGGAACTTAAAGGCATGATGGAGTTCATCAGAACCACATGCTTCTTTGAGCTGACCAAAGTTTGGGGTGGACACCATTTTCTTAACAGATTTTCACAAAAACTCACAAGGTACAAAGGCAAGTGTGCGAAGCCAGAAAAAAACCACCTTATATAGGGAAAAAAAAGTTGTAGCACTAAGTTAGTCTAACCTAATTGATACAGTATATCATTACTTATCATTCCAATTACAGATTCCCAAACAAGCCAACATAGAACCTAAACTGACCTAAAAGCATCTTTAAATAGTTCATGAACCAACCACTAATCTAAGATTTCAGCACTGTACACTAAACTGCAACCTGTGTGTTGTCTACTTTAATCAGTTTATCTCCACAGATTCCCTTCATGAACCAACCACTAATATACAATTTCATTTACAAAGGGCTTTTCCACCAAACATTGGCTGACCAGACAATAATCTAAAACAAATTGCAACATGAATTCCAGCAAGGGAAAAGGTTAATCGGTTTCATTTCGATCTTTATATCCAAAGAGCACATCCTAACTTTTATTTTTTCATTTTATGTGCATAAATCATCTACATTTCAAGCAGCCAGTCAAGCTCAGAAGGCCCTGACCTTCCTATGCCATGGGAAGGCTACTTTCTAGTTAGTAGCTCCGGGTCAGGCTCTAAAAAAGAAGATGCTAGGAGTCTCAAACTTCCTGCATTTCCAGTTGGTTGCTACGGTGAGTGACCTTTATCTATAATCTGTTCACGCTGCTAGCGATAATCAATAAATACATTTTTAGATTTCCTTTTGGTATATGGCTATGACCAAAATTCATCAAATTTTGTCATACTTACTTATGGAGTATATGGCTATGACCAAAATTCATCAAATTTTGTCATACTTACTTATGGATTTCAATAAATGTTTTGCTAAGTATAATTATAATCTTTGTATGCCATGACAAACAACGTATGTTCTACTGTATCAAGAATAAGGTCTATTCTTTGTTGCATACTACTTGATATTTCATTTTTATAGACCATTTAGGTAAAATCAGTGTCTGAGAATACCGGTGTTTATGTGGCAGCATGGGCATAACTCTATCCCAGTTTTTCACCATTGCTTGACAACTCATTAGCATGAATGTAAAAGTTGAAATGAACAAAAGAAGGGAGGCCAGAGATATGTGAAAGTAGTCGGTGTTGCAGGTAATTACAAGTTTCTGTAGCCATCTTAATATTGGTATTCCAGTTATATTTTTTGCCTGTAAGTAACACCGTTATGGCTGGAAAATCTAATTTACAATTCTAAATTTGTCTTTAGATTTTGGTTTGTTTTCATGCCAACTTCATACAACAACCGGAGATCATCTAGGAAAGGCCAACGTCGTTGAGGCTACAATTCAGGTAATCATAATAGTAGTAGGGATGAAACTACAAAATCTTTTGTGCCACCACCATTCATATGTGGTAACTGTTTTTTATGAAATAAGAATCTATGGTTCACTGTTTTTTTCTTTAAACATGGACTGCACATCTGTGCATATTCCAATATTAAAATCTGCTGATACAAAAAGCTCAAATGAAACCTATATATTCTCTATTTTAATGACATCAACAGTCTATGCATTGACTGATTTAATAAACTATTCATTTTTTGAAACCTGCACATTGCCTGCACATATTCCATTCATAAACCACATGTTTATTTGAAATTCCAGCTATAAAAAACATCTCCACCAAACATTGATTCACCAAACAATAATCTAAGAAACCACAACATGGATTGTGGCAAGAAAAAAGGTTTATCTTTTTCATCTGAATCTTGAAATAAAAAAGACACAACATTATCAGATAGACTCACTTTTTCATTTTTTTTATGTGCAGGGACCATGTACATTTCAAGCACTGAATCAAGCTCAGAAGCCGCTGACCTTCCTCTGGCATGGAGCAGCTACTTTCCGCCTGGTTATTGTGGCTCAGGATCTAAAAAAGAAGATGTTAGGAGGGTTAAACCTGCAAAACAGGTTGCCCAAAGAAATGATGATGCCATGGCCAAAACTGTAAAACAGATTGCGAAAGAAGCTTTTAAATCCAGGCTCAAGGTCCTTGGCCTTCCCAATGCTTATTTTTGTCAAGAGATAGGTTTGAAACCATTTGCCAAAGAAGGGTCAAAAGGGAAAGGGAAAAAAAAATTGCCGTTACTCAAATATGATGTATATTGGTCATTTCTCAGTGGCTTAAATGCCTTTGAATAAAACTGTGGGAAGCTGGAGCATCATATTGTCGCTGAAAATACACATGTGTTTCATACAATAACTATCGTGGTTATAATTTGCTTATTGTGGACTCGATCAGCCGTTGGTAGTAATGGCTGTCGTGGGTGAGGATAGCTTTGAAGAAGATGAGATTATCCACACCTTGGCAGGTTAACCCATTATGGTTGCAGCCATGGTGGATACATCCTTCTTCTTCAATTGTTAGGCTATCTAAGGCTCATTACCGACCATTCTGCCCTTTTTAGAAGGTTTGGCCAGTTTTTTAGGCTGCACATTGTTGCAGCAGGTATCCTTGCAATGTTATGACTTTCTAGCTGCACAAATGTGTGCAGAAACATTGTATTCTTTTGTGTCAAACTCAGACAAAAGCTATGGCATGTTTGCATACCAAGATACTCCTATTTTATGCTATGCAATAGCATAAAAAACTGCTACTGATAAGGATTTAAAAGGTACACTTTTGAGGGGTCATTTAAGCCCTTAATCGACCACTTTTATATCAATTACTGCTTAATTTCGTTCCTTTTCACTTTTTAGGTCTCTTGAAGGCAAAATGCTAGAATGACACTTATTTGGACGAAAAGGCGTGAATATGTGAAGAAAATGGCTAAAGTCAAGATCAAGACACTCAAGCTGCTGGAAGTACACCCGATGGCGTCACGAATAAAGGCGGCGTCCCTCTAATTCGATGACGGCTCAAGAGTGAAATTGCTATTTTGTACCGACGGCGTCAAGCTTTAAAGAGTAGGGCGTCACAACTCGGGCGACCTAGATCCGTATTCGACGATGTCGGAAGATGAAGCCGATAGCGTCACAACCACAACGTGATGACGTCACAAAGTTGACTTGGCCAAGAAGAAACCCAATGGCGGCGTAATCGACGCGTCACAATTAAAGTGGCGACGTCGCGGTTGTAACTCTATATATAGAATTGAATTTTCGACTTTTAGGGAGGTAGAATTGTGGAGTAAAACCCTAAAATGATTTTGGTTTGTCTTGGGCAGTATCTTAGGGTTCTCATACCCTATTTTACATCAAGATAAGTAATTTACTTCATTGATTTCATTATGTCTTGATTGTATGTGTGTATGCTTGCATGTTTACCATGTCCCATTAATTTACTTGTGTATTTGCTTAGATCTATGAAACCTAGTTATTGAATATTGATTGGTTGTCTCTTATCTTAATTGTAATTAGCTTAGAATTGCAATAGGCCATCGTTGTGTTTTTAATGCTT
Organism: Chrysanthemum lavandulifolium; assembly: GCA_022545495.1. NCBI lineage: Eukaryota > Viridiplantae > Streptophyta > Magnoliopsida > Asterales > Asteraceae > Chrysanthemum > Chrysanthemum lavandulifolium. The sequence continues at coordinate 251,046,224 of CM040243.1, read as the reverse complement.
GAGTAATCTTTGTGAATATTAGTTTATAATCGCCTAGAGTTATTGTAGGCTAAAAATCCAAAGATAACCTTAGAGTTAGTTTATGAATCCTAGAGATTTTGTAGGCAATAACCTTAAGGTATCCTCAAAGAGTTAGGGAAAAAAGCATACCCTACGACCTTAGAAGACACTACGCATTAAGAATAAGGACGTGACAATTCAACCATCAATAAAAGATAACTAGGGAATAATAGTATCTAGGTAGATACATTTCTAATCATCATACGAGCACACATCAATTAGACATAGACTACCCCTTAGCTTAGTTAATTAGATAATTAGAATAGTAGAGTAATCGGTAGAAGTACCACCCCCCAAATCCAATACCCCGAGATTCGTACCTTTTAATTTTCTAAAAAATATAAAAAAGATAAAAAATAATCTTCCTCAACCCCAACCTTAGCGTAGTAATTTATCACTAGCATTCCTATTTCCCCTAGAGAACGATATCGATCCCGAGGCTTACTCTAATACTAAACTACAACGATTAGGTTCACTGCCTAGGTGGTTAAAAAACTTGCTCGAAGAAAATGAAATTTCCTTTGACCCCGAACGCGCGTTGTACGCGTATCATGTTTTTGGCGCCGCTGCCGGAGAATAGAATAGCTAGTTAGATTTCCACCTCCTTTAGGTTCCCTTGCTTGATTCCTATCAAGTAATATTTTTTTCTCAATTTTAGCTTCCTCGTAGTCTATCCCCCTTCTTCGTGACCTTTGTTCGTAATCCTATCACTTTTCATCATGGAAGGAGATAACCCATCAAACAATAACACACCACCAAATAAACCACTTTCACTCAAACCACAACCCACTGACCAACACATTCGCCGCAACCGATATGTGAGTAGGAACAACGATCTTCAAGATTTACAAAGAGTATTTGACAATACAATTAGAGATGCTGTTGAAAAAGTGGTTAGCGCCTTAGTTGTTGGCTTTATGATTAGCAGTAATTCGGAAAATGTTTTAGTGAATAAAAATGTGAATGAGGAGGATAGTACTTACTTCAATCTTTACCTCACTAAGGAAGAGGTTGCTTACCACCAATACATAATCGACAATCCTCGATCACCCATCATTAGGATATGCCCAAAGATTAGGAGAGGAAATCCTTGGAACATCAAAATCCCTTGTATGATTGGATATAGGAATGTCGAGCATGCCTACATAGATACGGAATCACCCATTAATGTGATGTCATCACCGCTTACAATGACATTATGAATGAGCGACTTAAGATTAGGAGAGACCCTAAGTATCCGGGTGGGTTTGCAATTTTGTGGGAAGAGTCAAGGATGTACATGTCTTTATAGGAAATTTCACCTACTTAGTTGATTTTGTGGTCCTAGAAGACATAGGATGTGTCATTGACTATAGCTTGTCCCAAGTTGTGGTAGGAAACCGTTTGTTGAAAAGTCTAAATGAGCTATAACAAATCAAGGAATGCTTAGGTTTATGGAAGGAACGATGAGATCACTTATAGGATGCCTTGGAAAATGAATGGATATGGCCCTTTATCCCTTTATGAGCGAGACAACATTAGAGCTTTTGAGGAAAAGAGCGAAGACGATGTTGAAAAAGGTTTGAGCTTCATGTGGGAGAAAAGGAGACTTTACTATAAGGATTGCTTGACCCTCGCCCTAGGTATAGAGTAGATGAGAATTTTGTCAATATGATAGAGTTTTCATTAAGGATGAAAACGAGACCACGTGAGGGCACGACTTGAGTCTAGCTACAAGACTCATAAATAAAGAAAAGCGCTTCGTGGGAGGCAACCCATGCTTAATTGTTTGCTTGTTTGTGTGTCATATATCTTTTCATTGATTGTTTATTCTCATGTTTGAATTTGTGAAAATGCTTTATTTTGTCTTTAACCTCGTCTTAATTACATATAAGGGTATTTTATAAAAGGGATAAGTGTAGGGAAGATTACACACATTTTCAAAAGAACGTGAACATGAGAATTTCAGTTATTAAAAAGATATATATGTGTGTTTGTTAGAGTCAAATGCTTGTATCGAGTCATAATGGATGGTTTGCAGGACTTTTTCGGGATTCTAAATATGTAATTTTTCCGAATTTTTCCGAAAAACGCAGCAGACCGATTCTGTCGAGATAACCGACGGCGTCAGATTGCAACTGGCGGCGCGGAGGAGCAGAAACCACTTATCTAACTTTCTCTCGTTTTCGTGCTACTTATAAATTTTTGTAATTTATCGTGTCTTAATTTTCCAGAAAACCTGTAAACATCCATTCCACAAGCATTATATCCTAGTTTAGTAGAGTCATGTATAGTTTTACCGCCGATTTTACGCAAAGGTTTCGTCTATTTTCTTAAGTGTGAAGATTTTATTTATCAAGAAGAAGATACATAAGATTGGATGGAGCTTTTCACACATACATTCTTCTTGAAGAAGAATTTAACCACTACTTCACACGGATCCTACCGAGCTAATCAGGAGAGTATTAGTTTCTTTCGCTTTTAAATTACCTTCCATTATCATAACTTTGATACTTTCGGGGAACATTGGGGACAATGTTCAGTTTAAGTGTAGGGAGGGAGAATAAAACGGGAACTTTGAAACTATACTTATCTTTGATTATTTGTCTTGTCCAATTCCATTTGTGTAATAAACCATGAGAAATATCGGTTAGGGTAATTTTGGCACCAAATTTAAATTTTTTCATAACATGTAGGAGTGGGCCATTAGTCTTAATAAAGCGTCTCATGGATAGGAAGTTATATGACTAGCACAAAACCCTTTACCACTCAAATTCCACCCCAAAAAAGTGAGGTTCGCCCCTAGATTTGTAGGAATTAAAGCATTCATCTTTAATGCTTCTAGAGTGTACCGGTAGTATAATAAATTTTAGAACTTGTTTTTTGATGCATCTCGAGATCGCTACTGAGACTACACTTGTGTAGTTAGGAATAACTAAATGATAAGAGGCATTAGGATAACCCTTGTTTGATACCGTATTATAATTACTTCTTCCACATTGGTTGAGTAATTCCCCACACCCTTGCGATGTACTCATCTTTAGTACACGATACCCTAGTTAACCCCTCGAGCCTATTCTTTTCGCGGTTATCGTGATGTTTCGGTTTTCGAATATCAATGAAGAGCATTGTTTACAATCCACCCCAAATGTACACCCAAATCGCCTTAGCCTACCTTGTATGCACTCACTTTTAGTGCATTATTGTTATCATACTAAACCCTTAGTTCAATTATCTAGTTACTTGCATAAGTTGCTAAGTCAAGTCATATCCTTTGTATACAGTTTTGGGACGATTGGGACTCATGGGTAAAGTTAAATTTTATGGAGTGACGGGAAAGAACGTTAAATTCAAATTCCCTTTATTTACGTAATAATGTACTCCAAGTGTTTTGATCTTTTCAATTCGGGTCAAATTAGTGTTAGAGTAATAAAAACTCAAGTGTAGGGATGTGCCTATAAATCCCTTATATTTTGATGTTATCGTAGAGGATGGTAGAGTAAAAGTGTATGAAAAAAAAGTGTGTTAAAAAAAAAGAAAAAAAATGAAAAAATGAAAAAAAAAACATACGGGCTACCATCCTACATCTATCTTTATATTTATGTTTGTTTGTTTCAAACTTATCTAGAGTTCAGTATCGAGTCTTGGCTTAGCAACGCCATTCTTCTCATGCTTGTAACATAAAGATTTTTGACTTGCCACCACTAATTCGCCCCCTTTGTTTCCCTACCGTAAGCCTAACATTACAACCCTTTAAAAGACCTCTTATATAGTTTTTCCTAGGTGCTTACACCAAAGCGATGGAGGTTTGATCTAGTCTCAAGCCTATGACAATCTATGTACTAGGACCGGTTAATGAGTGTTTATCTTCCATTTCCAATTTGATATATTTCATATACACCCGAGAGATGAGAGTATCCAAACACCACTTGTGAGGTGCTAGTATGTAATTTCCATGCTTGTTATGACTTTTATGGGCTTATACTTGTTGTGAATTGTTCTAAACCAATGCTTCATGCCCCTAACTTATAAATTAATTGGCCAAAAGCACATTTGCTTGAGGACAAGCAAATACCAAGTGTAGGGATATTTGATAAGGATTTAAAAGGTACACTTTTGAGGGTCATTTAAGCCCTTAATCGACCACTTTTATATCCATTCTTTGCTTAATTTCGCTCCTTTTCACTCTTTAGGTCTCTTGAAGGCAAAATGCTGGAATGACACTTATTTGGACGAAAATGCGTGAATATGTGAAGAAAATGGCTAAAGTCAAGATCAAGACACTCAAGCTGCTGGAAGTACACCCGACGGCATCACGAATAAAGGGCGACGCCGTCCCTCTAATTTCTGGAAGTACACCCAATGGCTAAAGTTTCCTTTAACCCCGAACGCGCGTTGTACGCGTATCAACTACTCTTATACCAGTTAGTACATATGAATCTAATGTATGATTTAGAAGGTTTGGCGAGTTTTTTATGCTGCAAATTCTTGCAGCAGGCATCCTTGCAATCTTATGACTTTTACTGTTGTTGTCTTCGACAAAATATGTGCCTTGCTAGCATTAGTTGATGCAAGCAGCAAGTACGTATAGACCAAGTTTGATATGTAAACTGCTTGCATCAGTTAGTGTGTAAGCTCCTTGCATCATTTGGTATGTGAATGTAGAAACACCTTAACTATCTATGTATGTTTACATCCATGTTTCATAGAACACACCGCGGCAAAGCGCGGGCACTAAACCTCGTGCTTTACATTATACACCTTTCAATCTATACTATCTATAAAACAAAAATGGTTAAAGTGAAAAATGAAAAGTCAAGAAAATAAAATGTGAACAAAATTAAAAAAGAAATGTTGAAATAATTAATATGAGTAATTTCAACTATTAATACACATATGTTTCAAAAAGAAACTATTAATATATATCGAAAACCGGGTTGATCCGGGACGCTTCAAACCCGGCGAGTTGACCCAGTTTAATTTGACCCAACCCGTCAAGTTGACCCAACCCGTCAAGTTGACCCGGTTTATATTGACCCATTTTTTTACCAGAACAGGTCAACCGGTTGAACCACCCGGGTCGAACCGGGTTTCAAAATATTATGCTTAATCCCTAAATCTTCAAACGTTTATTATTTTTCGTTTATAACTCATAAACTTTCTTTTATCACTAAAATTATCTGAAGCTATAAAATCCCGTTGCTATGCGCGGGTACTCATCTAGTAACGTATCAATAACTAAAACATCTTTTCTCATAACACACCACTAACATATTATTGGGTTCCACAAAATACCACACTAAAAATACCCACCCATTCACAATTAAAAAACACACACACACACACAAGAATTCAAATGGCTTGAGCCATTGGATTGGCTCAAAACGTTTGGCTCACGAATGACACGATGCTCCGATATGATTGGCACACGAATAGCATGCATTTGGCATACCATTGGCACCCCATACCTTGTGCTTTTAAGCATATGTCTGAGGTGGGCTTGTGTTAGTAATAGTTGGGTTACAATGTTCTAAAAATAGTTTATTTATTTATTTATTTAAATTGAATGATTCAACTATCCATTCGTGGCTAAATCATTTTAATTTAGAAATGGCACTTGTGGGCAATAGGCACGGGTACCTCTAACCCGTCACCCGTTTGTGGGTATATTTTTTTGCCTATGCCTATGCGTAGATACCCATTGTTCGCGAGTAAACCCGTGAGTTTATGAAACGTACATTTACCATGTATTTGAATGTTTTAAAAATCAAACTTGATTAGAAAGTTGATGAGGTTTAATAACATGCGTTTATAGGGGTTATTTAGTCTCTAAACTCATACATATTTGATCAATTATTACTCTAAATCATTTCTTTTTTAGTTTTATGTACTTTGGAAGCGAGTGTAAAAAAAGAGCGAGTTTTTGGCTTATTTGGACAAGAAAACGAAGAAAACGACCAAGTCACGAAAACGTTAGGAAAAGGAGGCCTGACGACGTCACAATCCTAAAGTGACGTCGTCACTTGAAATTCAACGTGAAGATTTAGTTATACATTTTATAAGTGACAGTTCAGACCATGGTGACGGTCTAGAGCTGACGGCGTCACTACCAGAGATACAGTGGCTGGCGGTGTCACAACCTATAAGTTGACGTCGTCACAACGGAGACACAGCTAAGGACAAAACCCTAATGGCGGCGAGTTGACGGCGTCACACCTATAAAGTGACGTCGTCACAGATGTAAATCTATATATACTTTTCGTTTATTTTTCATTCATTGTAACATATTGGAAAGGTATCTAGGGAACACCTAGAGTAACGGATTTTATAGATCTTGTAAGGATTTTTAGCCCCCGAACTTCATGTTTTATTGAAGTTAAGTAATTCCTCTTTAATCATTTTATATGTATATTTGTTGTTTGATTATATGTGTTTCTTCTCTTCTCTTTAACATGCTTGGCTAAATTATTAGTATTTGCTTAGTTTTGAATAAAACCTAGTTATTGATTATTGATTGTCGTCTCTTTTTTGATTAGTTGTTTCGCGTTAGAAGTAGGAAAACTGGATTTATCATTAATGTATTAGCTTGTACATCCGACTAAACGCTTTCTTCACTATAGTGCACTAGTTGTTTTTATTCGTTGTATTTATTGCGTGAATTGCGGATTGTTGATATTAAGAGTCTTAACGAGACTGCATAATTGCGGATTGTTGACATTATGATTTCTTAAGGGAGACCAATATTTTCATAGAGTTAGGGAATTTGGCACCACCATACAACCAATATTAATGAATACAAAGCGCTAATTAAAACAAGGACGTGACAATTCAACTAATCAATAAGAGATAACTATGGAGTAAGAAAAGTCTAAGTGAACACCTTTACCTATCATAAGAGTTACCACTTTACTTTTCCGCATAATTAGTATAATTTAGTTTAATTAGTTTAATTAATAATTTAAAAACCAAACTCTTCAAACCCCGAGATATTTTACTTTGCTTTATAAAAAATATAAAAATACAAAAAGAATCATCCATCACCTTTAGACCTAATTCGTCATACACTTCGGCCTTGACCACACTATTCTCCTAGAGACGATGAATCCCCCGTGTCTTGCCTATACTGCACTACAACGATTAGGTACACTGCCTAGAAGGATTGTAGAACTTAGTGGCTTTGCAAAATTTCGCATCAAGTTTATGGCGCCACTACCGGAGAATAGTTTAGGTTTTGATTTCTATCTCATTTAGGTCTACTCACTAGATTCCTATCAAGTGAGATTTTTATTTTTATTTTATAATTTCTCGTAGTCTATCTTTTATTTGTGTTTTTGTTTGTAAAACCCTTTTCATTCGTCACCATGGCGGATGAAATTACATTTGATTAATTAACAATAGAAGAACAATTTCACAGATAGATTTGATTCTTATTGTTCTAATGAAATTTTAAGTGATCTTAGAGATATCCAAGAGTAAATGGGTGTAAAGTTAGACGGTTTTGATGAATTTTGTGCATGTGTAGCTTCGATTAAACAATAGTGTTTTCAGCCTATTGCATACTTAATATTATAAGTTGTTGACCAAGTCAATGACTTCATGTGCATGTTTTGACTAGAACATAAACATTTAATATTTTACTATACGTCATAAGTCATTTATAATTTAATGACTTATGTACATGTATTTAACAAGAATACATAACAAGTTAACGTCTTACTTTACGTTATAAGTCTTTCAACAATTAACAGACTTGATGTTTGAGTCTTTACAAGAGACCTAAACATATTCAAGTAAAGTAATTTCGAGTGCCGACTCTTGGCCTCAATAGTAATTCCAAGTTAATTTCATACTTCAAGATTATGACTTTACAAGAATACATAATCATATTTACTAAACAATCCAGTGAATATGTTGAAGTAGCTTTTCATATTATCTTGACATTTGTGTGGAAAACTAGAAGGGGGGTTGAATAGTTTTACCGATTAAAAATTCATTTTAAAAATATTTAGATCGACTTATGTCATTCTATTTGGTATGTGTGTTGGATATTAATAGATAAGCATATACGTAAGCAATGCAAAAATAAAGAGTAAAGGAACACAAAACCACGACACGAGTGTTTATAGTGGTTCGGCTGCAAGGATACTTTACTTGCCCTACTTCACTCCCCGAGTACCCTACTCGAGAGTTTGTAAGCACTACACAACACAAGCTCCTTAATGTGGTGGAGAAGCCTTCACAACGTCGCCTACTCTTTATCCGGTACAAGGCTATACACTGAGTTCTTCCACGAGGTAGAACCAAACCTATCACAACGTCGCCTACACTTTATCCGGTACAAGGCTAGATATCGAGTTCCATTACAAAGGAGGAACTACTACCTAACACTACACTGAAACACAACTACCCAAGGGAGACACACTCCTTATTACAACACTAGAAAAGATATCAACATCCTCTAACCCAAACTACATAACTTGTACATCGATGCACCATATCGAATGTACACCTTTGGCACCATTCACTAATGCCTTCAAAACGACCCTTCGACACCTTTAACTAATGCCTTCAACACAACACTTCTATGGAAGGAGGAAAGAACTATCAACAAGATGCACTTCAGGGGTCTTGATGATGACGAAGCTTAGCAACTCATAACTTGAGCTTGCACGTCTTCAAGAGGTGGTGATCTCGCCTTTAAGAGGAACCTAGAGAATCACACAAACATAAAACTACATAGAATGATCCTTTTGATATGTGGTTAGTGAGGTTAGAATACTGAGAGAAAGTATATCTAAGAGTGCTAGTGAGCAAGAGAGAAATGGCTCAGTATTTATAGACAAAACATGTCTATTATCCCACGGTTCCTGTGGAAAACTAGAAGGGGGGTTGAATAGTTTTGCCAATTAAAACTTCCTTTTAAACTATTTAGATCGACTTATGTCAATCTATTTGGACGTGTATGTTGGATGTTGATAAACAAGCATACAAAAGTATGTAATGAAAAGATAAGAGTAAGAAGCACAAAACCACAACGCGAGTATTTATAGTGGTTCGGCTACAAGGACACCTTCCTTGCCCTACTCCACTCCCCGAGTCACCTACTCGAGAGTTCTTAAACACTACACCAATCTCCTTATGGCGGAGAAGCCTTCACAACGTCGCCTACCCTTTTTTCGGTGCTAGGCTAACCACCGGGTTCTTTCACTCCAAGGTGAACCACACCTACTCAATGTTGCCTACCCTTTATTAGGTACTAGGCTAAGCACCTAGTTCTTTCACATCAAGGTGAACCACACCTACACAATGTCGCCTACCCTTTTCTAGGTACTAGGCTAAGCACCTAGTTTCATTGCAATGGAGGAACTACTACCTAACACTACACCAACGACTAATCCTAAAGGAGATCCACTCCTTTTTACAACGTCATCAAGGATATCAATATCCTTGGATCTAGTACTAGTCTATCTTGTACATTGAAACACACCATATCGAATGTACATCTAAGGCACCTTTCACTAATGCCTTTAACTAGATCTTCAAGACACCCTTCACTAATGTCTTGTGTCTTCACTTCTAAGCACCCTTCAATAATGCTTCTAGTCTTAACTTCTAAGCACCTACCACAAGTGCTAATGATGTGGACGATAGATACCCTTCACTAATATCTTCGTCTTGACACTTGAGACACCTTTCACAAATGTCTTCAACACTTCTTAGGAAAAGAAAAACAATCATCAACAAGGAGACTTTAGTAGTCTTGATGATGAGGAAGCATGGCAACTCATGGACTTGAGCTTGCTCGGCTTCAAAGGTGGTGATCTCGCCTTTAAGAGAACCTAGAAGATCACACAAAACAAAACTACAAACATAGATCTCTTGGATCGAGGTTAGAGAGTTTTCAACTCTAGGGAAAGTTTGTTAGAAAGGGGTGAGCAACAATGAAGAAATGGCTCACTATTTATAGAAGAAAAATCATCGTTCCGGATCCCACGGATCCCTCCCACAAGGGACCCGTCTAGCATAAAGCTAGGGATTCGTGGGACGCTCCTCTTTACCCATGGGTATTTTGGTTATGGGTCATGGGTTGATCCATGGGTCTTTATCTAGATACAATGTAGAGTAAACTACACCATTCGTCCTTGTGGTATACGTTGACCATCAAGTATCATCCTTTGACCAAAAAAATTGCACCGTTGGTCTTTAACTACGAAAGGTTACTCAGCGTTGGTCCCTCACCCTAACTGGCGTGAGTAACGGGCGTTAAGCCTATTTAAATCGAGGGTATATTTGTCATTTCACACTCCTCTCCATTCCATTCACCTCTTCCCTCCTCCTTCTTCTCTCTTGATAAACTTCTCCTAGATCTATATTTTTTTTCTCTCTTTCTCGTATCCACACGCAAAACTCAGATCCATCCCTTTCCAAATCCCCATCTTCCATTTCCTAGATCAACCATCAAGACAAGAAGGATAAAAATGGAGTATGGCGCCTCTACTTTCTCTTGTTGCATCCCCAACGCAAGACCATCAATGTTAAGGGCCAAACCCATCACTATCTCCTTTCTCCCTTTTCCATAGTCAACATCACGGGTAAGTTTTGGAGAAGGGTAGGGATAAGGACATTTTCCAAGAGTGTTGCTCCTCAAGCTCGAGACCAAGAAAGTTATCGGCCAAGCTCTCTTCTTCTTCTCCTTTTTAAACAGCCACCGGTACTCAAGAATCCCACAAACTCAAATTTATCATAAAAAGCTAATCTCATAAGGGTTGCGTTGAAGATTGGGTGTGGGTTCTTGCTTGGATTCGGATTTGGCATATTGTAATTTGATTAATTATTGTTTCCTTCTGGTTCAATCGATTCATAATCATCTCGTTAAGGTTCTATTTGATTCCATTTTGTTCTTGTAATTGATTTATGTTTAGTTACTTTGTTAACATTAAATCAATCAATTATAATGTTTGGGATTGAACCTTGTTGTCACTAATGAATCTGATCAAATATATATGGTCGAATATACATGCTCTTTTGGTTATGTTTAGCCAATCGTATATATGTACTTTTTCAGAAATAAAATTATTGTTGCTATGTTGTGGAGAAACCTATGAAAATAGAGTTGGCTTATGAAAGTGTTTATCAAGAGAGAATAAGGAGGAGGGAGGAGGTGAATGGAGAGGAGATGGTGGGTTTTGGTTTTGGTTGTGGTTTGTGTAAAAGAAAAGTGGTAATGAATTTGGTAAAGATGATATGTATAAAGAAAGAAGATGAAGTGTGAAATGACAAATATACCCTCGACTTAAATAGGCTTAACACCCGTTACTCACGCTAGTTAGGGTGAGGGACCAACGCTGAGTAACGTTTCGCAGTTAAGGACCAACGGTGCAATTTTTTTGGTCAAAGGACGATACTTGATGGTCACCGTATACCACAAGGACGAATGGTGTAGTTTACTCTACAATGTATCTCTTGAGTGCAATGCACCTAGTCACATGGGTATGGGTCAAAACCATGGGTTATGGATATTATCCATGTATGATATAAGTATGATGTCATGCAATGGGTTATGGGTCAAGCTCCATAGGTCATGGGCTTTGGGTTGTACCCAACTACATTCAATGTATTTGCCCAATGGGTTATGATACTTAAGTTTCTACCCATTTATATTACCCACTATACTACATACTAGTTATGTGTATATTTTACCCAAATATGTAAACACTAGTTGTTGTACATATGTAATATTAATTCATAAAATCACTTATACTTGTTTTAGTGTTTTATGTGAAAATGTGAATATGTTAGAAACTATTAGTTCAAACCATTTACGTATTTTATTTGTTTCATTAAAATGATTTTACGTTTGTTATCGACAAAACATTAGAAGATCGTAAAATATAAATAAACGTTTTACTGACTTATTTGTATTAACAATCTCCCCTTTTTGTTGATGACAAAACATAAAATTATTTTAAGGAAAAGCTAAAATTTGTAAAGTTTGAATTTGTAGTTTTACTTTCTTCTCCCCTTTTGTCGAAACAAAAGAGCTTGAAGGAAACTAACACATTGTTATAGGAAAACATGTAAAAAAAAGGAAATAGAGAGCAAGTAGGAAAGGGTCTCGTCTTTACTCCCCTTGACGAGTCCATCCCTATGTAAGGCGTCAAGAAAGTAATACTAATCTAGTTTGTTTGCAACTAAGTTTGCAAAGATTTCGTCTAAGTGACGAATGTGCTCCCCATGATGATTGCAATTTTGCAAAGGGATGTCAAGAAATGTAATCCTAATATTGCAAGTAATTTGCAATGTATTGCTTTGACAAAAGTTCCCCCTAGCTTTAGGATGTCAAAGTCTTCATGTGTAAATTGAATAACTACAAAACAAAGATTAGAAAACAAGTATAATGCACAATTTCCTGCATATGTGATCCAAGTTAGTAGAAAAATATTTTTCTATATCACGGATCCCACGGTTCCCTCCTAGTAGGGATCCGTCTAGGCATATTAAAAGGATCCGTCTGGCTGATGAATAAATTCAGCAAATGGTGGTATAACAAAAAATGTTATCACCAAAGTGAGATATGTATTATACAACATACTCATATACTCAGAAATATAACAAGTAGCACGTAATTTCATTTAATAAAACTAGAGTTATGATATACATGACTCTAAAAATACATGACTAGGAATTTCTAGACCAACTAACACTTAATATTAGGACACCACTAAAATCTTCTAGCTCAAGTTTGTTTAGGTTTAATCTCGTCGAAATGTTCGAGGAGGTGATAGAACATGAAACGTTGGTCTTCTCGTACTTCATGTATCAAACTTTCAACATGTTGACAATGATAACAATCTTTGTCATGGCTAGGTAGTGGTGGTGGAAGAAATGAAATGACTTGATGCGAAGGATCAAGTGAGGCGGCTTGTGGAGCTTCAAACGACGGAGGGATTGGTGGAGCGCATTTGAGAATGGCTCGACCAAGAATGATGGTGGTGGTAGAAAGTGTCAACTTCCATATGGTCGGTGGTTGACTTTGTTGATTTCTCATAATCCAAATGGGATTATATGATGGAAAGCAATGAAAAAGGAAGCCGGAGCTAATGTTGACTCAACACCTTGATTTTGTACCACTATTCCTCCTAATGAGGAGAATGTTGTCGTGAGAGGAGGATGACACGGCCTAGGAGGCAAATCCTCTAAATTGTAGAGGTGTGGTGATGATAGTGGAGATGTAAAAGAAATAGCTCTAGGAACCAATGGTGATGGTTTAGTGGAGATGATATGATTTGGCCTAGGACATATGGTGGTGTTTGGCATAGGTAGTTTTGTGGGTACTATCCTTTTCGGAATTGGTTTGATTGGTTGAGAAAAGATCCTTGCATTCGTTGGTTTGACCGGAGATGATTCGGTTGAAGAAATTTCTTTGGTGGATAAGTTACTACTTGGAGTTTTCCTCATGATGAGATGATTTCAAGAAGTTTGTAAGGATTTCTAAAGTGCTGAAAATTATGATGAAGGTGATGACTATGGAAGTCCTAACAATGTGGTTTATAAAGCAAGAGATTTGGCAAGTGCATTTAAGCCTTAATCCACTAAAATTCATTGGAATGTGATGATTAACATGCACAAGAGTCAACTTCAGAGTTTGTACTGATCTAGGAACTCATTTAAGATGAGATGGAGTGTTTTAAGTTAGAAAGATGAGTTGAAATGATTGTTTTAGCAAGGTTTGACATAATCTGTCACCCGGATCCCACGGTTCCTTCCTCAGGGGGATCCGTCTAAACTAATCCAAGGGATCCGGCTCTCAACAGCTATGGAAGAGTAGAAATGATGTTTCTAAGATCTATATCATCTTGAGTGTTTCAGTCCTCCTATGTGTCTTAAATGAAGGGGTGCTTAAGTACTTGAGTGATGTAGCTAATGATTGCCTTTTATGGAAGGGATTGGAACTTTCATGAGTACCAATGAATGAACAAGGATGACACTAAAGATTTTGAGAGTGTCAAGTGAAGCTAAATGATCCTAGAGATCAGATAGTGACTTAGATAAATCCTTTGGAAAATATCCTAGAGACTTAAGATGGAAAAACTAGGATTTGATCAATTTTGACCAATTTTGTCGTAAGGATGATCTAGGTGAGTTTATGTGTGAGTGGGAAGGATCTACTTAACTTGATAAGGACTTAATTTGCCTTAAGACACTATGTTTAGCTTAGTGTAAGGTGTTCTAAGGATATGTTTGAAATACAATGCTTGCAATTGCATTTTCTGTTTGCCGGATCCCACGGTTCCCTAGATGTAGGGATCCGTCTAGCACAAACTTTGGGATCGACCCTTCTGCCCATAAGAACCTTTACTAAAGGTATGCAATGATCTTGACAATGCATTATATTCCAAGGTTAGTTTAAAGGGGTTTGATAACGCTACACGCGTCGTTCGGGGTCAAAGGAACTTCCTTTTCGTCGAGCAAGTTTTTCAACACCCTAGGCAGTGAACCTAATCGTTATAGTGTAGTATTAGGGTAAGCCACGGGAATTGATATCGTTCTCTAGGGGAATAGGAATGCTAGTGAGAAGTTACTATGCTAAGGTTGGGGTTGAGGAAGATTATGTAGAAAACTAGAAGGGGGGTTGAATAGTTTACCAATTAAAAACTTTGTTTTGAAACTTATTGAAAGATCAATTGATATTGATCTTAGATGTGTTAATGAAATATGCAAGCAATATGTAAAGAGTAAATAAGGAAAGAAATGATCAAACCACAACAAGTTGTTTATAGTGGTTCGGTCTACAAGGACTCTTTCTCCTTGCCTACTCCACTCCCGAGTCTCACACTCGAGAGTTTAACTTCACTAGTCAACAAGCTCCTTTCACCGGTGGAGAAACCTTTACACTTAAGCTTACACTATTTCCGACACTAAGCTAGATGTCGAGTTCTTTCCAAGGGTACAACTACTCCCACACACAATGTATTTTGAGGACTAAAATACTAACCACTCACACTCACAATATTATGATGGTTTAATGCAACAATGAAGTATGAATCAAAACAAAATCATACAACACTAAACAAATAAGACTTCCAACTTCTTGTTTGAAGCTTGAATGTGACTTGATCTTCTTTGCTACAAAAGAGATCACTAATATGATATGAAACTGAGTTAGAAAGGTTAGAGAAGATATGTAAGAGATTATGATAGAAAGGGATGAAAAACTACTTGGTTTGGCTTTGCTATTTATAGCGAAAACCATCGTGAGACACACGGACGGCGGACACCTTGAAAGGGTTCCGTCCGTTATATATTTTGCCGCAGGGTTTGAACAACAAGATATCAAGATCTTGCCAAAGTCAACCATATCTATGTAAGATTGTGTAAGATATGAAGAGTACAAATCTACACAAAATATCTAATGAAATCTTCCAATGATTTCCATGATGCATCACATGATGTCATGTGTTGTTTTTCTATTTTTAGAAATTAAATACATAAGGAATGTTTAGTTTTTAAGAAACTAAAACATTCTAAAAACTACTATCATACATTATGTTTAGACTCATATTAAGATATGATTAGTCACAATGTAAATGCTTAAATGATGAAGATATTGTTTGAAAAAGCTTGTTTTAATATCTATTAAACTTGACAAGCTTTAAGCTTTATGAAAATTAAATTTACTTTTGTTGTTAACAAAACTTAGGTAAAGATCAAAAATATAAATAACGTTTAATGACGATATTTGTATTAACAATCTCCCTTTTGTTGAGGACAAAATATAAATTTTATTTTTATAAAAGATACAAAGATTGTACAAGAGTTATAAAAATATTAGTTTTAGAACTTGAAAAGGAAATGATAATGCAAGTGTATGATGTTTGACTTTTGGAGAAAGTCAAAGTATTCACTAGTTGATGCATGATGTTGGCTTTTGAGAAAGTCAAAGTATGCGATTGACTTTTCGAAAAGTCAAATATAAACAAGTTCTATATTTTCTCCCCTTTTGTCTCAACAAAAGAAGAGGCGATCGGAATATAATGAGCCGAGCCATTATCTCCCCATGATCAAAGCTCCCCTAAATTGGGTGCTTAATGGGAAGATACATGGATTGTGAAAAAATAAAGCTACAAAAAAATGTTAGTAATAATGATCATTCACAAGCATTTCCAAACACTATGTAAAGGCACCAACAATATAAATAACACCATTCATTAACTAAAATTTTCATGAATAAGAATCATGAAAGAGAACACAATGATGTGTTTTAGTACAAGAAAAAATAATCCTAAGAAAAGAAAAACTTAGAAATGCTAATCTATGACCATTCTAATGAGATGGTGGATGAGAAAGAGCGTTGAGGCGCTCGAGGATGTGATTGAGGATGAACCTCATTTCCTCTTGAAGTCATGGACCATAACCGGGTCCGATCAATGGTTTAGGCGGTTTGCTCACAAGTTGAGCAACCATGCCTAGGAGGGTAGTATGTTTGGTGAGGTTGTGGTGGTGGAATGGTAGATGTGTTGGTGTTGGTGGGGATGTTTGGGGTGGTCATGATGGAGGCTAGCAAAGCATTTTGCATTTGCATAGTCTCACTTAGGTGAGAATCCACCATGCCTTTGAATTGGTGGAGGTTTTGGAGTTCCGCACGTATCTCCTCTCTTGTGGGATTAGCATCCCATATGCACTCCTCAATGTCCTCTATGTGAGGAGACATTGATGTGGGGAGTGGTTGGTCCCCATACAAAGGACCATAGATGTCTTTGTGAATGGGGTGGAAGATAAGAGGTTTTGGCCCTAATGGGGAGTTTGGGTCAAAAGATGGCCTAGGTGACTCATGAGCAATCCGCTCAATTGTGTCAAAGGATGGCAATGGTGGTGGATGATTTGGCCTAGGAGGCAAGTCATCCAAGTCCTCTAAGAAAGGATTTGGAGAAGTGGGTGGTGTGGAAAATAACTCCAAAGGAATGAGAGTTGGAGATTTTGGTGGTGAGGACGGTGAGGGTGTTTTGGCTGGGTGCCGGTGGAGGTGAAGTTGGTGTTTTTGTGGGTGGTGGAGTGGTGATCACAATTGGTGATTGAGTAGGAGTAGCTAATGTTAGGCTTGTATCATCTCGTATGGGGGATGAGATTGTGAGTGGAGAAGACTCGGATGAGGAGCTTAAGTTTACGAAGCAACAAGGCCTTACGCTAATTCTAGCGGTTTTCTTGCAAGGTTTAGGAGAGGATTTTGTCATTTTAACTTGTGTTTTTCTTTGCTAGATGATGGTAAGAATGAAGAAGGTGTGAGGATGATCATGGTAAAACCTCTCAATTTATAGAAGTGAAAAATTATGGAGAAATGTGTTTGATTTGATGTTAAACTATAGAAGGGATGAGGTTCCTAATGATTTAGAAGTGGGTTAAATGCTAGTCATATCACCCAAGTCAAGCCATACAAGAGAGATGGAGTGAAGAAGCAAAGATTTGCAATAAATGTGTTCTAATGAGTCGAATTTCCTAACAATCAGATTACCCACGGATTTCAAGGTACCAAAAATTTGGTTCCTACCTTTATGCCAAAGGGCTCCTTAGGTGAATTTTTCAAAATTTTGAATTTTGGTGGGAAATGGATTTCTTATATGCCTAAGTGAATTATACTAGTTCTAATAAGTGTATAAACTAGTTAAGATTGACCTACAAGCAATGGATGGTAATTTGGAATGACGAAATAATCGAAATTCAGAAAGTTACACGGAGGATCCACGACACCAAAAGTTTACAGACGGACCCTAAACCGTGCGGTCCGCTGTCATGTACGGCGGTACCATTTCTTATAGCGAGACGGAACCAAAGCGTTGGTGCCGTCACGATCCGTCTGATCTTGAAAGTTCACGAGTGCATTTTAAGGTGTCGGGGACTTTTCCGAGTTATATTATCATCCTACAAGCGTTCGGGTATTGTCAAAGGAACTTCCTTTTTCGTAGATCTTGAGCAAGTTTTCAACACCTCATGAGGTGGAAGGCGAGAGTGAACCTAATCGTTGTAGTGTATGTATTTTGGGTAAGCCACTCGTGCATCACTCAAAGGTACAAAGATGTGAGGATTCGATATCGTTCTCTATAGGGGAATAGGAATGCTAGTGAGAAGTTACTACGCTAAGGTTGGGGTTGAGGAAGATTATTTTTGTATCTTTTTTATGTTTTTAGGAAAAGGAAAAGGTCTTTTATGTTTTTAGAAAAGGAAAAGTACGAATCTCGGGGTTTGGATTTGGGGGTTGGTATTTCTACCGATTACTCTACTATTATCTAATTATCTAAACTAAGGTGGTGGTAGTCTATGTCTAATTATTGTGTGCTCGTATGATAGTTTAAAGATGTGTTTACTTAGGTTTTACTACTCCTTAATTATCTCCTATTGGTGGTTGAATTGTCACGTCCTTATTCCTAATTGCGTTGTGTGTCTAAAGTTGTAGGGTATCGTTTCTCCCTAACTCTTTGAAGTTACCAAAGGGTCTCGTCTACAAAACCCACAAGGGATGATAAACTCTAACTCTAAGGCCTCTTTGGATAGTTTAGCTTACAACAACTCAAAGTGCTATAACCTAAGGTTCACAAAGATTAATCAAGCATTAAGTACACAACGAATGACCTATCGCATTACTAGATCATTAATCAACTAAGATAAGAAACAACCAATCAATATTCAATAATTAAGTTTCATATTCCTAAGCAAACACACAAGTAAATTAGCGGGACATGGAGAACATGCAAGCATACACACAAATAATTGAAGACATAATTAAATTAATGAAGTAAACAACTTATCTTGGTGTAAGATAGGGTTTAGAACCCTAAAATACGACCTTGGTTCGGTTTAGGTTTTACTCAAAAGTTTACCCAAAAGACTACTCTCTAAAAGCGAAAAATTCGGATTCTATATATAAGATTACATGTGCGACGGCGTCACCTTATGATTTGTGGCGCCGTCGTGTCGCCGTCATTAGGGTTTCGTCTTGGCCAAGTTAATCTTGCGATGGCGTCACCTTATGCTTGTGGCGCCGTCCTCTTTAGCTTCGGCGCCGTCTGGATTGAATCTAGGCCGTGCGAGTTGCGACGGCCTACTCTTTTAAAGCCCGCGCGTCCTTCAAAACTTAGCAATTTCTCTTACGAGCCCTCACAAATTCCTCCGACGGCGTCGCAGATTAAGCGATGGCGCGTCCCCTTGTAATTTAGCGACTTGAGTGTCTCGATTCTTGACTTTGGCCATTTTCTTCATATATCCGCGCCTTTTCGTCCAAATAAGTGCCATTCTGACAGTTTGCCTTCAAGAGACCTAAAAGTGAAAAGGAGCGATATTAAGCAATAACGGATACAAAAGTGATCAAATAAGGGCTTAAACGACCCTCAAAAGGTACATTTAAAACCTTATCAAATATCCCTACACTTGGTATTTGCTTGTCCTCAAGCAAATGTGCTTTTACCAATTAATTTATAAGTTAGGGGTCATGAAGCATTGGTTAAAAACAGTCCACAACACATATAAGCCCATAAAAGTCATAACAAGCACGGAAATTACATACTAGCACCTCACATGGGGTGTTTGGATACTCGCATCTCTCGGGTGTATATGAAATATAACAAATTGGAAATGGAAGATAAACACTCATTAACGGTCCTAGTACATAGATTACCATAGGCTTGAGAATAGATCAAACCTCCATCGCTTTGGCGTAAGCACCTAGGAAAGACTATCAAAGAGGTCTTTAAAGGGTTGTAATGTTAGGCTTACGGTAGGGAAACAAAGGGTTTGGTGGGATAGGCTATTTAGTGGTGGCAAGTCAAAATCTCAATGTTACATGCATACGAAGAATGGCGTTGCTAAGCCAAGACTCGACACTCTAAACTCTATATAAGCGAAATAAACAAACATAAATTTAAAGATAGATGTAGGATGGTAGCCCGTTTTTTTTTTTTTTTTTTTGAACACTCTTTTTTTTTTTTCATACACTTTTACTCTACCATCCTCTACGATAACATCAAAATGATAGGGGTTTATAGCACATCCCTACACTTGAGTTTTATTACTCTAACACTAATATGACCCGAATTGAAAAGATTAAAACACTTGGAGTGCGTTATTACGCAAATAAGGAATTGGCGTTCCTTTTAGTCATTTAAAACTTTAACTTTTCCCATGAGTCCCAATCGTCCCAAAGCGTGTACAAAGGATATGACTCGACTTAGCAACTCATGCAAGCAACTAGATAATTGAACTAAGGGTTTTGGGTGATAACAATAATGCACTAAAAGTGAGTGCATACAAGGTAGGCTAAGGCGATTTGGGTGTATATTTGGGGGTGGGGTGTAAACAATGCTCTTCATTGATATTCCGGAAAACCGAAACATCACGAGAACCGCGAAAAGGATAGGCTCTGAGGGTTTAACTAGGGGTATCGTGTACTAAAGATGAGTACAACGCAAGGGTGTGGGGGAATTACTCAACCGATGTGGAAGAAGTAATTATATTACGGGTATCAAACAAGGGTTATCCTAATGCCTCTTATCATTTAGTTATTCCTAACTACACAAGTGTAGTCTTACTAGCGATCTCGGGATGCATCACAAAACAAGTTCTAGAATCTAATATACTACCGGTTCACACTCTAAGCATTAAAGATGAATGCTTTAATTCCTACTAATCTAAGGGTGATCCTCACATTTTGGTGGAATTTAAGTGGTAAAGGGTTTTTGTGCTAGTCATATAACTTCCTATCCGTGAGGCGCTTTTGTTAAGACTAATGGCCCACTCCTATATGTCATGAAAATTTTAAATTTGGTGCCAAAATTACCCTAACCGACATTTTCTCATGGTTTATTACGCAAATGCAATTGGACAAAGCAAATAATCAAGGATAAGCATAGTTTCAAAGTTCCGTTTTATTTTCCTCCCTACACTTAAAGCGAACATTGTCCCCAATGTTCCCGAAAGTATCAAAGTTATGATAAAGAAGGTAATCAAAAGCGAAAGAAACTAATACTCCCGATTAGCTCGGTAGGATCCGTGTGAAGTAGTGGTTAAATCCTTTCAAAGAAGAATGTATGCGTGAAAAGCTCCTTCCAACTTTATGTATCTTCTTCTTGATAAACAAAACACACACACTTGAAGAAAACAAATGAAACCTTCGCGTAAAATCGGTGGTAATAATATATATAAGACTCTACTAAACTAGGATATAATGCTTGTGGAATGGATGTTTACAAAATTTCTAAGAAAATTAAGACACGGAAAATTCCAAAAATTTTAAGTAGCTCGAAAAGCGAGAAAAAGTAATCGATGTTTTACTCCTTCACGCGCGTCGGTTGCAATCTGACGCCGTCGGTTATCTGACAAAAAGCGGTGCGATTTTACGAAAAAATTCGGAAAATTTACATCTTTAGAATCGGAAAAAATTTACGCAAAACATCCATTATGACTCGATACAAGCATTTGACTCGAACAAACATGCAAATATATCTTTTAATTAATTGTTATTCTCATGTTCACGTTTCTTATGAAAACGTGTGTAATCCTCCCTACACTTATCCTTTATGTAAAATACCTTTATATGCAATTAAGACGAGGTTAAAAACAAAATAAAGCATTTTTACAAATTTAAACATGAGATTAAACAATCAATAAAAGATATATGACACAAACAAGCAAACAATTAAACATGGGTTGCCTCCCACGAAGCGCTTTTCTTTATTTAAGAGTCTTGTAGCTAGACTCGTAGTCGTGTCCCTACGTTACTTCATTACCGTCACCTTCTTCCAATACAATATCTTCGTCGTTTACCATTTCATTATTATCCATTTGATAATGTTTCACACGTTGTCCATTTACTGTAAACTCCCTTCCATCGTGGTCTAGTAGTACCACTGCTCCATTGCTCATCTGGGTTTTAACCGAAAAAGGTCCATACCATCTTGATTTAAGTTTTCCCGGAAATAATCTCAGTCTTGAATTATATAAAAGCACCTTATCTCCTTCCAAAAACTCTTTAGGACTCTTAATTCGTTGATCATGCCATTTTTTGCCCTTTCTTTGTATGTGATCGACGTTTCATATGCTTCGACCTTAGTTCATCCAATTCTTGAAGTAAAGAACCGATTTGACCACCTTCCAAATAATCCATATTACAGGCTTTAAGTGCCCAATATGCTTTTGCTCAAGCTCAATAGGGAGGTGGCACGCCTTCCCATACACTAGCGAAAAGGAGTTGTTCGATGGGCGTTTTGTAGCGATTCGAATGCCCAGTGCCTCATCCGGTTTGAATGCCCAATCTTTTCTATTTTGGTGGACTGTTTTTCAAGTATCCGCTTTATTGCCCTATTTGTGTTTTCTACATCCATTCGTGCGAGGATGATATCGTTAGAAAATCTATGTGAACATCATACTTTCTCATTACCTTCTCCATTTGAGCATTGCGGAAGTGGGTTCCTCTATCGCTGATCAATGCCTTGGGAATCCCGAATCGCGCGAAGAGTTTTCTAAGAAAATGAATAACTACCCTCGCATCATTAGTCCTAAGGGCTTGAGCCTCTACCCATTTGGATACATAATCAATAGCTACGAGGATGTATTCATTTCCTCCAGATGATGGAAATGGTCCCATGAAGTCTATACCCCAAACATCAAATATTTCGCAGACTTGGATATAATTACGGGTAATTCATCCCTTGAGAGATGTTTCCCGATCGTTGGCATGCATCACATGTTTGAACTAATCTCTTGACGTCTCGGAAAATAGTAGGCCAGTAGAATCCGGCATCAAAAACCTTTCGTGCTGTGACATTTATACCGTGATGTCCCCGAGATGGTCCCGCATGGCATTCTTCCAGAACTCGATCAATCTCTCTTCCGACACGCATCGTCGAATGATCTGATCGGGACATATGCGGAATAGGAAGGGCTCATCCCAAAAGTAGTGTTTTAGCGTAGTGAAGAATTTCCTTTTATCTTGCTTGGTCATGTGATTTGGTAAAACCCTGCTGGACAGATAGTTAGCATAATCCGCATACCATGGCTCAATTTCCTTAATGGCCATTAGCCGTTCTTCGGGAAAAGAGTCACGAATCTCGGTATGATCGAATTTCTCAAGATCAGGGTTTTCTAGGCGTGACAAATGATCGTGACAAGATTTTCGACTCCTTTTTATCTCGAATTTCAATGTCGAATTCTTGAAGTAATAGAATCCACCTAATTAGTCGGGGTTTCGCATCTTGCTTGGAAAACAAGTAGCGTAAGGCGGAGTGATCGGTGAAGGCAGCGGTCTTGGATAAAACGAGATATTGCTGAATTTGTCGAGCGAAAACCACGACTAAAAGCTCTTTTCGATGGTTGTGTAATTTTCTTGTCGACATTCATGGTTTTGCTAGCATAGTAGATTGGTTGAAAATGCTTCTCTTTCCTTTGGCGAGTCTGGCGCCTCATCATAATCACTAGCATCGCACATAATTTCGAATGGTGAGACCAATGCAGGGTGACCATTATAGGTGCTGCGTAAGATCTTCCTTTAATCGGTTGAATGCTTCTTTGCATTCTTGAGAAAAATCAAAGGGCATCCTTAACAAGAAGGCGGGTCATTGGCGGGCAATTTTCGAGAAGTCTCTAATAAACCTTTGATAAAACCCGCATGACCTAGAAAGTCGCGAATGGCTTTCACGGTGGTAGGGTAGGGAGTTTGGATATCGCTTGATTTTCGCTCTATCGACCTCAATTCCATTTCGGAGACTTTATGCCCTAAGACAATTCCTTCTTTCACCATGAAATGACATTTTCCCAATTCAGGACCAAATTAGTTTCTTCGCATCGTTTCAACATTTTCCTAAGGTTGGAGAGGCAAAGGTCGAAAAGAGTTTCCAAATACCGAAATCATCCATGAAGACTTCCATCTTGTCCTCAATTAATTCATGGAATATGGCCATCATACATCGTTGAAAGGTGGCGGGTGCGTTACATAATCCGAAGGGCATTCACTTGTAGGCAAACGTCTCGTATGGACATGTGAATGTAGTCTTTTCCTGATCTTCAGGGGCAATGGGAATTTGAAAATATCCTGAAAAACCATCAAGGAAACAGTAGTATTCATGCCCGGCCAACCTTTCGAGCATTTGATCAATGAATGGCAGAGGGAAATGGTCTTTCCGGGTGGCATCATTTAGCTTTCTGTAGTCGATACACACGCGCCACCCAGTAACCGTTCTTTGTGGCACTAAATCACCCTTTTCATTCTTTACAACCGTCATCCCCCTTTTTGGAACCACCTGGACTGGGCTGACCCATGGGCTATCCGAAATGGGGTAGATAAGGCCGGCATCGAGGAGCTTGATGACTTCTTTCTTTACTACCTCCTTAATGTTAGGGTTGACCCTCCTCTGTGGTTGAACGGTTGGTTTGTAGTCATCTTCCATGAGGATTTTATGAGTACATAATGTAGAATCAATACCCTTAATGTCAGCCACACTCCATGCGATTACTCCCCTGTATTCTTTTAAAACCTCCAAGAGCTTCTCTTTTTGCCCAGCGGTCAGGGACGAGCTTATGATGAGAGGGAGTTGGTCCTTTCCTTGAAGGAAGGCGTATTCTAAATGGCTTGGGAGATCTTTTAGTTCTAAGGTAGGGGGTTCCTTGATTGATGGTTTTAGCTTGTTTTCGGCTTTTGTAGCTCAAGGGTTCAATTTCCTCCTTACGTGGGTAAAGGAAACAACTCAACCATCTTAGTCTCTTCGTTGTCATCCATTGTGTTGTTGTCATCATTAATGAATTCGTTTAATAGATACTCATCAATGCAACCATCTATGTCATCAACAAATTCATCAACTTCCTCAACAAAATAGATCGGGTGATCGTGGGGGGATGAGTGACTCATAGAATCCTTGATGTCGAAGGTTAAGCTCTCGGATCCCACTCGTAAAGTGAGTTTACCATCATGAACATCAATAATGGCACGGGCTGTAGCCAAGAAAGGTCTTCCCAGGATTATTGGGACGGAGTTATCTTCTTCCATCTCTAAAATCACGAAGTCAACCGGAAACTTAAATTCTCCTACCCTAACAAGAACATTCTCACAAACCCCAATGGGATATTTGATTGATCGATCAGCTAATTGAATACTCATCCTGGTTGGTTTCAGCCCTGAATATCCGAGTTTGAGGAATAGAGAGCGAGGCATCAGGTTAATGCTAGCTCCAAGATCCGCTAAAGCATTTTTCATAGAGCGCCCTGTCGAACAAGGGATGGTGAAACTACCTGGATCTTCCTTTTTCTTGGGCAAGCCTCTCTGGATGACAGCTGAGCATTCTTCTCCTAATGATATCAGCCCTTCAAGTCTCTTTCGATTAGATATTAACCTCTTGAAGTATCTGCTATGTTTAGGAATGTGATAGAATACGTCAAGAAGTGGTATGTTGACGGAGGCTCATTTTAAATAAGACAGTATTCTCTCATTGTCTTCTTACGCCTTTTGATTCTTCAAGCGAGAGGATATGGAATCCGTGCGAGTGGGTCATTGGGCGGTATTTGGTGTTTGTG
Source organism: Chrysanthemum lavandulifolium (assembly GCA_022545495.1). NCBI lineage: Eukaryota > Viridiplantae > Streptophyta > Magnoliopsida > Asterales > Asteraceae > Chrysanthemum > Chrysanthemum lavandulifolium. The sequence continues at coordinate 251,020,637 of CM040243.1, read as the reverse complement.
GAAGAGGATCGTGATGGGTTGAAGAGGGTTCGAGAATTGCTTCATTTCCTAGTACAGGTTCCCTGGTGGTGGGATTCTGATCAGGATGCGGGGGATCCTTGGTGGTAACTCCTGATCGAGTAGTTATAGCGCAAGTTGGATCGTGATGGGATGGGTCAGGTTCACTTATTATTTTTTGGAGATTAGTGAATTGACTCTCTAATTCAGTTTGCTGCTCTTGAATAAACCCCTCAAGGCCTTTTAAGAGTGTGGTTCCTTCTATGGTGAACTGCCCGAGTTCTTCTTCAAAGGCGTCACGGATGGTGTATTCGGACCCCCTTTCCTTTCAGTCTTCCATTTAAGATTGCCCCAAGGGTCGCATTCATCGTTTTGATAGAATGTGAGGAGTGAAGGGTCATCATAAATATCATGACTGGAAAGGAAGACGCTCTCTTGGCGTGTGTCATCACATTCATCACTCTCGTGTGGCCCTCCACAAATGTCGCATATGAGGTATGGGTTGAATAACCTTTTCGGTTCTGGCGATTTTGTGAGGTATGCAAGCTTCTCTTGAGCTTTCCTAATCCGATCATCGACAGATGATGAATCTTTATTCAAGAAAGTAGAGATACTCATTGCGTTTACTGGCTCATTCCAATGGTTGTCTTGATGCTGAGCGTATTCCTCAATGCGGTTCCACCCTTCTTCCGCAGTGAGATTGGAAATCCTCCTGCCAGTGGGGAAGTCAATACTCTTTTGATCCTTACGGGAGATATTGTCGTAGAAGATTTGAACAAGCAACCAAAGATCGATGCCATGGTGTGGGGCTTGTTGAATGAGGTCTTTGTAGCGATTCCATGAGTTAATGATAGATTCTCCATCTGTTTGATGGAAGTGCAGAATTTTGCTCCTAATTAATGCAGTTCTTCGGGGGAAGAACTTCTTGGTGAACTTGGCTGTGAGTTGTTCCCATGTGAAAATAGAATTGGGAGGAAGCTTATCGAGCCACTCCTTAGCATGTCCCTGAAGAGAAAATGGGAAAAACCTGAGTCTAGATGTCTCCTTGGATGCTCCATCAGCATAGATAGCATCAACAATTTTTAAAAATTGTTTGATGTGGTGGATTGGGTTTTATTTGGGGACCCATGGAATTGGCATGCATTTTGGATAAGCCAAATGTCGGAGGCATGCAATACCTCATTGACTTGTTCGAAGGGTAGACAATGGCACTAGTGAATCCGGATGCGGAGGAAGAGTATTCCACAGTGATTTTGCTTTAGGGGATCGACGGGTCTATTCACCGAGTGGCGAAATTTCCTCGCCATGTTGGCTCATATTGTCAACGTTGATGGTCTCGAGGATTGTGGGGAATGAGATGACTCCTCGTCAGTTGTGACTTCATCAAAGTTGATGGAAGTGCCTTGAGGTTCCGAATCATGGAGAGCCTTTCTTCGCCTGTTGAGCTCTCTTTCGGGTTCTGCAAATGGTTCAAGAAGGGTTTTGGTGGAACTGCGGGTTTTAAGTTGCCTAAGGGGGTTGGTAGGGGGGTTATCACCTTCCATGATGAAAAGTGATGGGGTTACGAACAAAGGTCACGAAGAAGGGGGATAGACTAAAAGAAAGCTAAAAATGAGAAAAAAGTTTACTTGATAGGAATCAAGCAAAGAAACCTAAACGAGGTGGACTACTAACTAGCTATTCTATTCCGGGCGGGCGCCAAAAACTTGATATGCTTACAGTAGCGTTCGGGGTCAAAGGAACTTCCTTTTAAATCGAGCAAGTTTTTCAACACCTAGGCGATGAACCTAATCGTTGTAGTGTAGTATTAGGGTAAGCCACGGGAATTGATATCGTTCTCTAGGGAATAGGAATGCTAGTGAGAAGTTACTACGCTAAGGTTGGGGTTGAGGAAGATTATTTTTATCTTTTATGTTTTTAGAAAAGGAAAAGTCTGAATCTCGGGGTTTGGATTTGGGGGTTGGTATTTCTACCGATTACTCTACTATTATCTAATTATCTAAACTAAGGTGGTGGTAGTCTATGTCTAATTATTGTGTGCTCGTATGATAGTTTAAAGATGTGTTTACTTAGGTTTTACTACTCCTTAATTATCTCCTATTGGTGGTTGAATTGTCACGTCCTTATTCCTAATTGCGTTGTGTGTCTAAAGTTGTAGGGTATCGTTTCTCCTAACTCTTTGAAGTTACCAAAGGGTCTCGTCTACAAAACCCACAGGGATGATAAACTCTAACTCTAAGGCCTCTTTGGATAGTTTAGCTTACAACAACTCAAAGTGCTATAACCTAAGGTTCACAAAGATTAATCAAGCATTAAGTACACAACGAATGACCTATCGCATTACTAGATCATTAATCAACTAAGATAAGAAACAACCAATCAATATTCAATAATTAAGTTTCATATTCCCTAAGCAAACACACAAGTAAATTAGCCGGACATGGAGAACATGCAAGCATACACACAAATAATTGAAGACATAATTAAATTAATGAAGTAAACAACTTATCTTGGTGTAAGATAGGGTTTAGAACCCTAAAATATGACCTTGGTTCGGTTTAGGTTTTACTCAAAAGTTTACCCAAAAGACTACTCTCTAAAAGCGAAAAATTCGGATTCTATATATAAGATTACATGTGCGGCGGCGTCACCTTATGATTTGTGGCGCCGTCGTGTCGCCGTCATTAGGGTTTCGTCTTGGCCAGTTAATCTTGCGACGGCGTCACCTTATGCTTGTGACGCCATCCTCTTTAGCCCGGCGCCGTCGGATTGAATCTAGGCCGTGCGAGTTGCGACGACCTACTCTTTTAAAGCCCGGCCGTCCTTCAAAACTTAGCAATTTCTCTTACGGTAGTCACAAATTCCTCCGGCGGCGTCATTGTAATTTAGCGAGTGTCTCGATCTTTGGCCATTTTCTTCATATATCCGCGCCTTTTCGTCCAATTTTAGCGACTTGAGTGTCTCGATTCTTGACTTTGGCCATTTTCTTCATATATCATATGCAAAGACAAGCATTTTCGGTCCAAATAAGTGCCATTTCCTAAATTCGCTTAAGTTTGCCTTCAATGAGACCTAAAAGTGAAAAGGAGCGATATTAAGCAATAACGGATACAAAAGTGATCAAATAAGGGCTTAAGAAGTGCGACCCATCAAGAATGGTACATTTAAAACCTTATCACCGGTATATGAAGAAAATGGCCAAAGTCAAGAATCGAGACACTCAAGTCGCTAAATTACAAGGGGACGGCGTCATCGCTAATCTGACGACGCCGGAGGAATTTGTGACGGCTCGTAAGAGAAATTGCTAGTTTTGAAGGACGACGTCGGGCTTTAAAAGAGTAGGTCGTCGCATGCTCGCACGGCCTAGATTCAATCCGAGATGGCCGAAAGCTAAAGAGGACGGCGTCACAAGCATAAGGTGACGCCGTCGCGCATTAACTTGGCCAAGACGAAACCCTAATGGCGGCGACACTCACGGCCACAAATCATAAGGTGACGCCGTCACATGTAATCTTATATATAGAATCAATTTTCGGTTTTAGAGGGTAGTCTTTGGGTAAAATTTTGGAGTAAACCTAAACCGAACCAAGGTCGTATTTTAGGGTTATAAACCCTATCTTACACCAAGATAAGTTGTTTACTTCATTAATTTAATTATGTCTTTAATTATTTGTGTGTATGCTTGCATGTTCTCCATGTCCGGCTAATTTACTTGTCTGTTTGCTTAGGGAATATGAAACTTAATTATTGAATATTGATCGGTTGTTTCTTATCTTAGTTGATTAATGATCTAGTAATGCGATAGGTCATTCGTTGTGTACTTAATGCTTGATTAATCTTTGTGAACCTTAGGTTATAGCACTTTTAGTTGTTGTAAGCTAAACTATCCAAAGAGGCCTTAGAGTTAGAGTTTGTCATCCCAGTGGGTTTTGTAGACTAGACCCTTTGGTAACTTCAAAGAGTTGAGAGAAACGACACCCTACAACTTCGGACACACAACGCAATTAGGAATAAGGACGTGACAACTCAACCACCAATAGGAGATAATTAAGGAGTAGTAAACCTAAGTAAACACATCTTTAAACTATCATACGAGCACACAATAATTAGACATAGACTACCACCACCTTAGTTTAGATAATTAGATAATAGTAGAGTAATCGGTAGAAATACCAACCCCAAATCCAAACCCCGAGATTCGTGATTTTCCTTTCTAAAAACATAAAAGATAAAAATAATCTTCCTCAACCCCAACCTTAGCGTAGTAACTCTCACTAGCATTCCTATTCCCTAGAGAACGATATCAATTCCCGGCTTACCCTAATACTACACTACAACGATTAGGTTCATCGCTTAGGTGTTGAAAACTTGCTCGATTTAAAAGGAAGTTCCTTGACCCCGAACGCTACGTAAGCGTATCAAGTTTTTGGCGCCACGGGAATAGAATAGCTAGTTAGTAGTCCACCTCGCTTAGGTTTCTTTGCTTGATTCTTATCTAGTAAACTTTTTCTCATTTTTAGCTTTCTTTTAGTCTATCCTCCTTCTTCGTGACCTTTGTTCGTAACCCCATCACTTTTCATCATGGAAGGTGAAAACCCCCCTCAAATCATTGTCCCGCCAAGAGACCGTACTCTTGGTGAATACTCGAGACCTAGCCACCAAGGCTATAGGAACACCATTGAGCTTCCCGACCAAGCCCAAATTACGGCCTGCGATCCGACACCATCCGGTTGGTGCAAAATGGATGTGCATTCCATGGACTTCGTTCAAGATCCTAATCGACATCTTAAGGACTTCCTTAAAATTGTCGATTCTATTGACCTTGATGCTACTACTCGGGAGACACAGCGTCTGCTGCCTCTTCCAATTCTCTCACGGGACCAAGCTAGTAATTGGCTTGAGCGACTTCCCGCCGGCTCCATCTCAAGTTGGGATGATCTCACCACTGCTTCCTTGCTCAATTTTTCCCACCGGGAGAACCACAAAACTTAGGAATGACATCTTGATGTTCCAACAACGTCAAGGTGAATCTCTCTGAAGCATAGACTCGATTCAAGGACTTACTTCATAAAGTCCCTCATCATGGCATTGATCTTTGGCTTCAAGTCCAAACCTTCTATGATCATGTCAGTCTTTCCCTTCAACAGACCATTGATTATGCCGCCGGTGGAAGGTTAAGTAATCTCGATCTTTGAAGCGTCTTTGGGAGGTTATTGATGACCTAGCTCAATATGAAGAGGAAGGTTGGGAAATTCCGGTTGTCCAAGAAAACGGATTAACGGCCCAAGCACAAGCAATTATGAGTATGGCAGCCCAAGTGGATGCATTAATGGAAATAACTACCCGGGCTGATAAGCATGTAAACGCGGTCAAGGAGTTTATGCTCCCAAGAAAGTCTAGGCAAGATGAATTCGAGAACATAATGTTGACATTTGTCCACAAACAAGAAAATGAAATACAACGCCTCGAAGCTCAAATGCGAAAGATTCACGACACTTTCTTGGAGCTAGCTGATAGCTTCACGCTAAATATCCGTAATGAAATCGCGAAGAACAATATACCTAAAAAGATAGAGAAGGTGTATGCAATACCAGAACACGTTGAGATAAACCCCAAACTTTCTCCGATTTCATTAAACAAGACACACTCCCTCAATTCATATTCTTGTTTAAACTCCTGTCTCGACGGTCACCAAATATCCCCTGAGAATATATTTATTGGAATGGTGCGCGTGACGCTTCCCAACTATCCTAACAATGGGAAGAGTTCTTTCGGCTTTAAACCTGGTACAGAGAACCCTCGACCTCAATGTTTCAGAATTTCTGGAATCTCAATTGAAAGACAATTTGACGTATCCTTTACTTGCCACCGTGGAAATTACTGGTGGATTAACCAAATTGATTTTAAAATAAAAACCAAGTTCCTTGTCAAAAATAGTAACCAGATTTTTGATCCGGGCGGATTGACAAAACTATTTTCTTTTACGAAAATTTGGGCGTGACGCCGTCACACTTTAACGAGTGACGCCATCGCTAAGCCAGTTCAGACGTACAAATACATCACCCATCTCTTTCATTCTTTACCCTACACATTTTTTATCCGCCCCACACCACACCAAAACGAATTCCCCACATCGAATCCACCATTTTTCCACGACAATCTCCACGAGGTAAGTAATCTATGTTGATCTTTGTCTATTCAATTGTTCTAATTCATGCTCAATTTTGTTTTCCCCTTTTTCTCAATCCGAAGACCCCAACTAATTTGATCTATTTCGCCCTTGAAATCTTGTTAAGGCTTAAGATTAGGCGAAGTAGTAGTGTTATCATATGGGGGTTAACTTTGCGAGAAGCCTTGACGGCTTAGGAATCAAAACCACCTAGCCATTATGCCATTGTTCTTTGCAACAAGGGTGTTTGGGTCAAGGGTTATGGTTAGAAACTTGGACTTTTCCCTCGCAAATGTCGGATTCAAAGTTGGTCAAGTCGACGCGTCAGTGTATTCTATGACGACGTCTGCACTGCCAGTGTCGTCCTTTGCATCGCAAATGATACTCATTTGCTCTCCACTTATTTGATTTCTTGTTTCGATGAGCGTAAGAGTAAAAGGACCAGGGGACAATCTTCTAATACCCAAGAAAACATTGCGGACACGATCATTGGGTGGGGGTATTTATCGAGGAAGGATGTCAAGCCGATAACGATTTACTCCATCGGACTATTGATTCGGGGGTGTGTTGGACCGGGCATTTCGGAGGAAAATGATTTGGCTAGGGAATTTTCGAATAGTTTTAGAAGGGATAAGTTCACCGATCCCCAATGGGAAAGACTGCTTAAGATTAGAGAGCCCGTGTATGGCGAGTTGGTGCGTGAGTTTCACGATCATATTTGCCAAATATCAATGCATGTCGATAATATTGATTTCAAGGATCCGATTTAGGTTAGGTGGGGACCGGAGGAAATTTCAACGCTGAGTTTGGATGGAGGTTGGGACCGTATACATCCGAGAATCCGGGAGTGATGTTTTAGGACTCGATTTGCACCGGAATTACCCATAGGACGAGATGTTGGGTATTCGCCTGAACACGATTGCCGATGGGGAGTACACATCGGAGTACCGCTTCACAACCGGATCCACGGGTTAGGCTCATACATCGCCGCCTCACCTTCTATCACAGACGACATGGCACGGGCCATCATGTCACCTTACTAGACCTATTCTATCTCATCGCATATTGGCCGGGGAGTGCATCGCAACATCCCGCTCGGTTGGCCGATTACTTGAGAACCGCAAGTGGGCTAGGTTGGAGGATAGGGTGTATGGGGCATGCTTATCACCCGTTAGCTTGATCCTTAGGTGTATCGGCGGGGAGGTACTGCGTACCGAGTACGATGGCGGCACCTGTGGTCGCCAAGGCTAAGTCTCGAAAGCTATGAATGTCCCGATGGATTATGGTAGAGGTTATACTTGGTTCCATTCTCACCCGCCATTCAAGGTGGTGATGACGAAAATGATGAGGAGCCACGGTACCAAAGACACCAAAGCGGGGGTGAAGGTGAGCTCCACCGACGCCTGAGCACATGTCTAGCAGAGATTGGCGGGCCTACCGGGGAGCATGGATGGGCCGCATGGATACATGGATGGCGCAACGGGATCGTGAGGGCTAGGCCGGACCTATGACCACCTTTGTCGAGACAGATGCATCATCCGTCCATGCGTGATCGCCTTGACCCACATCTCCGTTTGATCCTTTCCGGTGACGGAGGAGGACTATCCACCCTATGGGTATTTGGGCCATCTTCCCCGGTTATGACTATCGTTATGGACCCCCTCCCCAGTGATTGATGTATTAGTTTATGGTTGAGTATGGTTGGTTATTGAAACAATTTTTATTTTGGCATGTAATAATCTTGGACATCTAAATTAGTAGTGACCTTTGAACTATGTGATGTTTATTTACATGTGGTATAATTTATCTAGCTTATATGTTTGGGTTGTCTTTGTTTGTGATTTATCTTTCTTTGTTTTATTGATTGTTTAATCTCATGTTTAAATTTGTAAAAATGCTTTATTTTGTTTTTCACCTCATCTTAATTGCATATAAAGGTATTTTACATAAAGGATAAGTGTAGGGAGGATTACACATGTTTTCATAAGAAACGTGAACATGAGAATAACAATTAATTAAAAGATATATTTGCATGTTTGTTCGAGTCAAATGCTTGTATCGAGTCATAATGGATGTTTTGCGAAATGTTTTCCAGATTCTAAAGATGTAAATTTTCTAGAATTTTTCCAAAATCGCACCGCTTTTGTCAGGATAACTGACGTCGTCAGATTGCAACCGACGGCGTCGTAGAAGGAGTAAAACATCGATTACTTTTTCTCGTTTTACGAGCTACTTAAAATTTTGGAATTTTCCGGTCTTAATTTTCTTAGAAATTCAGAAACATCCATTCCACAAGCATTATATCCTAGTTTAGTAGAGTCTTATATATATTATTACCGCGATTTTACGAAGGTTTCGTTTGTTTTCTTCAAGTGTGCAGTTTTGTTTATCAAGAAGAAAATACATAAAGTTGGAAGGAGCTTTTCACGATAAATTCTTCTTGAAACACACGGATCCTACCGAGCTAATCGGGGGAGTATTAGTTTCTTCGTTTTGATTACCTTCTTTATCATAACTTTGATACTTTAGGGAACATTGGAGACAATGTTCGGTTTAAATGTAGGGAGGAAAATAAACGGAACTTTGAAACTATGCTTATCCTTGATTATTTTCTTTGTCCAATTGCATTTGCATAATAAACCATGAGAAAATGTCGGTTAGGGTAATTTTGGCACCAAATTTAAAATTTTTCATGACATATAGGAGTGGGCCATTAGTCTTAACAAAAGCGCCTCACGGATAGGAAGTTATATGACTAGCACAAACCCTTACCACTTAAATTCCACCAAAAATGTGAGGATCACCCTTAGATTAGTAGGAATTAAAGCATTCATCTTTAATGCTTAGAGTGTGAACCGGTAGTATATTAGATTCTAGAACTTGTTTTGTGATGCATCCCGAGATCGCTAGTAAGACTACACTTGTGTAGTTAGGAATAACTAAATGCTAAGAGGCATTAGGATAACCCTTGTTTGATACCCGTAATATAATTACTTCTTCCACACCGGTAGAGTAATTCCCCCACACCCTTGCGTTGTACTCATCTTTAGTACACGATACCCCTAGTTAAACCCTCAGAGCCTATCCTTTTCGCGGTTCTCGTGATGTTTCGGTTTTCCGAATATCAATGAAGAGCATTGTTTACACCCCACCCCAAATATACACCCAAATCGCTTTAGCCTACCTTGTATGCACTCACTTTTAGTGCATTATTGTTATCACCCAAAACCCTTAGTTCAATTATCTAGTTGCTTGCATGAGTTGCTAAGTTGAGTCATATCCTTTGTATACAGTTTTGGGACGATTGGGACTCATGGGAAAAGTTAAAGTTTTAAATGACTAAAAGGGAACGCCAATTCCCTTCTTTGCGTAATAACGTACTCCAAGTGTTTTAATCTTTTCAATTCGGGTCATATTAGTGTTAGAATAATAAAAACTCAAGTGTATGGATGTGCTATAAACCCTATCATTTTGATGTTATCGTAGAGGATGGTAGAGTAAAAGTGTATGAAAAAAAAAAAAAAAGAAAATCGAAAAAATAGAAAAAGAAAAAGAAAAAAAATAGAGTGTTAAAAAAAAAAAAAAAAAAAAAAAAAAACAACATACTGGGCTACCATCCTACATGTATCTTTAAATTTATGTTTGTTTATTTCAGGTTATATAGAGTTTAGAGTGTCGAGTCTTGGCTTAGCAACGCCATTCTTCGTATGCATGTAACACCGAGATTTTGATTGCCACCACTAAAAAGCCTATCCCACCAAACCCTTTGTTTCCTACCATAAGCCTTACATTACAACCCTTTAAAGACCTCTTTGATAGTCTTTCCTAGGTGCTTACGCCAAAGCGATGGAGGTTTGATCTATTCTCAAGCCTATGGTAATCTATGTACTAGGACCGGTTAATGAGTGTTTATCTTCCATTTCTAATTTGTTATATTTCATATACACCGAGAGATGTGAGTATCCAAACACCCCATGTGAGGTGCTAGTATGTAATTCCGTGCTTGTTATGACTTTTATGGGGCTTATATGTGTTGTGGACTGCTTTTAACCAATGCTTCATGACCCCTAACTTATAAATTAATTGGCTAAAAGCACATTTGTTGAGGACAAGCAAATACCAAGTGTAGGGATATTTGATAAGGTTTTAAATGTACCTTTTGAGGGTCGTTTAAGCCCTTATTTGATCACTTTTGTATCCGTTATTGCTTAATATCGTTCCTTTTCACTTTTAGGTCTCTTGAAGGCAAACTAGCAGTAATGGCACTTATTTGGACGAAAAGGCGCGGATATATGAAGAAATGGCCAAAGTCAAGAATTGAGACACTCAAGTCGCTAAATTACAAGGGACGGCATCATCACTAATCTGCGACGCCGTCGGAGGAATTTGTGACGCTCGGAAGAGAAATTGCTAGTTTTGAAGGATGGCGTCGGGCTTTAAAAGAGTAGGCTATCGCAACTCGGACGGCCTAGATTCAATCCAGACGGCGAAGCTAAAGAGGACGTCACAAGCATAAGGTGACGCCGTCGCAAGATTAACTTGGCCAAGACGAAACCCTAATGACGGCGACACGGCGGCCACAAATCATAAGGTGACGCCGTCGCACATGTAATCTTATATATAGAATCCGAATTTTCGGTTTAGAGGTAGTCTTTTGGGTAAACTTTTGGAGTAAAACCTAAACCGAACCAAGGTCTTATTTTAGGGTTATAAACCCTATCTTACACCAAGATAAGTTGTTTACTTCATTAATTTAATTATGTCTTCAATTATTTGTGTGTATGCTTGCATGTTCTCCATGTCCGCTAATTTACTTGTGTGTTTGCTTAGGAATATAAAACTTAATTATTGAATATTGATTGGTTGTTTCTTATCTTAGTTGATTAATGATCTAGTAATGTGATAGGTCATTCGTTGTGTACTTAATGCTTGATTAATCTTTTTGAACCTTAGGTTATAGCACTTTGAGTTGTTGTAAGCTAAACTATCCAAAGAGGCCTTAGAGTTAGAGTTTATCATCCCTTGTGGGTTTTGTAGACGAGACCCTTTGGTAACTTCAAAGAGTTAGGGAGAAACGCATACCCTACAACTTCAGACACACAACGCAATTAGGAATAAGGACGTGACAACTCAACCACCAATAGGAGATAATTAAGGAGTAGTAAAACCTAAGTAAACACATCTTTAAACTATCATACGAGCACACAATAATTAGACATAGACTACCACCACCTTAGTTTAGATAATTAGATAATAGTAGAGTAATCGGTAGAAATACCAACCCCCAAATCCAAACCCCGAGATTCGTACTTTTCCTTTTCTAAAAACATAAAAGATAAAAATAATCTTCCTCAACCCCAACCTTAGCGTAGTAACTTCTCACTAGCATTCCTATTCCCTAGAGAACGATATCAATTCCGTGGCTTACCCTAATACTACACTACAACGATTAGGTTCACTTGCCTAGGGTGTTGAAAACTTGCTCGACGAAAAGGAAGTTCCTTTGACCCCGAGCACTGCTGTAAGCGTATCACTCATCATCATCTTCATCACTAAAGCCGGTCACACTAGCATAGAACTCTAACACAAACCTAGGACAAATTGGTTCATCGATGTCAAGAAGACAATCGAATTGAATGGCGGCTAGTTCTTCATGGAGATTGGTATTCTCAATGAAAGATGGGTGAATGGTTCTACCTCATGGAAATACCTTGATTCTAGACTCTTAAAGATTTCTACTTGTTCCTTGGAAAGTCCTTTGGTTTTGTGATGTTTGGGAATGTAGCCAAGGGTGTCCTTGTGATCATAGAATCTTGGCTACCATGGTTATTCCTAGGAGCAAGAATTAATATGTTAAAAAGAAAAAAACTTTAACGTTTTAGTTCTAGTGTGTGCCTATATGAAAATGATTTGGAGTTGCGGTTATCTCGACTCATTTTATGCATAAAAATGGTTTTAGCGGGGTGTTTGGCAAATACCATGAGATAACCCAAATGCTCCTAATTCAATGTGGCTTCATTTGAATATACCCGGAGTGCATATTAGTTATGCAATACCTTTAGTATTCAAGAGCATGCAAGTGATGAAAGTCTAACGTTTATTTGTATTAACAATGAAAATTGTTTTCCTACAAGTGAGAAGCTTTTCAAATTTTTTTGACATGGGGTGTTTGGTTATTTGAATAAGGCCTTATAGTCATTATCTATTGATTAGTGGGAAGCATGATTTGTTTATGCAATATGATAATGTAGTACCTAATTTCAATGACTAGTTATGCAATTTGCCAATTGAATTCATATTTAGTATAAAAGCATACATAAACCCCATGTAATGATTTGTAATGGTTTTGTGCACAAACAAGAATCCTAGACTCAGAATTAAGAGATAAAATGTAGTTAGGATACTTACAATGATGTTATCTCCAGTGATTAGTGAGTGGGAAGGTGTCAATAATGAGCTTCGTTTAATGTTTACACGTTTTAGTAAAGTGGGTTTTGAGGAAGAAGATGTTTTGTAGGTAGCAGCTTTGTACAGAGACGACGGACCGAGCGGTACCAAATTTTTGGTTCCGTCAGTATTGTCGTTGGTGCCGTAACTCTGATGGTATACAAAACAAAATTGTTTTGTTTTGACTATTCTAATGTTATAGGTTATGTTTATCCTACATGTTTGGTTCCATTAACCCTAAACCAAGTCTAAGGAGATTAAAAGGTTCTCGTTTAAGAGGCTTAGTTAAGATGTCGACAATGTTGTATTTGGAGGATACTTTCTCGATTGAGATGTTTCCTTTTTGAACATTGTCGCAAGAAAGTGATGACGGATTTCAATATGCTTTGTGCGAGGATGTTGAACGGATTCTTGTTGAGATCGATGGCTCCTTTGTTGTCGCAGTATAACAATATCGTTGAGATGAATTTCAGAATCTCGAGAGCTTGCTTCATCCAAAGAGCTTGTTGACATGCTTTTCCGTGAGACATACTCGGCTTCGATGAGTTGAGATGGCTAAAGCCGTTTGCTTCTTTCAAACCATGAGGTGAGACAATGTCCAACAAAGTGCAAATACCACTTGTACTTTTTCTATCGACATAATCACCGGCATGATCCGAGTCGGCATACACTATGGTTTCTACATCCGTTCCTTTGGGATACCATAATCCTAAACACGTTGTTCCCTTAATGTATCTAAAATCCTTTTAAGGCTTCTAAGTGTGATGCCTTTGGGTTTTCTTAAGCGAGCACATAGACAAACACTAAACATAATGTCGGGTCTACTAGCCGTAAGATAAAGTAGGCTACCAATCATTTCTCTATATTTAGTGTTATCTACTTGATTCACCTTCCTCGTCCTTAGTGAGTTTAGTGTCCGAGGACATGGGTGTCTTAGTTGGTTTGGAATCTTCAAGACCAAATTTCTTGAGCATGTCTTTTATATATTTAGATTGGTTAAAAATATGCCATCTTCTAGTTGTTTAATTTGGAGTCCTAGAAAGAAATTTAATTCACCCATCATACTCATTTCAAACTCGTCATGCATGATTTTAGAGAAATCATCACATAGCTCTTGACAAGTTGATCCGAATATGATGTCGACAACATATATTTGAACAATGATAATATGTGACTCCTTTTCTTGGTAAAAGAGTATTATCTACTAATACCATAGTGTATTTGTTATCAATAAGAAAAGTCTTAAGTCGGTCGTACCAAGCTTTTGGTGCTTGCTTAAGACCGTATAATGCTTTCTTGAGTTTGAAGACATGACGTGGTTTCTCAAAGTCGGTAAACCGGAGGTTGAGCAACATACACTTCTTCGTTAATAAACCCATTAAGAAATGCACTTTTAACATCCATTTGAAATAATTTAAAGTCATAAGCACATGCATAAGCAAATAATATTCTAATAGATTTGAGTCTAGCTACCGGTGCATAAGTTTCATCATAATCAATCCCCTCTTGTTGATTATAACCTTGTGCAACAAGCTAGCTTTGTTTCTAGATACTATACCATTTTCATCCATTTTATTTCGAAAAACCCATTTCGTTCCAATTATAGTTTGATCTTTGGGTTTTGGAACTAATTTCAAACATCATTTCTAACGAATTGGTTTAACTCTTCTTGCATGGCAATTACCCATGATTCATCTTTTATTGCTTCATTTATGTTTTCGGTTCAATGGTGGATACAAAACAAAAATAGTTACTTTGATTTTGGGCTTGTGACCTTAAGGTTCTTTGATTAAGTTGTCCTATGACCTTTTCTAAAGGATGACTTTTAGATTCTTTGATGTTTACAATCTCTTTATTTAATGGTTCATCTTCCTTGTTATTATTAATTATTTCTTGACTTTTTATCATTTGACTTTCAACTAAGTCATCATCTACCAAAGGTGATGTCTTAGAGGAGGTGGACTTTAAATCGAATGTTATGTTCAACGATTCCTCGACTATAATTGTTTCTTTGTTTAGGACAATGTAAGCTTTACTAGTTTGAGAATAACCAAGAAATACACCTTCATAAGACTTTGGGTCAAACTTGGTGAGATAATCTTTAGTATTAAGAATGAAGCATTTACAACCAAAAACTCTAAAATATCCTAAAGTTGGCTTTTTACCTTTATAAAGCTCATATGGTGTTTTGTTTAGGAAATGACGAATTAAGACTCTATTTAAAATATATGTAGAAGTGTCAACCGCTTTACACCAAAACTTTTGAGGAATGTTTTGTTCATTAAGCATTGTTCTACTCATTTCTTGAATTGTTCTATTTTCGTTCTACTACTCCATTTGATTGAGGTGTTCGTGGAGCCGAAAAGTTATGTGTTATACCATTTGTATCACAAAGTTTCCAAATTGAGTTTCGTTGTCAAATTCACGACCATGATCCGTTCGGATCGACTCAATTTTAACGCCTAGTTGATTTTGAATTTTCTTGCTAAGAATTTCAAATTTATCAAAAGCTTCATTTTTAGTTTTCAAAAACAACGTCCAAGTAAACCTTTAGTAATCATCTACTATGACCAAAGTGTATAAGTTGCCTCCGTAGCTTCTTATAGCGGATGGACCAAACAAGTCCATGTGCAATAATTCTAGACACTTAGATGTGGACACCATATTCTTAGATTTATGACTACTATGGGTTTGTTTACCAATTTTGCAAGCGTCGCAAAAGAGTTGGTCATATTTTAGTTTTGGTAAATTTCTAACTAGCTCTTTTGAAGATAGGTTTTGTATAAATCTCATATTAGCGTGACCTAAGCGTCTATACCAAAGAGATGAGCAATCATCTAACGTTGTTAGACAAAGTTTGTCATTAGATGTTTTATCTATTTTCATGACGTATATTTTATTTTTCCTAACTCCTTTAGCTATGGTGATACCATCTTTTAGTATTTTACTACCATTTTCATCAAATAGTACTTTATACTTTTTATCACATAATTGGCTAATACTAAGTAGATTAAATCCTAACCTATCTACATGAGCAACATTTTCAATAGTTAGGGAGTTATGAGCGATCGTACCTTTGCCAATGATTTTGCTTTTGAGATTGCTACCAAAGTGACATTACCTCCGTCATACTCTTGGTATGATGAGAAGAGACTTTGTTGCCCGTCATGTGCCGTGAGCATCAACTATCTTTTATCCATTCATCAGGTTCCAATCCAACTTTCAAGCATACCTAAGAAACAAATAACTCAAACATTTGGTCCCCAATATCTCATGGGTCCGTTTGGGGTTAAACATACCATTTATTTGATTCATGTATGGAAATGATGGGTAAGAGTTCCATGATATGTAATCTGGAGTTTGATATGGTCTAGGAAAGTTTTGATTCCAACCGTTGTGTTGGTAGTTGGGTTGTGCGTTTTGGTTGCTCTTAGGAAAAGGGGCGTTTGGCAAAAGTTGTTTTATATCGTTGTTGAGTAGTTTTTGATCTAAATTCATTTTTAGCAAGTCCTATTCCTGATGTAACCGCAGGTTTTAGTTTAACACTATCCTTGGTTTTCTTTGTTACTTTGACAAATTCGATGCGGGTCGTATTACAAACATTTTGTCTGTTGAAGTACCCACGACACCATTTTGTTCAACGGACGAAACCCTCATTTTGGGTCCGTCGGTCCGTCTTTGTCTTAATGCAGTTTTGTGACTTGTTCGTCCTTTTCGCCATTTTGTTTTGACTCTTTGGAATTAATACTTCATTAAATCCTAGCCCATTCATGTCTCCTGGTGTTTTATGAATTTTAACTATTTCATCGGCAAGAGCAATGTTTTTGTTAAACCTTTTAAATTTAGAATTATGTTCGATTAGAACATCTTGTGTGAGCTTTAGTTTTTCTATTTCAAGATTAAGCTCTTGACATGATTTACAACCATCGTCATTTGCTTTTCCTTTTTCTAGTCGTTTTTCTTTTTCTTTTAACTCATAAACTTCATTTTCCAAAAATTCCTTTTTGGTTTTTAAAAATTTATTTTTAGTTATAATTTTTAGACTTAGCTCACACAATTGATTATATTATTTTTGCAAAGTGTCATCATCAATAGAAGAATAAGAAGAGTCGGAAAGTACCTCGTTTGACTCATGTGCCATTAGAGCGATCTCTTCCTTGCTTGATTCTTCATCATCTTCACTATCACTCCAAGCACCACTTACAAAAGCTCGTTGAGTTTTGATTTTAGGTGGCTTGGGACATTCTTCTATGAGATGACTTGCATCACCACATCTAAAACACTTTCTTTCACCTTTACCCATTTTGTCATCCCGATCTTTTCGGAATGGCTTCTTTTCTTCTCGAGGTTGTCTCACAAACTTTCCTCTTCTTCTAAAGAACTTCTTAAAGTCTCTAACGGCCATGGCATACTCCTCATCTTCACTACCGGAGCAAGATTCGTCATCATCACTTGATTCCGCCTTTGCTTTTAGAGCAACGGATTTGATCTTCTCCCTTCTTCCTTTGATGATCTCAGAATCTTTCTCCATCACCATTTCGTGTACTTTGAGGTTACCGATTAGCTCGTCTAGTGACATTTTTGAGAGATCTTTTGATTCTTCAATAGCGGTCACTTTAGCTCTCCATTTGGGATGGAGTGCTATAAGAAATTTCCTGACAAAGTTCTTACTACAAAAAGATTCATCATGTGCTTTAAGTGATGTAATAATAGTATTAAAGCGAGCAAAGCCACAATAAATGGTTTCATCTTCAGGGATAACAAACTGTTCATATTGTTGAACAAGAAGATCAATTTTGTTATCCTTGACTTGTGAATTACCTTGATGTGTAACAATCAAAGATTCCTAAATATCTTTGGCGGTTTCACACATAAAAATTCTTTCATATTCTTTTCTAGGTAAAGCACTATAAAGCATCATTTTAGCTTCATTATTTTTAGCAATTAATTTCTTTTGTTCATCAACGAAATATCCTTTGTTGTAGAACTAAAATCCCTTTAACAATAACAAACCAAAGATCTATATCTTTTGATTTTACATATGTTTCAAAATGGTTTTCCAATAGATAAATCCATTGGTTTCAAAGAGTGGTGGTCTTTGCATAGATTGCCCTTCTTTAAAGTTTTCGGAATCCATGGATCGTTTCAAGTTTATAAAATACAAATTATTTTAGAAATTCTTGAGCAACGAGGCTCTGGTACCAATTGTAGAAAACTAGAAGGGGGGTTGAATAGTTTACCAATTAAAATTTTGTTTTGAAACTTATTGAAAGATCAATTGATATTGATCTTAGATGTGTTAATGAAATATGCAAGCAATATGTAAAGAGTAAATAAGGAAAGAAATGATCAAACCACAACAAGTTGTTTATAGTGGTTTGGTCTACAAGGACTTTTCTCCTTGCCTACTCCACTCCCGAGTCTCACACTCGAGAGTTTAACTTCACTATCAACAACTCCTTTCACCGGCGGAGAAACCTTTACACTTAACACACTATTTCCGACACTAAGCTAGATGTCGAGTTCTTTCCAAGGGTACAACTACTCCCACACAATGTATTTTGAGGACTAAAATACTAACCACTCACACTCACAAGATTATAATGGTTTAATGCAACAATGAAGTATGAATCAAAACAAGATCATACAACACTAAACAAACAAGACTTCCAACTTCTCGTTTGAAGCTTGAATGTGACTTGATCTTCTTTGCTACAAAGAGATCACTAATATGATATGAAACCGAGTTAAAAAGGTTAGAGAGAAGATATGTAAGAGTATGATAGAAAGAGATGAAAACTACTTAGTTTGGCTTTGCTATTTATAGCCAAAACCATCGCTGAGCACCACGGACGACGGACCCCTTGAAAGGGTTCCGTCCGTTATATATTTTGTGTCACGGAGTCCAACGAAGAAAATATCAAGATCTTGCCAAAGTCAACCATATCTATGTAAGATTGTGTAAGATATGAAGAGTACAAATCTACACAAAATATCTAATGAAATCTTCCAATGATTTCCATGATGCATCACATGATGTCATGTGTTGTTTTTCTATTTTAGAAATATGTAAATACATAAGGAATGTTTAGTTTTAAGAAACTAAAACATTCTAAAACTACTATCATACATTATGTTTAGACTCATATTAAGATATGATTAGTCACAATGTAAATGATTAAATGATGAAGATATTGTTTGAAAAGCTTGTTTTAATATCTATTAAACTTGACAAGCTTTAAGCTTTATGAAAATTAAATTTACTTTTGTCGTTAACAAAACTTAGGTAAAGATCAAAAATATAAATAACGTTTAATGACGATATTTGTATTAACAGATGATTATTTTTTATCTTTTATGTTTTTAGGAAATGGAAAGGTACGAATCTCGGGTTTGGATTTGGGGTTGGTATTTCTCCGATTACTTCTACTATCTAATTATCTAATTAACTAAGGTGAGGGTAGTCTATGTCTAACTATTGTGTGCTCTTATGATGGTTTAAAGATGTGTTTACTTAGGTTGTATTACTCCTTAATTATCTCCTATTGATGGTTGAATTGTCACGTCCTTATTCTTAATCGCGTTGTGTGTCTAAGGTTGTAGGGTATGCGTTTATCCCTAACTCTTTGAAACTACCAAAGGGTGTCGCCTACAAAGTCTCTAGGATTTATAAACTTTAACTCTAAGGTACTCTTCGGATGGTTTAGCCTACAACAACTCTAGGTGTTATAAACTAAGGTTCACAAAGATTAATCAAGCATTAACTACACAACGGATGACCTATCGCATTACTAGATCATTAACAATTAAGATAAGAGACAACCTATCAATATTCAATAATTAAGTTTCATATTCCTAAGCAAACACATAAGTAAATTAGCGGACATGGGGAACATGCAAGCATACACACAAGTAATTGAAGACATAATTAAATTAATGAAGTAAAACACTTATCTTGATGTAAGATAGGGTTTGGAACCCTAAAATCTTGTACAAGATAGCCTTGGTTGGTTTAGGTTTTTACTCCAAAAGACTACACACCTGAAAACTAAAAATTCGGATTCTATATATAAGATTACATATGCGACGGCGTCACCCTTTGATTTGCGATGCCGTCGGTCGCCGTTATTAGGGTTTCGTTTTGGCCACGTTAGTCTTGCGACGGCGTCACCTTATTCTTGTGATGCCGTCCCTTCGCCTCGGCGTCGTGCGGATCAAATCTAGGCCGTCCGAGTTGCGACAACCTACTCTTTTAAAACCCGACACCGTCACTTGTAAATAAGCAATTTGGCTCTTGAGCCGTTACAAAAGTGATGCGGTCATGAGATAACACCGACGCCGTCCCTTCGCTTTAGCGACTGTGTGTCTCGATTCTTGACTTTGGCCATTCTTTTCGTATATTCGCCTTTTCGTCCGAATAAGTGTCATTCTAGCATTTTGCCTTCAAGATACCTAAAAGTGAAAAGGAACGATATTAAGTAATAACGGATACAAAAGTGATCAAATAAGGGCTTAAACGACCCTCAAAAGGTACATTTAAAACCTTATCAAATATCCCTACACTTGGTATTTGCTTGTCCTCAAGCAAATGTGCTTTTAGCCAATTAATTTATAAGTTAGGGGTCATGAAACATTGGTTTAGAACAATCCACAACACATATAAGCTCCATAAAAGTCATAACAAGCACGGAATTACATACTAGCACCTCACATGGGGTGTTTGGATACTCGCATCTCTCGGTGTATATGAAATATAACAAGTTGGAAATGGAAGATAAACACTCATTAACCGGTCCTAGTACATAGATTATCATAGGCTTGAGACTAGATCAAACCTCCATCGCTTTGGTGTAAGCACCTAGGAAAGACTATCAAAGAGGTCTTTTAAAGGGTTGTAATGTTAGGCTTACGGTAGGGAAACAAAGGGTTTGGTGGGATAGGCTATTTAGTGGTGGCAAGTCAATTTTTTTATGTTACAAGCATACAAAGAATGGCGTTGCTAAGCCAAGACTCGACACTCTAGACTCTAGATGACTGAAACAAACAAACAAACATAATTTAAAGATAGATGTAGGATGGTAGCAGTATATATATATATATATATATATATATATTTCTTTTCAACACTCTATTTTTTTCTTTTCTCTTTTTTATTTTTTTTATACACTTTTACTCTACCATCCTTTATGATAACATCAAAATGATGGGGATTTATAAGCGCATCCTACACTTGAGTTTTTATTACTCTAACACTAATTTGACCGAATTGAAAAGATCAAAACACTTGGAGTACATTATTATGCAAATAAAGGAATTTGAATTTAACGTTCCTTCCCGTCATTTTATAAACTTTAACTTTTCCCATGAGTCCCAATCGTCCCAAAGCGTGTACAAAGGATATGACTCGACTTAGCGACTTATACAAGCAACAAGATAATTGAACTAAGGGTTTAGGGTGATAACAATAATGCACTAAAAGTAAGTGCATACACGGTGAGGCTAAGGCGATTTGGGTGTACATTTGGGGGTGGGGTGTAAACAATGCTCTTCATTGATATTCGAAAACCGAAACATCACGAGAACCGCGATAGGCTCGAGGGGTTAACTAGGGGTATCGTGTACTAAAGATGAGTACAACGCAAGTGTGTGGGAATTACTCAACCAATGTGGAAGAAGTAATTATATTACGGGTATCAAACAAGGGTTATTCTAATGCCTCTTATCATTTAGTTATTCCTAACTTCACAAGAGTAGTCTTACTAGCGATCTCGGGATGCATCACAAAACAAGTTCTAGAATCTATTATACTACCGGTTCACACACTAAACATTAAAGATGAATGCTTTAATTCCTACTAATCTAAGGGTGATCCTCACATTTTGGGTGGAATTTAAGTGGTAAAGGGTTCTTTTGTGCTAGTCATATAACTTCCTATCCATGAGACACTTTATTAAGACTAATGGCCCACTCCTATATGTCATGAAAAAATTTAAATTTGGTGCCAAAATTACCCTAACCGACATTTTCTCATGGTTTATTACACAAATGCATTTCGACAAAGCAAATAATCAAGGATAAGCATAGTTTCAAAGTTCCCGTTTTATTTTTCCTCACTACACTTAAACTGAACATTGTCCCCAATGTTCCTCGAAAGTATCAAAGTTATGATAATGGAAGGTAATAAAAGATAAAAGAAACTAGTACTCCCCTGATTAGCTCGGTAGGATCCGTGTAAAGTGGTGGTTACATTCTTCAAGAAGAACGTTTGCGTGAAAAGCTCCTTCTCTTCTTATGTATCTTCTTCTTGATAAATTAAACCGCACACTTGAAGAAAACAAACGAAACCTTTAGTAAAATCGCGGTAATAATATATATAGTACTCTATTAAACTAGGATATAATGCTTGTGGAATGGATGTTTGCAATTTACGGAAAATTAAGACACGAAAATTCCAAAAATTATAAGTATCTCGGAAAATGAGAAAAAGTAATCGATTGTTTTGCTCCTTCACGAGCCGTCGGTGTTGCGATCTGACGCGTCAGTTATCCCGACAAAAGCGGTGCGATTTTTGAAAAAAATTCGGAAAATTTACATCTTTAGAATCGGAAAATTTCACGCAAAACATCCATTATGACTCGATACAAGCATTTGACTCGAACAAACACATGTATATCTTTTAATTAATTGAAATTCTCATGTTTACGTTTCTTTTGAAAACGTGTGTAATCCTCCCTACACTTATCCCTTATGTAAAATACCTTTACATGTAATCAAGACAAGGTTAAAGACAAAATAAAGCATTTTTACAAATTTAAACATGAGAATAAACAATCAATAAAAGATATATGACACAAACAAGCAAACAATTAAGCATGGGTTGCCTCCCACGAAGCGCTTTTCTTTATTTATGAGTCTTGTAGCTAGACTCGTAGTCGTGCCCCTACGTGACTTTATTACCGTCACCTTCTTCCTCATGACGGTCTTTATTGGGGGATTCCATATTGTAAAAGTGCCCTATGATGCACCTTTCTAAGAGGTCGTCCTCTCCCCAATCGGTTCTATATTCCGGTTCTAAATTCAAGCAATCCTTATAGAATCCAAAAATCTTGGCCATAACATAATCTACTCCTTTCTCCTTATCCTCCTCATTCCTATAATAGACCAATAGTTTAAGTTCCTTTTCATCATTGGAGAGTGATGAAAAATTCTCAATCTTAAACGGCATTTGGTAGGCTACATCATCGGTCTCATTCTTGAATCACACTATTCCTAATGAGGGATCATAAGTCATCCCGGTGTTTTCTATGAAAGTTTTTCCTAGAATAACGTGGGACAAGCTAGGATCTATGGCCGTACTAATATCATCCACAATTATGAAATCCATAGGAAATGTGAAACCACCTACATAGACGGGCAATCCGTTAAATCTACCAAGAAAATTGCAACTAACCCTAGGATTATCGGGATCTTGCCTAGTTGGGATATGCTTCTTTATTACCCGCTTATAGTAGGTGCTAGTCATGATGTTTATTGGAGACTTGCGGTCAATGTAGGCCTTTGCCACGAAAAGGTGTCCTATGCAACATGGTATGTTAAGATTCCAAGGGTTCCCAAACTTAATCCTAGGACTCTTTCTAACATACATGTGACGGAGGTCACGTACTAAGTGAGGTGGCGAGATAGTTCTTCTTCCGTAGGAAACTTATTGAAATAGTCATTGTCTACTTCATCAACTTCCTCGGTTGTTTCATTCATCGGTGTTTCACTAACCTCAAGTATCGTGTCATGGTTCGCTTCGTCATTTGTTCTATTAGGTTCCACTAAAGCGATAGTATTGACGAATTGAACGTGCTTAGCTAACTTACTTGGGTCCTTAATCTCTACACCGGAAGGGTTGGGAGTTGAGATAGCATTAACCTTCCTATCACTATTGGTCATGGCTTCAAGAGGTTATCTATCTTCCTATCCATCTCGGCTTGTTGTTGGTTAAAACGGTCCGAGAGCTTAGCTATTTGAGCTTCTTGGGATGCAACTAGGTATTGCAACATCCCTTCAATGTTTTGTTGGTTAGGTACGTGAGATGGGGGCCATGAGAAATCATTGGAAGTGAATTCTTTGGTTTGTCCCCAATAAAATTCGGGCTTGCCCTTCCATGCTTCTCGGGGCCATTAAAAGTCCTAGGTCCGGGTGTTGTAGGGAATCTTCCTCCTGTTC
This sequence comes from Chrysanthemum lavandulifolium, assembly GCA_022545495.1. Classification (NCBI taxonomy): domain Eukaryota; kingdom Viridiplantae; phylum Streptophyta; class Magnoliopsida; order Asterales; family Asteraceae; genus Chrysanthemum; species Chrysanthemum lavandulifolium. The sequence continues at coordinate 250,996,810 of CM040243.1, read as the reverse complement.
CATTAATGCGAGGATGCGTAGTCAACGGAAGCTTGTTCGGGAATTGGGTGCAAGTGCGCATGTTATGAGGAGCACTACACGGCTCACACGAGGAAGAAACTTTGTTCACATGGCGTGAAGACTTGGATTTTCATAGGAGCTCATTAGGAATTTAACTTGATCTTCAAGTTCGAGCATCCTGGTCGGGAGGTTGTGAGTCAATGGGAGGCAAGGAGATTGCCTTAATGGTTTGGGCAACTCACGGGGTCATTCCAAATTTTGTTGTCATAGAGAGCAAAGTCCTCTATGATACCCTATGATTCTTCCGCGGTGAGATCACTAAGTTTTCCACCGCCGCTTGGTCAATGGATCGCTTGGTGGGGAAGTTGACATGATCATAGAAGAGTTGGACTTGGAGCCAAAGATCAATGCCGTGATGAGGGACTTTATGAATTAAGTCCTTGAATCGAGTCCATGCTTCGTAGAGATTCACCTTGACGTTTTGGAACATCAAGATATCATTCCTAAGCTTAATGGTTCTCCCCGGTGGGAAACATTGAGCAAGGAAACGAGAGGTGAGATCATCCCAACTTGAGATGGAGCCGGTGGGAAGTCGCTCAAGCCAATTACTAGCTTGGTCCCGTAGAGAGAATTGGAAGAGACGCAGACGCGTGGTCTCCCGAGTAGTAGCATCGAGGTCGATGGAATCGACAATTTTAAGGAAATCCTTAAGATGCTGACTAGGATCTTCGAAACGAAGTCCATGGAATGTACATCCGTTTGCACCAACCGGATGGTGTCGGATCGCAGGCCGTAGTTTGGGCTTGGTCGGAAGCTCAACGGTGTTCCTATAGCCTAGGTGGCTTGGTCTCGAGTATTCACCAAGAGTAAGGCCTCTTGGCGGGTCATTTGGTGGTAGGTTGATGAATGGTGGTTGGTTATCACCTTCCATGATGAAAAGTGATGGGATTACTAACAAAGGTCATGAAGAAGGGGATAGACTACGAGGAAGCTAAAAATGAGAAAAATTTACTTGATAGGAATCAAGCAAAGAAACCTAACGAGGTGGACTCTAACTAGCTATTCTATTCCCCAGCAGTAGCCCAAAACTTGATAACGCTACACGCGTCGTTCGGGGTCAAAGGAACTTCCTTTTAAATCGAGCAAGTTTTTCAACACCCAGGCGATGAACCTAATCGTTGTAGTGTAGTATTAGGGTAAGCCACGGGAATTGATATCGTTCTCTAGGGAATAGAAATGCTAGTGAGAAGTTACTACGCTAAGGTTGGGGTTGAGGAAGATTATTTTTATCTTTTATGTTTTTAGGAAATGGAAAGGTACGAATCTCGGGGTTTGGATTTGGGGTTGGTATTTCTACCGATTACTTCTACTATCTAATTATATAATTAACTAAGGTGAGGGTAGTCTATGTCTAATTATTGTGTGCTCATATGATGGTTTAAAGATGTGTTTACTTAGGTTGTATTACTCCTTAATTATCTCCTATTGATGGTTGAATTGTCACGTCATTATTCTTAATCGCGTTGTGTGTCTAAGATCGTAGGGTATCGTTTATCCCTAACTCTTTGAAACTACCAAAGGTGTCGCCTACAAAGTCTCTAGGATTTATAAACTTTAACTCTAAGGTACTCTTCTGATGGTTTAGCCTACAACAACTCTAGGTGTTATAAACTAAGGTTCACAAAGATTAATCAAGCATTAACTACACAACGGATGACCTATCGCATTACTAGATCATTAACAATTAAGATAAGAGATAACCTATCAATATTCAATAATTAAGTTTCATATTCCCTAAGCAAACACACAAGTAAATTAGCCGGACATGGGGAACATGCAAGCATACACACAAGTAATTGAAGACATAATTAAATTAATGAAGTAAAACACTTATCTTGATGTAAGATAGGGTTTGGAACCCTAAAATCTTGTACAAGACAACCTTGGTTCGGTTTAGATTTTACTCAAAAGACTACACACTAAAAACTAAAAATTCGGATTCTATATATAAGATTACATATGCGACGGCGTCACCTTTGATTTGCGACGCGTCGGGTCGCCGTTATTAGGGTTTCGTCTTGGCCACGTTAGTCTTGCGACGGCGTCACCTTATGCTTGTGACGCCGTCCCTTCCGATCTCGACGTCGTGCGGATCAAATCTAGGCCGTGCGAGTTGCGGCGACCTACTCTTTTAAAACCCGACACCGCCACTTGTAAATAAGCAATTTGGCTCTTGAGTCACAAAAGTGATGCGACGTCATAGATAACACCCCGACGTCGTCCCTTCGCTTTTAGCACTGGTGTCTCGATTCTTGACTTTGGCCATTTTCTTTGTATATTCACGCCTTTTCGTCCGAATAAGTGTCATTCCAAGATTTGCCTTCAAGATACCTAAAAGTGAAAAGGAACGATATTAAGTAATAACGGATACAAAAGTGATCAAATAAGGGCTTAAACAACCCCTCAAAAAGGTACATTTTAAAACCTTATCAGGGTTCTAACACTAAGATATCAAATGTAAGATGTTTTATTTCATGAAGGAAATAGGATTACATTGATAAAGCACGAGTACAAGAGGATTGATCCTATTTGAAATACTACCATGTTCCTTGAGTGTTTTCGCTAGGAGGATCATCAATTTGATGAGTGTTGGTGGAGTCAAGGATGAAGAAAGTCTTCATGAGAGATATGTTTAGTAGTTCCATCATCTTGTCCACAAGTACATACAACGGACTTTGAAATTGAGGATGAAAGTGCATAACGTTATGATAGAGGTGCGTCAAGAACATTCCATAAGGGATGAGTTTATTCTTGGAGCCTTGAAGATTTACAATTCACCTTGCGAAGAAGTAGGCGAGATTGTATGGTTGTTGTGTTAGCAAACAATACAATATGTGAGCACAACAAGCGGGAAGGATTTCTCGATTTCCTAAGACTCCAAACATTTTCACGTGGGATGAGTGCAAGGGCTTGTACTCTTCTCGGATGTCCCGTGTGAAGATAATGTTTGGATCGGAGTAATATGGTCGATGTTTGCATATTATGCGATGTAAATCTTCCGGGAGGGTATGTGTGAACAATATGGACTATTTTCTTCACGAAAGTTGAAGAGAGAATCAAGTGACCAATCTTGGTGAAGGCACATTGTCCATGATTTGGAATTCGGAGGATGTGAGCAAAATGCCCAAGGGTTAAAGTAAACTTTTGGTTTTGATATAAAACCAAAGGGATGAGAGCGATCCTCGTTACGAACGAGTTCAACTTGAAGGAAGAATTCCATTATGAACCTTGGACATATCTTCTCGTTGATTTCAAGAAGACATTCTAGTCCTATGGCTCGGAAGGAGGTATTGACACCTTCTTCGAATTGTAGAGAGGTGTCTACAATACGTCCTTCGTGGAAGTGACGGTTTTCAAGGTTATTGAACCCACGAACATGAATGCCAGGTGTGTTGGGTTCAAGGGAGATGTTCGGAGTGTAGACGCTAGTGAGTGAAAAATCAAACTCATATTCATGCGTCATAGTTGAACCTATAGAAATGAAGAGTTAATAGAAAGTGATGTTTGTGGTCAACCTATGATTATCTAATGTTTTTACTAGATTTTTATTAACAATGATTTTTAACAACAATGACACTTAACTCACTTATGGTTTTGACATTCTAGTGGAGTATTACTTTTTGGAAGAAAAGTGGTTTTTAATTTGCATGAGAGAAAAAAAAACTGTTCTCCAGTAGGACGGATCCCATGGTTCCTTTACAAAAGGGATCCGGTTAGTGTATCTTCCGGGATCCGTAGTTCTGTAGTTACAGAAACAGATTTTATGATGAAAAGCATAGGTTTTTAGATATCATAGTTTTATATCAAGATATGTGTTTTAGCCTACATTTTCTTTTAACATGCATACATGACTTCTAATGTATCACGAGAGAAAGAAATAAAACAAAGAGAGGTGATAAACAACTTATGATAATAACCTAGATAAACTTAGATTATTAGTAATATTTCATTTCAATGCTAAGGATGATACAAAGGATTGGGTATATAACCCAATGTAGATTAACAACACAAAGTAAATGTCTCCGTATGTGAACTTCATCATAGGGAACACAAGTGTGATGAGTGTTAGGGCGATGAGCACGAGGCGATGTAAACCATGTTGAAGATGATCCTTCTTGGTTTCGGTTGAGGCGAAATGGAGAGGAAGATGAAGTTTTGAATGAGAGAAATTTTGAAATTGGAAGATTTGAAAAAGTGTGGATAGAGTGATTGACGTGGGAGTATTTATGGGAAAGGAGGAATTTTTGAGATTCGTGTTTTATTTTATTGTTTAGAGAGATATGATTTTTGGATTAAGTGAGGCAAAACACAAGTTTTATAAACCACGATTTTTAGATGAAAGAGTGACACGTATGTGAGAAAAAGGCTTCCTAATGAAGCTTCATGTAATACATGTATATGCACAAAAGATAATCATATAAATACCTAAATAGGCATACTTAATTATCAAGAAAAATAAAAGAAGGAATTTTGAAATTGGAAGATTTGAAAAGTGTAGGTAGAGTGATTGACGGTGGGAGTATTTATGGGAAAGGAGGAATTTTTGAGATTCGTGTTTTGTTTTATTGTTTAGAGAGATATGATTTTTGGATTAAGTGAGGCAAAACACAAGTTTTATAAACCATGATTTTTAGACGAAAGAGTGACACGTATGTGAGAAAAAGGCTTCCTAATGAAGCTTCATGTAATACATGTATATGCACAAAAGATAATCATATAAATACCTAAATAGGCATACCTAAATAGAAGGAGGGGTTGAATAGTTTTGCCAATTAAAACTTTCTTTTAAACTATTTAGATCGATTTATGTCAATCTATTTGGACGTGTGTGTTGGATGTTGATAAACAAGCATATAAAAGTATGTAATGAAAAGATAAGAGTAAGAAGCACAAAACCACAACGCGAGTATTTATAGTGGTTCGGCTACAAGGACACCTTCCTTGCCCTACTCTACTCCCCGAGTCACCTACTCGAGAGTTCGTAAACACTACACCAATCTCCTTATGGCGGAGAAGCCTTCACAACGTCGCCTACCCTTTTTACGGTGCTAGGCTAACCACCGGGTTCTTTCACTCCAAGGTGAACCACACCTACACAACGTCGCCTACCCTTTATTAGGTACTAGGCTAAGCACCTAGTTCTTTCACACCAAGGTGAACCACACCTACACCCCTTTATTAGGTACTAGGCTAAGCACCTAGTTCCATTGCAATGTAGGAACTACTACCCAACGACTAATCCCAAAGGAGATCCACTCATTTTTAGAACATCATCAAGGATATCAATATCCTTGGATCTAGTACTAGTCTATCTTGTACATCGAAACACACCATATCGAATGTACATCTAAGGCACCTTTCACTAATGCCTTTAACTAGATCTTCAAGACATTCTTCACTAATGTCTTGTGTCTTGACTTCTAAGCACCCTTCAATAATGCTTCTAGTCTTGACTTCTAAGCACCTACCACAAGTGCTAATGATGTGGACGATAGATACCCTTCACTAATATCTTCGTCTTGACACTTGAGACACCTTTCACAAATGTCTTCAACACTTCTTTGGAAAAGAAAAACAATCATCAACAAGAAGACTTCAGTAGTCTTGATGATGAGGAAGCATGGAAACTCATGGACTTGAGCTTGCTCGGCTTCAAAGGTGGTGATCTCGCCTTTAAGAGGAACCTAGAAGATCACACAAAAACAAAACTACAAACATAGATCTCTTGGATATGAGGTTAGAGAGTTTTCAACTCTAGGGGAAAGTTTGTTAGAAAGGGGTGAGAAACAATGAAGAAATGGCTCACTATTTATAGAAGAAAAAATCTACTGTTCCCCGGATCCCACGGATCCCTCCCACAAGGGATCCGTCTAGCATAAAGCTTGGGATCCGTGGGACCCTCCTCTTTACCCATGGGTATTTTGGTTATGGGTCATGGGTCATGGGTTGATCCATGGGTCTTTAGCTAGATACAATGTATCTCTTGAGTGCAATGCACCTAGTCACATGGGTATGGGTCAAAACCATGGGTTATGGATATTATCCATGTATGATATAAGCATGATGTCATGCAATGGGTTATGGGTCAAGATCTATGGGTTATGGGCTTTGGGTTGTACCCAACTACATTCAATGTATTTGCCCAATGGGTTATGATACTTAAGTTTCTACCCATTTATATTACCCACTATACTACATACTAGTTATGTGTATATTTTACCCAAATATGTAAACACTAGTTGTTGTACATATGTAATATTAATTCATAAAATCACTTATACTTGTTTTAGTGTTTTATGTGAATATGTTAGAAACTATTAGTTCAAACCATTTACGTATTTTATTTGTTTCGTTAAAATGATTTTACGTTTGTTATCGACAAAACATTAGAAGATCGTAAAATATAAATAAACGTTTTTACGGCTTATTTGTATTATCAGCTCCTACGGATCCTCACCGAGAGGATCCGGCTAGTCTAAAACACGGATCCGGATCTTGGGTCAGTTTAGTCTGGATTTTGGGTTGCAAACCAGGTTATGGGTTATGGGTATTGGATTATAGATACCCAACAAGATGCAATGTACCTAGTCATTGGGTTATGGATCTTGGGTCATGAGCCATGAACTTTGGATCATGGATCATGGATAATATCCAACATGACTTCATGTATGATGTCATGCAATGAGTCGTGGGTTATGGATCATGCTCCATGGGTATGGGTTATGGACTTTGGTTTTTACCCAACAACATTCATTGTACCTAGTCAATGGATCATGGGTCATGGGTCATGGGTTATGGACTTTGTTTTTACCCATTACTTACCCATTACAACATATACAAAGTACATATTCATTTATATAAAATGTAAACACTAGTTGTTATACATATGCATTTCTATAAGATGTAAACAATATTACTTGTTAGTGTTTTATAAAAATGTATTTGGTTTTATATAACTTATTTAATAAACATGTTTTGATATAGTTTTAATATGTTTAGTAAAAGTGTGTTAGTAAACTATTGGCTCAAATCTTTTACGTATTTTATTTGTTTCGTTAAAATGATTTTACGTTTGTTATCGACAAAATATTAGAAGATCGTAAAATATTAACACATTGTTAAAAGAATTGTTTTGAGAAAGCTTGTGAAAAGTAACAAAATGAGAAATAAAAAGGGAGATGAGAGAAATATCCTCGTCTTAGCTCCCCCTTGACGAATGCTTCCCTTTGTTGAGGGCGTCAAGTAATTGGAAAGCTAAACAAGTGTATTGCAAGTATTTTTGCAATGGTTTCGTCTTTGACGAAATGCTCCCCCTTGACGAGTGCTCCCTTTTGAGGAGGGCGTTAAGTAATTTGGAAAACCTAAGTGAATGTATTGCAAGCATTTTTGCAATGCTTTGATTTGACCAAAAAGCTTCCCCTTATTGAGGGTGTCAAAGTCTTCATGTGTATTTTGAAAATCTACAAAACTTAGGTTAGAAAACAAGTATATGGTGCATTGTTTCCTGAAAATAGATTCACACTAGTAAAAAAATTATGCTTCTGTTGGACGGTTCTAGTGGATCCTTCTTGTGAGGGATCCGTCTAGGCTAAATTCTGGGAACCGTGTACCTGCATTATATTGGCAGCAATGTAGTGACGTAAATGTCCAAATGAGATTTGTATTATTGCACCAAACATATTCACATAACTATATAGCATACAATATGTAGTTTCATTCAATAAAATGAGAGAAAAGATACACATACCTCTAAAATTAAGAAATGATCAAACATGTAGTAAATTTCCTGAAAATTTCTACGTTGTGCCTAAGACTAGAGGAGAACACCACTTGTGCTTGTATTCCTAAGTTTTAGGGACGTTTATATTTATTGACTTCATCAAAACGTTCAAGAAGGTGATAGAACATGAAACGTAATTCGTCACGTACTTCATGAACTAATCCTTCGACATGTTGACAATGAAAACAATCATTGTCATGGCTAGGGAATGGAGTGGTTTGAGGTGGAAGGTTTGATGAGGAAGGTGGAGGTTCCACAAAAGATGGAGGGATTTGTGGAGGCAAGTTTGATGAAGTTGGAGGTGGTTCAACTAAGGGTGAAGATGGTGGAATATGTGTTGATGGTGGAGGTAAAGAAGTATCAACTTCCATATGGTCCGGTTGTTGAGTTTGGTGATTTCTCATAATCCAAAATGGACCACTTGAGGGAGACGGAGAATAGGACACGGGTGCTAGTGTGGTTTCAACACAAAATTTTTGGTGAGAAGGTTGTTGTGGCACCATTTTCTCAATTGAGGAAAATGTTGGCAATGGTGGTGGATGAAAAGGCCTAGGTGGTAAGTCCTCTAAGTTGTAAAGGTTTGGGGATGAAAGTGGGGTGGTGAATGAGATAGCTCTAGGTACTAGAGGTGATGGTTTAGTGGAGGTAGGGGTGTTTGGTTTAGGAGGTATGGTAGTGTTTGGCAAGGGTTGTCTTGTAGGAACAATCCTTTTGGGAGTTGGTTGGATTAGTAGAGTTGGTTGTGAGGGAGTTCTAGTGTTTGAGGCTTTGATGGGTGATGATTCGATTGAGGAGATTTCATTAACAACCTGAGCAATCTTCTTGGGAGATCCTTTGGTTGATGAGTTAGCACTAGGAGCTTTCCTCATGGTGAATTGATAGAGAAGATAGGTGTAAGAAGAAAGTTTTAGCTACTGAGAATGTGTGAGTGAATGGTGATTTTGAAGTTCTAACACAAGTGCTTTATAAAGAACGAGATTTGGCAAGTGAATTAAAGCTTAAGCCACTAAGATCCTTCAAATTGCAATGATTTGCATGCACAAGAGTCAACTACAGATTTGTACTGATCTAGGGAGTCATTTAAGACAATGTGGAGTGTTTAGATTAACAAAGAGGGTTTGAAATGATTATATCAAGTAGGATTCATTAGTTTGAGCAGACGGTTCCCACAGATCCCTTACTTGAGGGATCCGACTAGGCTAAACCCAGAGATCCGACTCTCAGAAGCCAAGAAAAGGATTGATGAGGTTCTAGTAAGGTCTAGTACCTACATATCTTGAGTGATTTTAGTCTCGTCAGGTGTCTTAAATGATCAAGCATAATGAGTGGGAATAGCTAATGATGTATTTTATGGAAAGAAATGGAGTTTTCATGAAAGCCAATGGGTGATCAAGGATGACACTAAGAATTTTGAGGGTGTGAAGTGGAGTCAAATGATCCTAGAGATCAGATGACGATCTAAGGAAAATTTAGAAAATTCCTTAAAAATTACAAGAAATAAAAAAACTAGTTTTTAGACCATTTTAAGATCAAGGTGACTAAAATCAATTTACTAAAATTGATAAAGATGTCAGCCTAAGTGTTTTGAGATGAATGGAGCAATGTGTGAACATTGGAGAGGAAAGATGGTGAGTTTTGAAGTAATGATAAATCAAAAATATCTTAAATGTGATCCTAAGTCATTCACGAGTGAGTGTGAGATCAAATGAGGCTAAGGAAAGTTTAAATAATCTTAATGAAGTATGTTTAATTAGTTCAATAAGGTTTGGAAGGTTAGGTTGATGTAATGAAATAAGAAGAATTACTTCTGTTTGCCCGGATCCCACGGATCCTTCATTTGAGGGATCCGGCTAGTTATAAACTAGGGATCCGACATCTGGGATAGTTTTCTCAACAGTGAGCATGCAATATTTTGCCCTAGGTATCAAATTTTGAAAATAATGATCTTCATAGTAAGCATACATGTATATAAGTAAGAGCATTAAATATTTAAGAAAGATGATCAACAAATGATTTATTTCATAGGTATGATCAAGTTACAATAGTAAATTAAAGACAAAATCTAACGATCGATTTTATTAAAGAAAACTATTTTGCTCATATTTTTTTGTTTGATGGATCGTCGAGTGGGTTGTGAGTAGTTGATGATTTAGGAATGAAGAACGAAGTGATGAGAGATGTATTCAAAGGTTCCATCATTTTTGAAGGATCTAGACACACACCTTGTGTCAATTATATTTTGTATAATATTATTAAGCACGCGGAATTTACTTAGTAATACTTAGAAGACAGATTGTATGATGTATTGTAAACGAACACAAATTGAACACAAAACTTAAGCTCCAATATTATTGATAAATAATACGAGTGATCTTAGCTTATCACTAGGGTTACACCTTGAAGCTGTAAGTACGTAGATAATAAACTTCTTACATAAGACAATGACCTAGGGCCTCCTTTTATAGCACAAGGAGTCCTTTACAAGATAAGAATAAACCTATCAATATAGAATATACACACAATTTATTCTATACTTATCATTATACGAATACTAAACAATTATCCAATAGCAGTGGTAATAATTGTACTGGAAGTGGGAATAAGTTTCCACTGCTAGTGTTTTCTTCAGCAGTGTCAACCACAATACTATCTGTGGTAACTGTTAGTATTATTCCCAACAATCCTCCCCTAAACTTATGATTTCTCTGCAAATCAATAAGTTTCTTCAATCTGCATTATCTTCAAGGATTTGGGGAATTCAATCAAACACTTTACTTCTTCCTTAGCATCTGAATAGCTCTCGAACATTGATCTTGAAGCCTATGTAACAATGCTCTGACTTTCTCACTATCTTCATGAACTCTTATATTAGAACATAGCATCACTGTGAGAGTTCCAGCTCTGAATGGATATTCTTTCTCAGCAAGCATGAATGCATCTAGTCCATTTGCTGTAGAAACATGATGAACTTCACATGAATCATAGTAAAACCATTTAGTACCAGGACATGAACATGAGAATTTGCAGAAATCATCATTAACATCTGGTTCATAGTGCCTTCTAAGATTAATCCATAACTGCATCTCCTTCATATCTTTGAGACCTTGTGCATCAAACCTTTCTTGAACTAATTTCCATAATTTGTCAAGATCATCTCTGTCAAAAGCTTTGATGAGATCTTCAAATTGAATGAATGAGAAAGTTGCACCTCCTAGCCTTGTGATCTTCCATGTTGGAGCAAAATTGCTAGCAATATAAACCTCCCAGTCAATGATAGGATGTCTGACTTGCAGTGGTTCTGGATAAAAATTTTCTTCTTCTATCACAATCATTCCTGTCAGTTGTTCATCAGTGAATTTCTCACTAGAAACTTCTTGTTCTTCAATAATCTTTGTCTTCTTAACAGTTTGAGAATCACTTTCTTTGGCCTTTCTCTTCAATCCAGGAAACCTTCTTTCTTCTTCTTCAGAACCCATTGAAACAAAATCTTTATCTTGTCTTTGAACTCTGTAGTAGATACCTTCAACTTGATTATCAGGAATTCCTTTAAATTGATGCTTTTTCCTACCACCAACATTGCAACAGTAAGTCTTCATGTATGAGATAATTTGTGCCTTGGTTGGTTGCCTTGTTTTCTTTTGACCCTTTCTGACTGTACTAACCACATCTTCAAGTTCTTGATTATTCTTCATTTGGATAAAATCCTTCAACTGAGTAGTTCTTTGATCTTCAGTTAAGGACATATCAGCAAGTAGGTCAATTGCCTTCTTCTTGACTTCTGGATTATTAGCAATCAAGAACTCAATATATTCTCCAGTAAGCACATAGCTGAACTCTGGAGTCTTCTCTCTGAATATTCTAGGTGGAACAGTGGAAAGAGAATCTTGATCTTCCATTCTATCCAATCTTTTAGCCTCCATAAAGCTTACAACTTCCAATTCTTCAAGCTTTTCTTTTCAAAGAACTTGTTCTTGATAATCTTCCTTGCAACTTCTTCATCAAGACAATCCGAACATGTTCTTTCTTTGAAATCTTTCTTCTTGTTTGCTCCTTGCTTTGCATAATGACTTTGCCTTTATCTTTCTCCTGTTTATCAATTTCTTCACTTGCGATGTCAACATTATGTTCATCGGTGGTAATATTTGGCTCTACAAAGAAAATTGGATCGATGGTAAAATCTGTTGCGATCGAAAATATCTTGCTCTAGTTGCTCTTCTTGAGTATCAGCTTCCTCTGCACCTTTACTAGAAACACCTTCATCTTCAAAATTAATTTTCCTCCCCTGAGTTTCAGCATCTGTTTTCTTCCCTTGTTTGGGAGAATTACCCAAATCTTGATCAAAATCAGCTGAATCACCATTATTAGGTGAGGATGAAGATGAGATCACCAACTTTGCAATTTTCCTTTGCATTTTCAACCCCTGCAATTCTTCCTTCAAGGTCTGAATCTCCTCTTTTAAGTATTTAATATCCTTGGCATGCTGCTTCTTGACATGTGCCAGGTCCTTCTGTAGAGATTCAACCTGCTTGGCTAATTTGGTACACAAAACCATCAATTCCATTTGTTGCCCACTGCCCTCATCACTTCCAACTGTATGACCTGTTGGGAGATGTGAATCATGGAGCAAAGGCTCAGAGTCCTCCCTAGTTGGACTAGGTTGAAGTCTAGAACCACCACTTCTTGTTCCTAGACCAAGAGGTTCAGAAACATGCTGTGTTATCATGAAAGAAGGTGGTTGTTTGCTCCTCCTCTGATAGGTGTGAGAAACAGGTGGAGTATAATCAATGTTTGGAACAGAGATTATGGGTGTGATTTGTTCAGTTGTAATCTTTGCAAGCATATGAGGAAAGAGATGTGTAAAAATCATGTTGCCATCTTTGTTCATGTTTTGAAAACTTTTGGCTTGAGACAAGCGATTTTATAAACATTAGTATGGGGTTGCGATTGAAAATCATTTAGCATCGCTTGCAAACCTTGGATACATTAAAAATTTTGTTGAACTCTTTACATTGCCGGTCATACTTGTAAAAATATATTTTGACCATTAAAAATCTTATCGGTGGCTAGACAAACCAAAGGGTAAGCCATGGTTGAACTAAATTGCTCATAAGATGTTTTCTTTGGACTGAGACAATGTAAAAGAGTATGTATCAAAAATCTCCATTGGGGACAAAAACCACTCTTTTTGAAAGTAGCCTTTTTATCAATGGTATCAAACCCCATGGATGATAAATTTTCATGTATTTCTGGCATAGGTAATGTGATGATACCATTGAGATCATCCAATTGGAGAACTCTCCTCAAGGATGCCTCAGTAACATCAATAGTTACCCCATCCACAGTGGCTCTTAGAGCATCCATCGTTTCATGTATCTTTATTCTCAAGTGTTATGGATGAGCGAAGTCCAAAACTGCTTGATTTGAGAGATATAGATTGTGGGTTTTAAAAGCAAAGCATACCTTATATGTGTAGTATTGAGAAAGTCCACAATCTGATGAAAAACAGGGCCACTCTTCTCATTTGACTTTTGTAGGTAGGCCAATTGGTTGTGCTCATCTGCAAATTTTAATGGTGCCATAGAAACTTTTGATGAAAAACGATATTATGTCAATAATAATTGAAGGAATAACTAGCCAATTGAGATAAAAAGATATATAGATATAGGGTTGAAGAGTATAGTGCAAGAAAAATTATCTAAGGAAAGTATTTATCGTTAGAGGATAAATATCAAATAGGATAGTAGATAATTTTCTAGAAGTTATCCTATATATATGGAAAGCAATTTGTTTTCTACAACGGCTAGTAAATTTTTGTTTCTTGACACAGCTTGTTATGGCTAGAACAACGATGGTAAAATAACACTGTCGGTGGAAACTGTGAACTAGCGATGGTAATTTTTCACAAAAATTTCAAAGAGCGATGGTAAAATAAAACATATTAAAATGGTGCACTCTTATCATAGTTTTAGCAAACTACCACTATCAACGAATTTGATATGTCTTTACCATGAGTCGTTTGCTATGGACTAGCAAACTCTTAATCATAAAGAATATGGTGAGTTGATAACCATATAGTTTTTGGTAAACTATCAACCATGAACAGATTTGTCAAGTCTTTACCAGTAGCCGTTTGCTCTGGACTAGTTAATTCTTATGTGGATTAGACATGGTGAATCAATAACCATTTGTTGTGTATCTCAGTTATACACCTTTTAAGATCAACTCCCATCTTTGCTGCATAAAGGTGAAGCAACAAAACAACCAAAAATATACAAACTTATACAACAATATTAGTACCCAGAAACTTCCACTCAACACCAAAGACAAATTGGCACAAAAGGTTTATGGATTCAGCATTCCAATACTTGTTACCAAGTACTAAAATCTACCCACATCAAGTCCTTTTGTTAATAAATCAGCATAGTTGTCATCAGTATGAATTTTGACAACTTGAATTAGTCCCTTTTCATAACAGTCTCTTATGAAATGGTGTCTAATTTCAATATGTTTAGTCTTTGTATGTTGAATGGATTCTTGATAATGCAAATGGTACCGCTATTGTCAATATGAATGATGGTATTCATGAAATTGTACCCATAGTCCAAAAGTTGATTACGAAGCCATAGAACTTGAGCACAACAACTTGCAAAGAGCTACATATTCTCGCCTCGGTTGATGAATTAGCCACCATTGTTTGTTTCTTGCCTTTGCCATGACACTAATCATTGCCAAGAAATTGTCATCCACATTGTAGATTTTCTATCCAAACGGCTCCAACATAGTCACTATCTCGAGTAAGTAACCGGATCTAGAGGAGAATCTCGGAGTACCACAATCCCATAGTCGGAAATGCTTTAAGATATCGAAAATCTTCTTCACAAGCGGTCAAGTGAGAGAACTTGGGAGTGACTTGAAACCTTGCATAGGCACACACCGCAAACATGATGTCTGTCTAGATGATGTAAGATACATCAAAGAACCAATCATAGACCTGTACATGTGCACATCAACCGCTTCACCACTATTTTCCTTCAAGAGTAGATGTGTAGTCTTGTCTCATAGGTCTTGGATGACTTAGCATCAATGAACTTGAACTTCCTTAGTATCTCGACCACATATTTATCTTGATTGATGAAAATACCATCGGCCTTTGTTGTACTTGAAGTCCCAAAAGAATGTGAGTTCACCCATAGAGCTCATCTTGAATTCTTCCTTCATTAGCTTCTCAAATTCTTTGCACATCTCTGTTTTGTAGATCCAAAAATGATATCATCAACATACATTTGAACTAACAAGATATCATTCTTGTCTTTCTTGATGAACAAGGTTTGATCCACTCTGCCTCTATGAAACCCATTATCAAGAAGATAAGTAGTCAGGGTCTCATACCATTTTCTTGGTGCTTGATGCAAGCAATACAAAGCTTGAACCACCCTATACACTTTGTCAGGATAGTCAGGGTCTTCAAAGCCTGGAGGTTGTGAAACATAAACCTCCTCATCAATCTACCCATAAAGAAAGGCACTCTTTACATCCATTTGATAAACTTTAAAGCCCATAAAGGATGCATAGGCTAAGAACAGCCTAATTGCCTCAATTCTTGCAACTGGGGCAAACACTTCTTTATAGTCAATACCCTCCTCCTGAGTGTATCCTTGAGCCACAAGCCTAGCTTTGTTTCTGATAATGATTCCTTCTTGTTTCTGAACACCCATTTAGTACCTATTACCTTCTTACCAGAAGGTAAATCACAAAGCACCCAAACCTTTTGAAGCTTGAATTGGAGCAACTCTTCTTGCATTGCTTCCACCCAACTTTCATCTTCAAGTGCCTTGTAGACATTCTTTGGTTCCATTTGTGACAGAAAACACATAAAAAGACATTCATTCTTGCCTTCATGAGTCTTTGATTCATATATTTTACTAATGAATCCATGAATATCAGGCAGCTTTGTTTGTCTTCTAGTCTTCACAGTGAATAGGATGACCCAATCACATTTTCAAGAGGATGTGATTTATGAATTGTAGTATGGGAGTCCGAGGAACCGCAATCTCACTTGGCATATTTGAGATTTCAACATCATTGGCTTGAGCTTCCTCAGAATCGAGTTGTAATTTCCACTTACGGTATTGCGGTGGAAACTTATGGACTAACAATGGAATCGAATTTTCACCGCTTTTAGGATCTTCGGTGTTCATGTTGCTACCTCCTTCCTTTCCGTAATCATTAGAAGGATGAGCATCTCCGCCTTTGGAATATCACCAAGATCCGCATAGTCCCACGTGGCAAACGAATTCATCTTGATCATCAACATGATCCTTGCTTGGTTCATCATCATCAAGAAACTCTTACGAACTCCGCAAAATCAAAAGAAGATGTACACAGAGAGATAGGCACATAGTTCATAGTATTGGTTAGAGTATCAAGATCAAACAACCTTTTCTGGACGGTTCCTTTGACATTCACTTTGTTTTCCAGAACTCAACATGCGATTCTCTTCAATCTTTTGGGTTCTTAAGTTGAATACTCTGAAAGCTTTACTGAGCATTGAATACCCAACAAAATACCCTTCATCAGCTTTTTCATCAACTTTGCCCAGATAATCAATGGTATTGAGAATTGTAACATGATGTCCAAATGGTCTCATGAAATCTAAAATAGGAGGTCTTCCTCTAAACAGCTCATAAGGTGTCTTGTTCTTTGTTTTCACCACCAAAAGCCTGTTTTGCACATAACATGCAGTGTTAACTGCTTCAGCCAAAAACATGATTGGCAATTTTGAATATGCCAACATGGTTCTAGCAGCCTCAATAAGTGTCCTGTTTCTCCTCTCAGCGACACCATTTTGTTGAGGAGTTCTAGCAACACTGAATTCTCTTTTAATACCTTTATCTCTGCAATAATCATCCGTAACTCTATTCTTAAACTCTGTCCCATTGTCACACCTAATGATTTTTGTTAGGAATTATCTGTTACCATGGATAGTTGTGGTTTACACTGCTTGGATTACACTAGCAGTGGAAACGTATTACCACTGCTGGTACATTATTACCACTGCTATAGGAGAACGCGTCTAGATAAGTATATAATAGATCTTGTGTATATTCTATATTTTTAGCTTTATACTTATCTTGTAAAGGACTCCTTGTTGTATAAAAGGAGGTCCTAGGTCTTTGTCTTAGGTACTTGTCTAATTACCTATGTATTACTACTAAAGGCTTCAAGGTATAACCCTAGTGATAAGCAAGATCACTCGTATTCATTAATTAATATTGGAGCTTAAGTTTTGTGTTTACTTACAATACATCATACAATCCGTCTTCTAAGTATTACTAAGTAAATTCGTGCTTAATAATATTATACAAAATATCATTGACACAAGGTGTGTCGGATCCATCAAGTGGTATCGAGTGAAGGTTCGATATTTTGTTTTAGAAGATCCAAGGAATAAGCTTAACCTACTCACTCAATTCAATGGAGATGGAAAACAACCGGTCAACTCTTCTACACCAAGGCTACCTAAGCTCAAACTTAATGAGTTTGAGATGTGGAGGATCTTGATTGAGCAATACTTTCTCATTCAGACTATGCTCTATCGAGATCATTCAAGCGGTGATTCTTTCAAGCACTGACTAGTACTCGAAGGTTGGTGACACGGATGTTGTGAAAGTTTACGTGCTCGAATCTAGTATTGAAAAGCACTAAGGAAGAATGATCTTAAGGCTAGAAGTTTGTTCTCGATGACTCTTCCTAGAGACCGGATCATTGCATTTAGCAAGTTCACAAACCGCTAAGGAACTGTTTGAAGATATTTGCTCGGTGTTTGGTGGTAATGATGCTACAAAGAAGACACAAAAGATATTATTGAAGCAAAGTTAAGAAAACTACTCACAATGACACACTTGATAGCATCTTCACCAAACTCGGATTGTTACACAACCGATCGTGTTTGGCATTGAGGTTGAAAAGGAAGACCTTAATTTGAAGTTTGTAAGAAGTTTGCCTTCATAGTTTTAAACTAATGTTCTTGTCTGGGAAAACAAGTCGACATAGAAACAATTAAGCTCAATGATCTTTACAACAACTTCAAACTTATTGAGCAAAGATTGAAGAAGGCAGAAACTTGGTACAAGCTCTAGTAGCTTGGCATTGTTGTCAACCTCGATGACGGTGATGATTCTGAAGATGATAGTGATGATGATGTTGCCACCGATGGTTCTAAAGTTTCCACTTGGTAATGTTAGTGTTACCACCGCGAGTTCAAAGAAGAAGGTTGCTAGTATTGGAGATCCTACCTTTTATGCTTTCATCTCCACTCAAGTAAATGGCTCTGTCTTAACTCATGAAGACATAGAGCAAATTGATGAAGATGACTTGGAGGAGATGGATATAAAATGGCGATAGCTCTTCTTAGCATGAGGGCTAGGAAATTCTACAAGAAGGCGGCAAGCCTATTCACATCAATGGTAGTGAAACCGCTGATAAGGCTTTGATAAGAAGAAAGTGGAGTGCTTTACATAAGCAAAGAAGGAACCAACTTGGACAAGTTTGGACATTTTGCTAGAGAATGTAGAAGACCAAAGACCAAGGACAAAACTTTGAAAGTCTACTTGGTATAAGCAAAGAAGGAACCAATTATACGTGGAAGAACCAAAGGCAATGTTGGCTATTGATGGTGTGAGCTATGATTGGAGTTTCATGGACGATGATCAAGAGGAAGAACCTTGATAGTAAAGTCGATTGGGTTACTCTTGTTGCTCTTGAATTTGCTCTCATGGCTTTCTCGACTACGAGGTACAAAACTTTGAAAGTTGTTCTAAAACATGTAGAAATTTGCTAGATGGTTGAAAGGCTAAACTTCTGTGACAATGATTTATATTCTAATGAAAGACAAGAGTTATATATCGCTAATTATCTTGTGTCAAATCTTAGGAGAGCTATAACAATATTAGAGATCCTTGGTAAATAGATCACTATAAAGAAAATGAGACAAAATATAATGATGATATGATTCTTCTTAGAAGAGGTAGAACATACAACAATTGTGAATGAAGCATACCAAAAGAGCTTGAAAAACATAAAATGATAAATAGAATGTCAATTTGAGGGCTAGACACTTGTTATTAGGTCTAAGTCTATTGATAAAATGGTAGTGCTCAAATTGATAAAAGTTAAGTCGGAGTGGGTTACAATATAGTGCCTCCACATTTTGGAGAATGTTCATTCCAAAGACCATAGATTTAGCTCTACTTGGTATAAGCAAGAAGGAACCAGCGTGAATATGGTCCTTTAAAGGACACTATGGTGAAAGGTGAGGAAGAAGCTAAGCATGATAATGATTTTTGAGAGTGCTAGTTACTCATCTTGTTGATGATAATGTTAAAATGAATGTCTCGACTTATATCCCAAAACTATGAAAGTTGTTCTAAAACCTATGAAACTAGTTAATAAACCTAGATCAATAATGGTATATTCTAGATGTAAGAACAAGCCTTATATCTAGGGGTAATTAGGAGTTGGAATCATCTTAAATCTCAACAACTAGGTAGTGATTTTGTGATGATCACTAGGCATGTTAATCTATGGTAGTTTTGATCATTTACATGCTTATTGTGACTATCATAATGGGAGAAGAAGTCCATGGGAATAAAGGGTAGAGACTAGAGCTTCAAAATAATATACACCTAATTCACATTGCAAAATGGTCCCAAGAGCAGTTCAACTAAGAAGTGGTCTCAAAACTTTGCCACTACAAAACCTATCGGTCTAAGTCAATTGATCCTAAGTCACTCAAATTGATAGTAAAGTTAAGTCGTTACAATAAAGTGCCAAGTCCAAAACAACTTTTGCCCTCGGTATAGATTTAGCACATACAATAGGAAAAGAACTTTTGAAATAATAAAGTTCATTATAACCAACAATGGTGTACCTAAAACAAACCGCATGATAATGTTAAAAGAGCTTCCCCAAAAGTTTGCTCATTCAAAAGTTACCACCGAACAAGGGTTATAAACAAGAAAATTTTGACATGATAATAAGGCATGTTAATCTATGTGAAGGCCTCGAGACGTTGGGAATGGAAACCTAAAGGAACTACCTCTACAACCAATCCCAATAGTGTATCAATGACCTTTGATAGATTTAACTATATTGATACACGAGGCGGATCCAAGTCAATCATGGCTTGGGTCCCAAAAACTAACTAACTCTTTACTCGTATGTTATAAACGGGAACATCCAAGGACAAAAGATCGGATCAAGGATATACATATAGTGGGTGTTCAAGGCACATGGGCTTGGGTCCCCAAAGCAACAAGTCCTATCTTTCGAATTTTGAACATTATGATGGGATGTATGTCGGTCCTATCTTTGAATTTTGAACATTATGATGGAGGTGGAGTTAATGGAAAGGTTCTTTGGTAAAGGAGCAATCAAAGCGGTAACTTGGATTTTGAACACATGTACTATGTAAAAGAGCTTAAGTATAATCTTTTAGTGTATCACAAATGTGTGACAAGATGAACAATGTTCTTTTACCAAAGATATGTGATTTGTTTTAAGATGCAGGAAAGTGATTTTAAAAAGCAATCTATATAGCTTTGATATGATGTTGTTGCTAGTCGATTCCATGTTCTATATAGCTTTGATATGAAACCGGTACTTATTGTACTATCATAATGGGAGAAGCGGAAGTCCATGGAATAAAAGGGTAGTTATTCTGTTTCAAAATAATAAAATGGATTGTTAAAATTCCTAGAAAAGTCAATTAAAAGTGCTTTGATATGAACAACGTTGATGCTTAAGCTTGATTAGGCTTGCTTGCTAAGGCCATAGTGGATGGATCCATGTTATGGCATAGAAGACTTGGTCATGTTAACTTCAAAACCATTAACAAGATTGTCAAAGATGGTTTGGTGAGAGGTTTACCTCGAGGAAAAGATTTGAAAATGATCAAACAGGTGGCTTGTCTTAAAGGCAAACAACACGAGCTTCTTCAATCAAAGTTGGTTAACTCTATTGCTCACCCACTTCAAATGTTACATATGGACTTATTTGGTCCTACATCCGTGGCGACTTGAATCTAAAGAAATATTGTCTAGTGGTGATGATGATTTTAGCGGTTTACATGGGTTTTCTTTCTTAGAACCAAGGATGAAACAAGCGGCATCCTCAAGATCTTCATCACGTGTGAAAACCAATATGATATGAAAGTTAAAATTATTAGGTGTGACAATGGGATGTAATTCAAGAATAGAGTTATGGATGATTTTGCGAGATAAAGGTATTAAAAGAGAATTTAGTGTTGCTAGAACTCCTCAACAAAATGGTGTTCTTTGAGAGGAAAGCAGGATATGATAGAAATGTGCTAGAACCATGTTGGCGATTCTAAATTGCCAATCACTTTTGGGTGAAGCGATTAACACTTTGCATGTTATGTGCAAAACAGGGTTTTAGTGGTAAAAACAAAGAACAAGACACCTTATGAATTATTTAGGGGTAGACCACATATCCTTGACTTCATGAGACCATTTGGATGTCATGTATCTATTCTCAATATCATAGATTATCGGGCAAGTTGATGAAAAATCGATGAAGGGTATTTTGTTGGGTATTCCATGGTCGTAAAGCTTTTAGAGTATTCAACTTAAGAACCAAAGATTGAAGAAAATGCGTATGTGGGTTCTGGAAAACAAAGTTAATCTCAAAGGCGGGTCCGGGAAGGTTGTTTGATCTTGATACTCTCACCAATACTATGAATTATGTAATGTTTCATGAGGAACATCTTCTTTGATTTTCGAGTTCGAAGAGTTTCTTGATGATGATGAACCAAGCAAGGATCATCGGATGATCAAGCAAGGTTCGAGAAGAGTTTGGGACTTGCTTAGATAATGATGATATACCAAAATACGGAGATGCATCCTTCTAATGATTTTGGAAAGGAAGGAAGTAAACAATATGATAAAAATTAGTTAAAAAATTGATTCAGCTGCTGACAATGCAACACCGGATTCAAGAATAGAGTTATGGATGATTTTGCAGAGATAAAGGTATTAAAAGAGAATTTAGAGAGAACAAAATGGTGTTTGAGAGGATGAAGCAGGATGTTTAGAAATTGCCAATCACTTTTCATTTCAAATATAACAAGATTCATGTGCAAAGCTTATGAATTATTTAGGGTAGACCAGCCATCCTTGACTGATTTTGATTAATTTCAAATTTTGTTGGGTATTCCATGGTCGAAAGCTTTTAGAGTGAACCAAAAGATTGAAGAAAATCAGATGGAGTTCCTCGGACTCCCACACTTCTATTCATAAATCACATCCTATTGAAAATGTAATTGGGAGATGTTTATTCACTGTAAAGACTAGAAGACAAATAAAGTTGCCTGATGTCCATGGATTCATTAGTAGAATATATGAATCTAAGACTCATGAAGGAAAGAATGAATGTTTCTTTATGTGTTTTCTGTCACAAATGGAGCCAAAGAATGTTTACAAGGCACTTGAAGATGAAAGTTGGGTGGAAGCAATGCAAGAAGAGTTGCTCCAATTTTAGCTTCAAAAGGTTGGGTGCTTTGTGATGTGCCTTCTGGCAAGAAGGTAATAGGTACTAAATGGGTGTTCAGAAACAAGAAGGATGAAAGAGGAATTGTTATCAGAAACAAAGCTAGGCTTATGGCTCAAGGATACACTCAGGAGGAGGGTATTGACTAT
Source organism: Chrysanthemum lavandulifolium (assembly GCA_022545495.1). Taxonomy (NCBI): domain Eukaryota; kingdom Viridiplantae; phylum Streptophyta; class Magnoliopsida; order Asterales; family Asteraceae; genus Chrysanthemum; species Chrysanthemum lavandulifolium. Next base: position 250,974,256 of record CM040243.1, on the reverse strand, counting down.
GAAGAAGTGTTTGCCCAGCTTGCACGAATTGAAGCAATCAGTCGTTCTTAGCCTATGCATCCTTTATGGGCTTTAAAGTCTATCAAATGGATGTAAAGAGTGCTTTCTATATGGGCGATTGATGAGGAGGTTTATGTCTTACAACCTCTAGGATTTGAAGACTCTGAATATCCTAACAAAGTATACAGGGTAGTTAAAGCTTTGTATGGCTTGCATCAAGTACCAAGGAAATGGTATGAAACCTTAACCACTTATCTTCTTGCTAATGGGTTTCATAGAGGCAGAGTGGATCAAACTTTGTTCATCAAGAAAGACAAGAATGATATCTTCTTGGGTTCAAGGGTATGTTGATGATATCATTTTGGATCTACAAAGACAGAGATGTGCAAAGAATTTGAGAAACCGATGAAAGAAGAATTCGAGATGAGTTCTATTTGTGAACTCACATTCTTTTGGGACTTCAAGTACTACAAAGGCGGATGGTATTTTCATCAATCAAGAAATATATGTGCCGAGATACTAAGGAAGTTCAAGTTCATCGATGCAAAGTCATCCAACACCCTGAGACAAGACTACACATCTACTCACGAAGGAAAATAGTGGTGAAGCGGTTGATGTGCACATGTACGTGTCTATGATTGGCTCTTTGATGTATCTTACATCATCTAGACCGACATCATGTTTGCGATGTGCTGCACTGTGCAAGGTTTCAAGTTACTCCCAAGTTCTCTCACTTGACTAACGTGAAGAAGATTTTCGATATCTTAAAGCATTTCGCACCAGGGATTATGGTATCTAGAGAATCTACTCTAGATTTGGTTACTTACTCGAGATAGTGACTATCTTGGAGCTAGTTTGGATAGAAAATCTACAACGGTGGATGCCAATTTCTTGGCAATGAGTTAGTGTCATGGCGATGCAAGAAATAAACAATGGTGGCTAATTCATCAATCAAGCGAGTATGTGGTCACGTAAGTTGTTTGTGCTCAAGTTCTATGGCTTCGAATCAACTTTTGGACTATGGGTACAATTTCATGAATACCATCATCCATATTGACAATAGCAATACCATTTGCATCATTAAGAATCTGCTCAACACACAAATACCAAACATATTGAAATTAGACACCATTTCATTAGAGATTGCTATGAAAGGGACTAATTCAAGTTGTCAAAATTCATCTTGATGACAACTATCTTTGATTTATTAACAAAAGGACTTGATGTGGGAAGATTTGATGACTTGGTAACAAGTATTGGAATGCTAAATCCATAAACTTTTTGTCTAAATGTTCTCTGGTGTTGAGAGGAGGCTGTTGGGTACTGACATTGTTGTATAAGTTTGTATATATTTTGTGCTTGTGTTTTTGCTTGTTCAATAACCTTTATGCAGCATAAATGGGAGTTGATCTTAATTGGTGTATAACTGAGATACACAACAAATGGTTATTGATTCACCATGTCTAATCCACATAAGAATCAACTAGTCCAGAGCAAACGGCTACGGGTAAAGACTTGACAAATCCGTTTATGGTTGATAGTTTACCAAAAACTATATGGTTATCAACTCACCATATTCTTTATGATTAAGAGTTGGCTAGTCCATAGCAAACGGCTCATGGTAAAGACATATCAAATCCATTGATAGCTGGTAGTTTGCTAAAAACTATGATAAGAGTAGTCTAGTTTTTATATGATTTTATTTACCATCGCTCTTTGAAATTTTTGTGAAAATTACCACCGCTAGTTCAAAGTTTCCACCGATGTTATTTTTCCATTGTTGTTCTAGCGTTACAACCGATTATGTCAAGAACTTATTTTTACTAGCCGTTGAAAGTAACCACCGATTTCCATATATATAGGGTTAAAATTTTAAGGAGATTATCTACTTTCCATATTGTTATTTATCCGCTTAAGATAAATACTTTCTAAAGATAGTTTTTCTTGCGCAATAATCTTAAACCCTAACCCTATATCTCTTTCTCTCTCAATTGGCTAGTTCTTCCTTCAATTATTACTGACATAATATCATTTTTCATCAAAATTTCTATGGCACCATTAAAATTTGCAGATGAGCACAACCAAGTAGCCTACCTACAAAAGTCAAACGAGAAGAGTGGCCCTGTTTTTCATCAGATTGTGGACTTTCTCAATACTACCTGATTCGTGCTAAACCGTCAAGTTTTCTCGATAAGTGGCCACTTGTGAATGGCCAACCGTAAGAAACTTAAAGCAGTTCGCATACGTAATGCAATGAAGTCCGTGAGAGTATAGTGTTTCCCAGTCGTTATGTCCCAACGAGTCATGTGCGAGAATAGTCAAACGTGTAGTGATCGGTAAGATTTGAATGGATAAGGAGATATGATTGATTATACTAAAGAGAAAGTCTATAAATTACAGGGGCTTAAATGCAAATTAAAGAAGATTAAAAGATAAAAAATATTAAATAAACGCTATCACTATTTGTAAATGATGTTTTGATTTTCTTTTATAAAAGCGAATTAAAAACTACGCCGACGTACAAAGAAAATGTGAAATTGAAGCGGATTAATCCTAAAAATATGAAAATGATATTTTACAAACCTAATGATAAGAGAAAATTTTAAGAAAAGAAAATTATTTTTATAACTATTTATCTAATTATTATTAATTAAAAACTATTTTTAACTATTTAATAATAACCTAAAATACAAAAAAATATGAAATAAAGCTAGAAAAACGTAATTATGACTTGGAAAAATCTAAAATAACTAAAGAGAATTTTCAAAACTATTTTTATATTTTTCTGATTATTTTTCTATTTTTTATGAATTAAAAACTATTTTTAACTAACTAAATTACTAAAAATTACAAATTAAACTATGAAAAATCTGGAAAAATAAATTTTTTACTTTTTATATTTATCTTAACCTAAGAAAAATGAAAAATTATTTTTTTGAACTTTTTCTGATTTAATTGTATTAAATGCTAATTAAAAAGGCTTAAAAACTAATTTAAATCAAGAAAAATACCAAACTGACCTAGAAAAATCTGAAAAATTCAAGATAAGTCTAAAATAATATTTAGAATCTATGTAAAATATAAAAAAAGGTGGTTGTGTGCAAGAAAATGAAACTGCTAAGCAAGTGCTTATAAATAAGCACTTAAAATAAGCAAATGAGCACCAAAAGTTACCAAACTGAAACAGAAGCAATAATATGTCATAACTACTCAAAATCAACTAATCTCAACTGCTCTTACCCTCTGAATAGCAACTTGCACAGATTTGATTGATTTGAGTTACATGTGCTAAAACAGTTTCCAGGTACCAAGTTTGAGCTTAAGTACAAGCTTCCCAATAAGCTAAAATTGAAAACCAAGTTATGGAACCTAAACTAGACCAGGTGACTATCTCTAAACCAAGAACCAGACCTAAGTGAGCTAAGATGAGCTATGTGCAAGGTCTCGCAAGAATCGCACAACACCGTGCAGCTCAAGTACTGTGCATGTGGCAAATAAGCCCATTTTGACAAGTCGATTAGGGGCTTATAAAAATTGATAAAATTCTTCAAAAATGATAATAACAAAATAGACCAACAGAAGTTTTTAAACACCAAGTATCCTTTGATTTGGCTCAGAAATGAGTCAATGAAAAATCCTTTCAGTTGGCCTCAAAATGACATTTTCAGTTTTTGACTTTTGAAGTAGTTATGAAGTTTTGACTTTTGTGAACTTTGATTCCAATTTTGTGGACAGATTATGATGTTAATAGATGAAATAAGCTCAATGCAATCTATTTCTATGATATCTAACCTCAAAACAAGTTTTTGTATTTCCAAAATTCCAACAGTCTTGAAATTGAAACAGTTAAAGCATGATTTTGACTTTTAAGGTTCAAGTGCACAAATAATCGACTCAAATGATCTTAACTACCTATATTAAGACCGATAATGCAATTTTCAAGTGCAAACTAAGACTCAATCTCGACTTGACACACCGATCCAAACACACCTTTAAAACTGTTTTTGCTTTGTAAACTAGACTAGTTCTTGATTTAACTCATTTAACCGCTTAAACTAACTCTAGTACCCTAATTACCAATAATTAAACATGTCTAAACTATTTAATGACCACGATTTAAATATGAGCATAATATGAAAACTGCATAAAAAATGAAAATGAGATAACAAGCTCACAAGTGTCCAGCAGTGATGTAGCTTATACAGAACCCATACACTACTATTCTAAGCTAATTCCAACCCATTTTAAGCTCTGCATCAACCAATATCATCACTAAATCCAAATCCTCCTCAGCAGTTGACTTTTGTTGACCATATGGCTAGTTTGCTTGAAAATGACTTATAAGCTCACTCAAAGCTATAATAAGCTTGAATAGGCTTATTTGAGTTTAACCTAAGCTATTAGAAGCTTTGGACATAAGATTTTGAATTTGAAATTTTAAACAGTAAACATGATCATATGAAATTTAAGTGAAACTTTGATTTAAGGCTCAAATTGAATTACAATAACTAAATAACTTAGTTCCAATATCATAAAGCTTGAAATTACAAATTTGAAAGCTAATTAAGACACTTTAAGAAAAAAACGACATACATGAATTTAAAAAAAAACTAACTACTGCCTCTTCAGTTGCCTCTCTTCTCTTTTTTATACTCAAACAGCTTCCCACATGTCTTCTGAGTGAATCCCACTTGTAATTTCAACCATTGGATGCTTTGAGTGGATTTTGACCATTGGATCAAAATGGCGGGAAAAGCTATTTTTGACCACAGGCTCTGAAATAGCAACTAGGGGGGGTGGCATTTATTGTAGTGGGTTGTGATGATGAGGGGGAGGTTTGAGGAGATAAAGTCTGAGGGTGAGATGTGATGTTGCCTGAATTGCAGTCAAGTGGAGAGGAGAGCAGTTGGGAGGGAAGGGATAAAGTTTGACTATGGTTGACCAGGGGTTCAAAATAGGGAGGGGTCAAAGGTTAAGGCAGGGGTCACAATGTATAATGGCAGGGGTCATGGCTAGGTTTAATATTAAAAGGACTTGTTTTGCAATTCTCCAATTCTTGAAGGACCATTCTGCCATTTTCTGATTTTCCAGGGGCCAATCATGCACATTCTGAATTTATAACCCAAGGGCCAAACTTGACAATCTTTGAAAGTTTAGGGACCTAACTTGTCATTTTTGAAAGTTAAGGGACCTAAGTTGTAATTTTGTAAATTTAAATCTCAAAGACCAATTTTGACAACTTAGGAACCTAGGGACTTGAAATGATATTTTCTTTATTTGGTTTTACCAGGACTGCTTTTGACAACTTTTGAAACTAGAGGACTAAAGCGCCAATTATGCAAACTTGATACGTTTTCACCGATTTTGATATTTTGCATTTAAAACACATAAAACACTTATTTGTGATATTTTATCATTTTGATGCATTTAAAGTGTTTTCGGATGTTTTTGCGGTTTAAATGGTACAAAATGATGAGTATTTAGACACTCATCAATCCCCACACTAAGATATTGCTAGTCCCTAGCATTGTTTTGAGAAAAATTAATGGATTTCATCTCTTTACCAAAAGCCATTACTTGGAGTAGCCAAATGTTTCAGTTCAAGTAAGAACCTTGGTACACCGATAACCAAATGATTTTGAGCAAATCACCGACTTTCAACGGATTTGATTTGTCTTTACGAAGCCGTTTGCTTCGGACTAGCCAACTCTTAGATAAAATATCTTTGGTGAGTGATTACCAATTATGGTTTTCCAATCGCCTTTACCACAAGCCATAAACTTGCGGGCTAGCCAACTCTTCACTTTTAAGGATATGGTGAATAATACCATACAATTTTGGGCAAATTGCAAGCCGTCAACGGATTTGAGATATCTTTACCAAGAGCCGTTTGCTCTGGATTAGCCAATCCTTTTGTTTATTAGACATGGCGGATCGATAATCAGTAAGTTGAGTAAGTGCAAACACTTACTCTAAAAAAAAAAATTTTGGCCAAAATGGGGAATTAAGCGTATAATTACATGATAAAATTCGTGAATTCCCCCACACTAGAAATGAATATTGCCCTCAATATTCAAAGTACCGCAGTGATGCCGAAATATAGAACGTAAAAGGAAATACTATGGCCATTATTTAGCAAGATTTTTTTTTTTTTTTTTTGATGAAACTCTTATATACAACAATGGGGCAACTCCCCACACTAGGGTGGTACACACGGTGAAAACCCATGTTTAGCTCTCGTTTTGATTACCGAGTCGCTAGCTTGACTCGACCCGATTTCATTTGTTCATGGGGAAAGTAACGTGGAAAACCAATCTCAATCGGACTTTCGCTCACGGTGTTAACAAACATATGAACATCGAAAGTTCCACCCGACGAGATACAACCGCGGTATTGTTAATAGTAAAACTATAAAGAATGATACCGGGTCAAAGATGGTGTCCTCATTCCCGAAAGAGAAAAGGAAAGAGCAACCACACCATCTGTGAAGAATGGAACAAAGATATGCATGAGAATGCAAGTCCATTCCTCATCGAAAAAAGCAAATCACCATTTTGACACTTTTAAGCTTAAACTTGAAGCTTATATGGTGATTGTCAATAAGATGTCGGGGAGGAGGGTGGAAACGGTTCTTCAATCAATGATTTTCTAGAAAAGGATGTCCCCTCCGAATCAAAGTAGTATTATCAATTCTGTTGGAATTGACTCATCACTAAGAAAGGCATCGACTTCATTCCAAAGTTGTCATCTTCCTCATCGGAGTGAGAGAAGGGATGGAAGAGTCGGGAATAATAAGACTAGGAGATGATGGATCATTTTTAGCAATTCTTCAATGGGAAGAATGTCTCCCATTGGATCACAAGCATCATCATCCAATTCGGATGAAATCAAGAGAGTTTGGTTTCATCCACAGAGTTAACAAACTCGATACGATAAACCGATTCCGGAGGTGGGACAAGTGGTGTGCTCTTAGAGCTAGCAATTTCCACCACTTCCGATGAAGTCTCCGATTCAAGATCATCATCATCAAGAATACTCTTGACTTCCACGGTACAACTTTCAAACCATTTGTTTGAACCAGGTTGATTTTCAAAGCTTTTAACTCAAGACGCTTTTGAAAACTCTCTTAACCGTGAAATTTGAGAGTGTTGCATTGAATCTTTCGATTTTTGATCAATTGTGGCAACACTGCTTGGATAGAGGCGTGAGTTTTGGTTGATATTCAACGTGAGTTCTTCGTTGTCAACCCGTATTGTCAACTCTTCACAAACACATCAATCGAGCACGACTGGTTCTCAAGAAAGCTCTCCCAAGATGAGGGAACTCTAGGATCCGCATCAAAGTCTACTACAACAAAGTCGGTGGAAAGTGAAACTTTCCCACTTTCATCACGACATCCCGGCTATCCCAAGTGGACGCGTTATGGAACGGTCCGCTAGCTCGAGTGTCATATAAGTGGATGAAAGTTTAGGAAGAGATTTCTTCCATACTAAGAGTGGCATGAGGTTAATGCTAGCGCCAAGATCGGCCAAGGCGGAGCATTGAACCATCCCCAAGAAATCACACGGGATTAAAAATCGCTGGGGTCTTCAAGCTTTTGGGAAGCTTCTTGAGAAGGACCAACAGCATTGCTCATTGAGGGGTTTAGCCATCTCGGATAGCTTATCTTTGTTGTTCAAGAAGCCTTTAAGCGTGGATGCAAATTTAGGCATTAGAACGAGAGCATCAACGAAGCTTATATCAAAGTGTAGCTCATTGAAGATTTGGAAAAATTTTCCATTTGCTCTTTGTTTTGTCTTTGAGCTTCTCATCATTCATTCTTGATGGGTAAGGAAGTCGACTAGACTTTTGAGCCGGACGGAAGTCATTTCGGCTCGAATTTGTCTTGAACTTGGGTTCCGGACTTAAATCTTGGACCACCAAGGTGGGACGATGCGGTACTGCCATGGGCTTGAGAAATGCACCTTGTCCGTTGTATCCTTGGTAACTTGACTCATTGCCACGGTGGAGGAGGCATTGGAGTCGAAGGTCCATTGTGCGTCTTACCACTACGAGTGGTGACGGCTTTCAACTCGGCATTGGGATTAGGAATTGTATTGCTTGGAGTCCTCCGTAAGATGATGAAGCTTGGTTCATATTCATGTTCATGAAACCGCTCATCATATTCTTCAACTCATTTGTCTGCCGAGACATTGTGGTATCAATTTCCTTTTTAGCTCAACCTCATGTTATTGATCCGAGTTTGCATTGAACGTATGCTTGACTCGAGAATTTTCATGAAGTCATTTGGTGGGGAGCATGAGAAGGTTGTTGATAACTTTCTTGATTTGGAGCTTGATATGGTTGGTTGAAATTGTTCCGGTTTTGATTGAAATTTTGAGAGTTATTGAAGTTTTGTCCTTGATTCGGAACAAAGCGATTTTGATTGCCATGGTTTTGCAGGAGGAAAACCGGTGGTGTCATACCGCTAGGTGCACGTGGTGAGGATCGGCTTGTGGTCGGTATTGATTGTGGTTTATGAAGCTACGAGAGCTTGGTAAAAGGAAGCATCGGTTGCTTGATAATCATAATACGCATGTGGACCACTACAAGTTTTACACACCTTGTTTACGGCTTTGATTGGTTCCGCTTATGAATTTCGCTTTTGATTTCCTTTACATCTTTCATCATACAACGGATGACGTCCGTTAGAGCGGCTATCGGAGCGCTAACTTTCGTAAGAGTTCTTGGATGAAGAAGCGAGTGTTCGAGTATTGACTTTGTTGCGAGAAATAGAACTTTGATTTTTGCTCGCAAATCTCAATCACATCTTTAGGCTTACGATTCAAGATATTGCCACCGTGCTACTGCATTCAAAGAATCTTGATCGTTACCGTTCAACCCATTATAAAAGATATTAACTTGTTGAAGCTCAGTGAATTCATGATGGGGCATTTCACGAGGAGATCTTTGAATCTCTCCCATGCCTCTCCAAATTTTCATCGAAATTTTGATTTAAATCCGAAATTTCATTTTAAGATTAGTTGATAAGGTTTTAAAAGGTACCTTTTGAGGGTCATTTAAGCCCTTATTCGATCACTTTTGTATCCGTTATTGCTTAATATCGTTCCTTTTCACTTTTAGGTCTCTTGAAGGCAAAATCTTTGGAATGATGCTTATTTGAACGAAAAGGCGCGAATATCTGAAGAAAATGGCCAAAGTCGAATCAAGTCGAATGCGACGTCGCCATGCATATCTGCGACGCCGGAAGGCATTTTGCGACGGCTCGGGCGAAATGCATGTTTTCAAGGGACGACGTCGAGTTCTAAAGGAATAGGCCGTCGCTACTCGGACGGCCTAGATGCGCCAAGACGGCGTCGGTCAAGGGACGCGTCCACAATCATAGGTGACGCTTGTCGCAAGGTTTACGTGCCAATACGAAACCCTAATGACGGCGACACGACGGCGTCACGAAACATAAGGTGGCGTCGCAGATGTAATCTTATATATAGAATCCAATTTTTCGGTTTTGTGTGTAGTCTTTGGGTAAAACCTAAACCGAACCAAGGCTTTCTTGTGCGGTATTTTAGGGTTCTAAACCCTATTATACATCAAGATAAGTATTTACTTCATTAATTTAATTATGTCTTTGATTATTTGTGTGTATGCTTGCATGTTCTCCATGTCCCAGCTAATTTATTTGTGTGTTTGCTTAGGAATATGAAACTTAATTATTGAATATTGATTGGTTGATACTTATCTTAGTTGACTAATGATCTAGAGTGCGCTAGATTATTCGTTGTGTACTTAATGCTTGACTTTTCTTTGTGAACTTTAGAATATAATTATCTAGGTAATTGTAGGATAAAGTATTCAAGGACAACCGTAGAGTAGGCGTCTATAAATCACTAGAGGATTTGTAAACAAGACCCTTTGGTAAATTCAAAGAGTTAGGGAAACAAGCACGCCTATAGCCTTAGAATCACAACGCAACTAGGAATAAGGACGTGACAAATCAACCATCAATAGGAGATAATTAAGGAGTAGTAAAACCTAAGTAAACACATCTTTAAACTATCATACAGTACAAATCAATTAGACATAGACTATCACAACCTTAGCTTAGATAATTAGATAATAGTAGAGTAATCGGTAGCAATACCAACCCCCAAATCCAATACCGAGATTCGTACCTTTTCATTTTCTAAAAACATAAAAGATAAAAATAATCTTCCTCAACCTCAACCTTAGCGTAGTAACTTCTCACTAGCATTCCTATTCCCCAGAGAACGATATCAATACCCGTGGCTTACCCTAATTACTACACTACAACGATTAGGTTCACCGCCTAGGGTGTTATAAAACTTGCTCAAGAAAGGAAGTTTCCTTGACCCCGAACGACGCGTGTAGCGTTATCAAGTTTTTAGGCGCGGCTGGGAATAGAATAGCTAGTTAGTAGTCCACCGTTTAGGTTTCTTTGCTTGATTCCTATCAAGTAAATTTTCTCATTTTTAGCTTTCTCTTAGTCTATCCCCTTCTTCGTGACCTTTGTTCGTAACACCCATCACTTTTCACCATGGAAGGTGACAACCAACCACCACTCATCAACCCACCACCAAACGACCCTCCAAGAGCCCGTACTCTTGGTGAGTACTCGAGACCAAACCACCTAGGTTATAGGAACACCATTGAGCTTCCCGACCAAGCCCAAACTACGGCCTGCGATCCGACACCATCCGGTTGGTGCAAAACGGATGTGCATTCCATGGACTTCGTTCAAGATCCAAATCAACATCGAGGATTTCCTCAAAATTGTCGATTCCATCGACCTTGATGCTACTACTCGGGAGACCACGCGCCGTGCCTCTTCCAATTCTCTACGGGACCAAGCTAGTAATTGGCTTGAGCGACTTCCCGCGGCTCCATCTCAAGTTGGGATGATCTTACTTCGCTTCCTTGCTCAATTTTCCCACCGGGAGAACCACTAAGCTTAGGAATGACATCTTGATGTTCCAACAACGTCAAGGTGAATCTCTCTGAAGCATGGACCCGATTCAAGGACTTACTTCATAAAGTCCCTCATCACGGCATTGATCTTTGGCTCCAAGTCCAAATCTTTTATGATCATGTCACCTTTCCCACTAAGCGATCCATTGACCAAGCGGCGGTGGAAAACTTAGTGATCTCACCGCGGAAGAATCATGGGAAATAATAGAGGACCTTGCCCTCTATGACAACGAAAGTTGGGATGACCCCGTGAACTTCCCAAACCGTCAAGGCAATCTCCTTGCCTCCTCCCGACCGTGGGATGATCGAACTTGAAGATCAAGTCAAATTCCTCATGAGTTCCTCACGAGAATCCTAAGTCCTCGCGCCATATAAACAAAGTTTCCTCTTCGTGCGAGCCGCTTTGTGATCCTCATAACACGCAAGACTAGCACCGATCCCGAACATGCTTCCGTTGAATACGCATCCTCGTAATAATGGAACAGGAGGAAGATTCCTACAACGCCTTGGACCTAGGAATTTCAATGAAACCCGGAGGCATGGAAAAACAAGCCCGACTTTTACCGGGACAAACCAAAGAATTCACCTCAATGATTTCGTGGCCCCACCTAACGGTCCTAACCAATGAGTATCGAAGGGATGTTGCAAAACATAGTTGCGTCCCCAAGAAACCCAAATGGCTAAGCTCTCGGACCGCTTTAACCATCAACAAGCCGAGATGGATAGGAAAATAGACAACTGTTGAAAGCCATAAATGGTGATAGGAAGGTTAGTGCTATCTCGACTCCCGAGCCTCCAGGTGTTGAAATTAAGGATCCAAGCAAGCTTATTAAGCACGTTCAATTCGTCAATGCCATCGCCTTAGTGGAACCGGATGAAACCGATGACGAAGAAGACCAAACATTTGTTGATGATGAAACACCCGAGGAAGAAGATGAAGTAGACAATGACTATTTCAACAAATTTCCTACGAAAGAGGAATTATCCCGCCACCCTCATTTAGTGTGTGACCTCACACATGTATGTTAGAAAAGCCCTAGAATCAAGTTTGGGAACCCTTGGAATCTTAACATACCATGTTGCATAGGACACCTTTTTGTGGCAAAGGCTTACATTGATCGTAAATACCCATTAACATAATGACTAGCACCTATTACAATTGGATAATGAAGAAGCCTATCCCAACTAGGCAAGACCTCGATAATCCTAGTGATAAGTGTAATTTTCTTGGTAGAGTTAAGGATTGCCCGTCTATGTAGGTAGTTTCACATTCCCTACGGACTTCATAATTGTGGAAGATATTAGCACGCCATAGACCCTAGCTTGTCCCACGTTATTCTAGGAAAACCTTTAGTAGAAAGCACCGGATGACCTATGACCCATCGTTAGGAGTAGTGCGATTCAAGGATGAGACCGACGACGTAGCCTACCAAATGCCGTTTAAGATTGAGAAGTTTTCATCACTCTCCAATGATGAAAAGGAACTTAAACCGCCGGTCTATTACAGGAATGATGAGGATAGGGAAAGGGAGTAGATTATGTTATGGCTAAGCTTTTGGGTTCTATAAAGATTGTTTGAATTTAGGACCGAAATATAGGACCGAGTGGGAGAGGGTGAACTCTTAGAAAGGAGTATCATGGGACACTTCTACAACATGGAACCCCAGACAGAGACCGTCAAGAGGGCGGTGATGCAAAACGTAGGAGTAGGACTACGAGTCTAGCTACAAGACTCTTAAATAAAGAAAAGCGCTTCGTGGGAGGCAACCCATGCTTAATTGTTTGCTTGTTAGTGTCATATATCTTTTATTAATTGTTTGTCCTCATGTTTGAATTTGTAAAATGCTTTATTTTGTTTTTAACCTCGTCTTAATTACATATAAAGGTATTTTACATAAAGGATAAGTGTAGGAGGATTACACACGTTTTCATAAGAAACGTAAACATGAGAATAACAATTAACTAAAAGATATATATGTTTGTTTGTTCGAGTCAAATGCTTGTATCGAGTCATAATGGATGTTTTTGAAGTTTTTCCAGTTCTAAAGATGTAAATTTTCCGAATTTTTTCCGAAAATCGCGGACCGCTTTTGTCGGGATAACTGACGGCGTCAGATTGCAACTGACGTCAGAAGGAATAAAAACATCGACTTACTTTTTCTCGTTTTACGAGCTACTTGTAAAATTTTGGAATTTTCGGATCTTAACTTTCAAAACAAATTCAGTAAACATCCATTCCACAAGCATTATATCCTAGTTTAAATCGAGTCTTATGTATATTATTACCGCCGATTTTACGCTAAGGTTTCGTTTGTTTTCTTCTAGTGTGCGTTTAGTTTGTCAAGAAAAGTTACACAAGTTTGGAAGGAGCCTTTCACGAAAAAAACTCTTCTTGGAAAAGATTTAACCACCACTTTTACGGATCCTACCGAGCTAATCGGGGAGTATTAGTTTCTTTCGTTTTAATTACCTTCTATTATCATAACTTTGATACTTCGAGAACATTGGGGACAATGTTCGGTTTAAGTGTAGGGAGGGAAAATAAAGCGGAACTTTGAAACTATGCTTATCCTTGACTATTCGCTTTGTCCAAGTGTATTTGTGTAATAAACCATGAGAAAATGTAGGTTAGGGTAATTTTAGCCAAATTTAAAATTTTCATGACGATAGGAGTGGGCCATTAGTCTTAACAAAAGCGTCTCATGGATAGGAAGTTGCATGACTAGCACAAAACCCTTTACCACCTAAATTCCACCCAAAATGTGAGGATCGCCTTAGATTAGTAGGAATTAAAAGCATTCATCTTTAATGCTTAGAGTGTGAACCGGTAGTATATTAGATTCTAGAACTTGTTTTGTGATGCATTCCGAGATCGCTAGTGAGACTACACTTGTGTAGTTAGGAATAACTAAATGATAAGAGGCATTAGGATAAACCCTTGTTTAATACATTGTAATATAATTACTTCTTCCATATCGGTTGAGTAATTCCCCACACCCTTTGCGTTGTACTCATCTTTAGTACACGATACCCCTAGTTAACCCTCGAGCCTATCCTTTTCGCGGTTCTCGTGATGTTTGGTTTTCCGAATATCAATGAAAACATTGTTTACACCCCACCCCAAATATACACCCAAATCGCCTTAGCCTACCCTTTATTGCACTCACTTTTGTGCAAATTTATGTTATCACCTAAAACCCTTAGTTCAATTATCGGTTGCTTGCATGAGTTGTTAAGTCGAGTCATATCCTTTGTATCTGCTTTTGGGATGATTGGGATTCATGGGAAAAGTTAAAGTTTATGAAATATAGGAAGAGAACGTTAAACTCAAATTCCCTTTGTTTGCATAATAATGTACTCCAAGTGTTTTGATCTTTTCAATTCGGGTCAAATTAGTGTTAGAGTAATAAAACTCAAGTGTAGGGATATGTCTATAAATCCCTATCATTTTGATGTACCGTAGAGGATGGTAGAGTAAAAGTGTATGAAAAAAAAAAAAAAAAAAAAAAAAAATACTGCTACCATCCTACATCTATCTTTTAAATTATGTTTGTTTATTTTCGTTGCCTAGAGTTTTAGAGTGTCGAGTCTTGACTTAGCAACGCCATTCTTCGTATACTTGCAACATAGAGATTTTGACTATCCACCACTAAATAGCCTATCCCACCAAACCCTTCATTTCCTTACCGTAAGCCTAACGTTACAACCCTTTAAAAGACCACTTTGATAGTCTTTCCTAGGTGCTTACGCCAAAGCGGACTTGAGGTTTGATCTATTCTCAAGCCTATGGTAATCTATGTACTAGGACCGGTTAATGAGTGTTTATCTTCCATTTCCGATTTGTTATATTTCATATATACACCAGAGAGATGTGAGTATCCAAACACCCCATGTGAGGTGCTAGTATGTAATTCCGTGCTTGTTATGACTTTTATGGGCTTATATGTGTTGTGGACCGTTTTGAATGGATGCTTCATGACCCCTAACTTATAAATTAATTGGCTAAAGCACATTTGCTTGAGGACAAGCAAATACCAAGTGTAGGGATATTTGATAAGGTTTTAAAGGTACCTTTTGAGGGTCATTTAAGCCCTTATTCGATCACTTTTGTATCCGTTATTGCTTAATATCGTTCCTTTTCACTTTTAGGTCTCTTGAAGGCAAAATCTTGGAATGATGCTTATTTGGACGAAAAGGCGCGAATATCTGAAGAAAATGGCCAAAGTCGAATCGAGACACTCAAAGTCTTTGAAACATAAAGCGGGCGTCATCAAGATATCTGCGACGCCGTCGGAAGGCATTTTACTGACGGCTCGAGGCGAAATTGCATGTTTTCAAGGGACGACGTCGGGTTCTAAAGGAATAGGCCGTCGCTACTCGGGCGGCCTAGATGCGCCCAAGGCGTCGTCCGAGGTGAAGGGGCGGCGTCAATATCATAGGTGGCGCCGTCGCAAGGTTTACGTGTGTACGAAACCCTAATGACGGCGACACGACGTCCACGAAACATAAGGTGACGCCGTCGCAGATGTAATCTTATATATAGAATCCGAATTTTTCGGTTTTGTGTGTAGTCTTTTGGGTAAAACCTAAAACCGAACCAAGGCTTTCTTGTGCGGTATTTTAGGGTTCTAAACCCTATTATACATCAAGATAAGTATTTACTTCATTAATTTAATTATGTCTTTGATTATTTGTGTGTATGCTTGCATGTTCTCCATGTCCGGCTAATTTATTTGTGTGTTTGCTTAGGAATATGAAACTTAATTATTGAATATTGATTGGTTGATACTTATCTTAGTTGACTAATGATCTAGAGTCGCTAGATTATTCGTTGTGTACTTAATGCTTGACTTTTCTTTGTGAACTTTAGAATATAATTATCTAGGTAATTGTAGGATAAAGTATTCAAGGACAACCGTAGAGTAGGCGTCTATAAATCACTAGAGGATTTGTAAACAAGACCCTTTGGTAAATTCAAAGAGTTAGGGAAACAAGCACGCCTATAGCCTTAGAATCACAACGCAACTAGGAATAAGGACGTGACAAATCAACCATCAATAGGAGATAATTAAGGAGTAGTAAAACCTAAGTAAACACATCTTTAAACTATCATACAGTACAAATCAATTAGACATAGACTATCACAACCTTAGCTTAGATAATTAGATAATAGTAGAGTAATCGGTAGCAATACCAACCCCCAAATCCAATACCCGAGATTCGTACCTTTTCATTTTCTAAAAACATAAAAGATAAAAATAATCTTCCTCAACCTCAACCTTAGCGTAGTAACTTCTCACTAGCATTCCTATTCCCCAGAGAACGATATCAATACCGTGGCTTACCCTAATTACTACACTACAACGATTAGGTTCATCGCCTGGGTGTTATAAAACTTGCTCGAAGAAAAGGAAGTTTCCTTGACCCCGAACGACGCGTGTGGCGTTATCATTAGTCGTCTTTGATGGAGGAAAGAAATAATTGACAAACTTTTGAACAAGATCCTCCCAAGTTTCGATGGATCGAGGGGTTCTTTTTCGAACCAAACCGGATGTCCCTCAGTGAGAATGGAAATAGCATCAACTTGATGACTTTTTGTGGCACATCCTTGAAATTGATAGTTGAAGTCAACTTGTTAAACCAACGGATGTGTGCATACTGGTCTTCTCGGTCAAACCCGTGGAATTGATTTGTAGACACAAGTTGGATCAAATGTGTCTTCAATTCAAAGTGATCGAATTGATTCTTGGTAAAATGATGGCATCTCCATAACCCTCGGTGGGTGCTTGGAGCATTTCGCCATAGTTCGTTAAATACGCCATATTGTTGTTTGAAATAGTACGAATCTCGGGTTCGACTATTTGGGCGACGCCCTCGAGAACGTCTTCTAGGAATTTCGCTAGATCACGAAAAGGACTCAATGATCTAGAAGAACGAGTGCGCATGCACTAGAGTTAACTCTAAGAGATCTCGAGTTAAGGAAAGGAATTATGAAATTGGTGAAAATGGGGTAAGAAGAATCTTTTGGGTTTTACGGTTCGACAAGTAGATATAACACAAATCCAATTAAAACAAGATCGAGGCAAAACAACGATTGAACTTAACCAATAATCACAATATGAATGGCTTCTTTGAAAAGGTACACCACCACAAGGACACAAAGGCAAGTTTTAATCTTTGGTTCGGGAACTTATTATGGTCGCACCCCAGCTAGGTAGTACACCGCCTTGGTTTCATGTGGTAATCTTTTATGTTGTTATTATTAAACACGTAAAACGACAAATCTTTTGTATTTTTATCTTTGATACATATATAGAAACAAAAGGAAAATATTTTTGTGTTTTATCGTTTTGGATGTTTTGGGTTTTGGATTTTATAAGAAAATATATATATATATAGATAGATGGTATGAACAAGGAGTGAATATTCAAATCACTAATCGCTAAACGTAAGACTATTAGCATCGCTCCCGGCAAGGCGCTTAAAATTTGATTCGTGCCAAACCGTCAAGTTTTATCACTCAAGCCGACCACTTGTGAATGGCCAACCGTAAGAAACTTAAAACAGTTCGATACGTAATGCAATGAAGTCCGAGAGAGTATAGTGTTTCCCAGTGTCGTTATGTCCCAACGAGCTGTGCGAGAATAGTCAAACGTGTAGTGATCGAGAAGATTTGAATGGATAAGGAGATATGATTGATTATACTAAAAGAGAAAGTCTATAAATTACAAGGGCTTAAATGCAAATTAAAGAAGATTAAAAAGATAAAAAAATATTAAATAAACGCTATCACTATTTGTAAAATGATGTTTTTGATTTTTCTTTTATAAAACTGAATTAAAAACTACGCGACGTACAAAAGAAAATGTGAAATTGAAGCAGTATTAATCCTAAAAATATGAAAATGATATTTTTACAAACCTAATGATAAGAGAAAATTTTAAGAAAAAGAAAATTATTTTTATAACTATTTATCTAATTATTATTAATTAAAAACTATTTTTAACTATTTAATAATAACCTAAAATACAAGAAAATATGAAATAAAGCTAGAAAAACGTAATTATGACTTGGAAAAATCTAAAATAACTAAAGAGAATTTTCAAAACTATTTTATATTTTTCTGATTATTTTCTATTTTTATGAATTAAAACTATTTTTAACTAACTAAATTACTAAAATTACAAATTAAACTATGAAAAATCTGAAAATAATTTTTTACTTTTTATATTTATCTTAACCTAAGAAAAATGAAAATTATTTTTTGAACTTTTCCGATTTAATTGTATTAAATGCTAATTAAAAAGGCTTAAAAACTAATTTAAATCAAGAAAAATACCAAACTGACCTAGAAAAATCTGAAAAATTCAAGATAAGTGTAAAATAATATTTAGAATCTATGTAAAATATAAAAACAGGTGGTTGTGTGCAAGAAAATGAAACTGCTAAGCAAGTGCTTATAAATAAGCACTTAAAATAAGCAAATGAGCACCAAAAGTTACCAAACTGAAATAGAAGCAATAATATGTCATAACTACTCAAAATCAACTAATCTCAACTGCTCTTACCCTCTGAATAGCAACTTGCATGATTTGATTGATTTGAGTTACATATCTTAAACAGCCCGTGTACCAAGTTCGAGCTTAAGTACAAGCTTCCCAATAAGCTAAAATTGAAAACCAAGTTATGGAACCTAAACTAGACCTGGGTGACTATCTCTAAACCAAGAACCAGACCTAAGTGAGCTAAGATGAGCTCAGTAAGGTCTGCAAGAATCGCACAACACTGCGGTTCAAGTACTAATTGTGAGCAAATAAGCCCATTTTGACAAGTCGATTAGGGGCTTATAAAAATTGATAAAATTCTTCAAAATGATAATAACAAAATAGACCAATGAAGTTTTTAAACACCAAGTATCCTTTGATTTGGCTCAGAAATGAGTCAATGAAAAATCCTTTCGATTGGCCTCAAATGACATTTTCGCTTTTGACTTTTGAAGTAGTTATGAAGTTTTGACTTTTGTGAACTTTGATTCCAATTTTGTGGATGATTATGATGTTAATAGATGAAATAAGCTCAATGCAATCTATTTCTATGATATCTAACCTCAAAACAAGTTTTTGTATTTCCAAAATTCCAACAGCCTTGAAATTGAAACAGTTAAAGCATGATTTTGACTTTTAAGGTTCAAGTGCACAAATAATCGACTCAAATGATCTTAACTACCTATATTAAGACCGATAATGCAATTTTCAAGTGCAAACTAAGACTCAATCTCGACTTGACACACCGATCCAAACACACCTTTAGAACTGCTTTTGCTTTGTAAACTAGACTAGTTATCGATTTAACTCATTTAACCAGCTAAACTAACTCTAGTACCCTAATTACCAATAATTAAACATGTCTAAACTATTTAATGACCACAGATTTAAATATGAGCATAATATGAAAACTGCATAAAAAATGAAAATGAGATAACAAGCTCACAAGTGTCCAAAGAAGATGTAGCTTATACGTAACCCATACACTACTATTCTAAGCTAATTCCAACCCATTTTAAGCTCGCATCAACCAATATCATCACCAAATCCAAATCCTCCTCGTGAGCTTGACTTTTGTTGACCATATGGCTAGTTTGCTTGAAAATGACTTATAAGCTCACTCAAAGCTATAATAAGCTTGAATAGGCTTATTTGAGTTTACCTAAGCTATTAGAAGCTTTGGACATAAGATTTTGAATTTGAAATTTTAAACAGTAAACATGATCATATGAAATTTAACTGAAACTTTGATTTAAGGCTCAAATTGAATTACAATAACTAAATAACTTAGTTCCAATATCATAAAGCTTGAAATTACAAATTTGAAAGCTAATTAAGACACTTTAAGAAAAAACGACATACATGAATTTTAAAAAACTAACTATCGCCTCTTCGCTTGCCTCTCTTCTTTTTTATACTCAAACGACTTCCCACATGTCTTCGAGTGAATCCCACTTGTAATTTCAACCATTGGATGCTTTGAGTGGATTTTGACCATTGGATCAAAATGGCGGAAAAACATTTTTTGACCACGTGCTCAAAATAGCAACTAGGGGGGGTGGCATTTATTGTAGTGGGTTGTGATGATGAGGGGGGAGGTTTGAGGAGATAAAGTCTGAGGGTGAGATGTGATGTTGCCTGAATTGCAGTCAAGTGGAAAGGAGAGCAGTTGGGAGGGAAGGGATAAAGTTTGACTATGGTTGACCAGGGGTTCAAAATAGGGAGGGGTCAAAGGTTAAGGCGGGGTCACAATGTATAATGGCGGGGGTCATAGCTAGGTTTAATATTAAAAGGACTTGTTTTGCAATTCTCCATTCTCAAGGACCATTCGCCATTTTCCGATTTTCCAGGCCAATCATGCACATTCTCGAATTTATAACCCAAGGGCCAAACTTGACAATCTTTGAAAGTTTAGGGACCTAACTTGTCATTTTGAAAGTTAAGGGACCTAAGTTGTAATTTTGTAAATTTAAATCTCAAGGACCAATTTTGACAACTTAGGAATCCTTAGGGACTTGAAATGATATTTTCTTTATTTGGTTTTACTAGGGACCTGCTTTTTGACAACTTTTGAAACTAGGGGACTAAACCGCCAATTATGCAAACTTGATACGTTTTCACCGATTTTGATATTTTGCATTTAAAACACATAAAACACTTATTTGTGATATTTTTATCATTTTGATGCATTTCGAGTGTTTTCGGATGTTTTGCGCTTTAAATGGTACAAAATGATGAGTATTTAGACACTCATCAATCCCACATTAATAAGATATTGCTAGTCCCTAGCATTGTTTTGAGAAAAATTAATGGATTTCATCTCTTTACCAAAATCCATTACTCGAGTAGCCAAATGTTTCAGTTCAAGTAAGAACCTTGGTACACCGATAACCAAATGATTTTGAGCAAATCACCGACTTTCAACGGATTTGATTTGTCTTTACCGTGCCGCTTGCTTCGGACTAGCCAACTCTTAGATAAAATATCTTTGGTGAGCCGATTACCAATTATGGTTTTCCAATCGCTTTACCACAAGCCATAAACTTGCGGGCTAGCCAACTCTTCACTTTTAAGGATATGGTGAAATAATACCATACAATTTTGGGCAAATTGCAAGCCGTCAACGGATTTGAGATATCTTTACCAAGAGCCGCTTGCTCTCGGATTAGCCAATCCTTTTGTTTATTAGACATGGCGGATCGATGATCAGAAGTTGAGTAAGTGCAAAACACTTACTCTAAAAAAAAAAATTTGGCCAAAATGGGGAATTAGGCGGTATAATTACATGATAAAATTCGTGAGAATTCCCCCACACTAGAAATGAATATTGCCCTCAATATTCAAAGTACCGTGGTGATGCCAAACATAGAACGTAAAGGAAATACTATGGCCATTATTTAGCAAGATTTTTTTTTTTTTAGAAACTCTTATATACAACAATGGGGCAACTCCCCACACTAGGGTGGTACACACGGGTGAAACCCATGTTTAGCTATCGTTTTTGATTACCGAGTCGCTAGCTTGACTCGACCTCAATTCATTTGTTCATGGGGAAAGTAACGGAAAACCAATCTCAACCGGACTTTCGCTCACGTGTTAACAAACATATGAACATCGAAAGTTCCACCCGACGAGATACAACCGCGGTATTGTTAATAGTAAAACTATAAAGAATGATACCGGGTCAAAGATGGTGTCCTCATTCCGAAAGAGAAAAGGAAAGAGCAACCACACCATCCGTGAAGAATGGAACAAAGATATGCATGAGAATGCAAGTCCATTCCTCATCGAAAGAAGCAAATCACCATTTTGACACTTTTAAGCTTAAACTTGAAGCTTATATGGTGATTGTCAATAAGATGTCCGGGAGGAGGGCGGAAACGGTTCTTCAATCAATGATTTTCTAGAAAAGGATGTCCCCTCCGAATCAAAGTAGTATTATCAATTCTGTTGAATTGACTCATCACTAAGAAAGGCATCGACTTCATTCCAAAGTTGTCATCTTCCTCATCGGGAGTGAGAGAAGGGATGGAAGAGTCGGAATAATAAGACTAGGAGATGATTGATCATGTTTGAGCAATTCTTCAATGGGAAGAATGTCTCCCATTGGATCACAAGCATCATCATCCAATTCGGATGAAACTCAAGAGAGTTTGGTTTCATCCACGAGTTAACAAACTCGATACGATAAACCGATTCCTGAGGTGGGACAAGTGGTGTGCTCTTAGAGCTAGCAATTTCCACCACTTCCGGCGAAGTCTCCGATTCAAGATCATCATCATCAAGAATACTCTTGACTTCCCTGGTACAACTTTCAAACCATTTGTTTGAACCAGGGTTGATTTTCAAACCATTTCCTACTGAGAATTCACTAAAGAACAACTGACTGGAATGATTGTGATAGTAGAAGAAGATTTTTATCCAGAACCACTGCAAGTTAGACATCCTATCATTGATTGGGAGGTTTACACTGCTAGCAACTTTACTCCAACATGGAAAATCACAAGGCTAGGTGGTGCAACTTCCTCATTTATTCAATTTGAAGATCTCATCAAAGCTTTTGACAGGGATGACCTTGACAAATTATGGAAGTTAGTTCAAGAAAGGTTTGATGCTCAAGATCTCAAAGATATGAAGGAGATGCAGTTATGGATTAATCTTAGAAGGCTCTATGAACCGATGTTAATGATGATTTCGGAAATTCTCATGTACATGTCCCGGTACTAAATGGTTTTATTATGACTCATGTGAAGTTCATCATGTTTCTACAAAGAAATGGAGCGAATGTATTCATGCTTCACGAGAAAGAATATCCACTCGTAGTTGGAACTCTCACAAAGATGTTATGTACAACAATAAGAGTTCATGAAGACAATGAGAAGGTCGAGCATTGTTACATAGACTTCAAGATCAATGTTCCGAGCTATTCGTGGTTAAGGAAGAAGTAAAGTGTTTGATTGAATTCCCCAAATCCTTGAAGATGATGATATTGAAGAAACTTATTGATTTGCAGAGAAATCATAAGTTTAGGGAGGATTGTTGGGAATTATTTGTTACCACGATAATTGTGGTTTACATCGCTTGATTACACTAGCAAAGGAAACGATACCACCGCCGGTACATTATTACCATCGCTATAGAGAACGCGCCTAGATAAGTATAGAATAGATCTTGTGTATATTCTATATTGTTAGCTTTATACTTATCTTGTAAAGGACTCCTTGTTGTATAAAAGGAGGTCCTAGGTCTTTGTCTTAGGTACTTGTCTAATTACCTACGATTACTCACAAAGGCTTCAAGGTGTAACCCTAGTGATAAGCAAGATCACTCGATATTCATTAATAATATTGGAGCTTAAGTTTTGTGTTTAATCCGTGTTTACTTACAATACATCATATAACTGCCTTCTAAGTATTACTAAGTAAATTCCGTGCTTAATAATATTATACAAAATATCATTGACACAAGGTGTGTGTCCAGATCCATCAATTTTCACTTTCAAATCATATTGGTTTTCTACTTCTCTGATAAAGGTCTTAAGGATGCCAGTTGTTTCATCCTTTGTGTTAAGAAAGAAAACCTATGTAAACCTGCTAAAATCATCAGTCACTACAAGACAATATTTCTTGAGATTTAAGTTGCTCACAGATGTAGGACCAAATAAGTCCATATGTAACATTTGAAGAGGGTGAGCAATAGAGTTAACCAGTTTTGACCTGCAAGAAGCTCTGTGTTGTTTGCCTTTAAGACAAGCCACACAGGTTTGATCATTTTCAAATTTTTTCTGAGGTAAACCTCTCACCAAACCATCTTTGACAATCTTATTAATGGTTTTGAAGTTAACATGACCAAGTCTTCTATGCCATAACATGGATTCATCCACCGTGGCCTTTGCAACCAAGCAAGCATAATCATCTTTAGCAACAATGTATCAAAGCTATCAGATTTCCTTTTCTAGGAATTTTAAGAAGAATCGACTTTCATCGGGCATCTTAAAATCCTTAGAGAACAAAGCACATATCTTTGGTAAAAGAACATTGTTCATCTTGTCACACATTTGTGACACACTAAAAAGATTATACTTAAGCTCTTTACATAGTACACGTGTTCAAAGTCCAAGTTACCGCTTTGATAACTCCTTTACCAAAGAACTTTTCCATTAACTCCACCTCCAAAGTTGAGATATTGTCCATCATAATGCTCGAAATCGAAAGATAGGACTCGTTGCCATGTGCCTTGAACACCCACTATCTCAGATATCCTTGATCCGACTTTTTGATCTTGGATGTTCCCGCATAAAAAGTAAAGAGTTAGTTTTTTTGGGGACCCAAGCCATGATTGACTTGGATCCGCCTCGTATCAATATAGTTAAATCTATCAAAGGTCATTGATATACCATTGGGATTGGTTGTAGAGGTAGTTCCTTTAGGTTTCCATTCCCAACGTCTTTGAGGCCTTCACAACATTGCCCATGTCCCCCTTTTCTTGTTTACAACCCTTGCAAAGTGGAAACTTTTAAATGAGCAAAGGAAACATCTAGTTTAGTTTTAGGTACCCACTGTTGGTTATAATTAACCTTTTTAGCTTGATAAGTTCCTTTCCCTGTTTGTGCAGATTTTGCAAAAGTTGTTTTGGACTTTGCACTTTTAACAGGTGACTAGGGTGAGCAGTTTTAACAGTTTTTGCAGTGACAAAAGTTATGAGTCCACTTCTTAGTTGAACTGCTCTTGGGACCATTTTGCAATGAGAATTAGGGTGCACATTATTTTGAAACCTGTTAGATTCCACCTTTTATTCCCATGGACTTCCCTTCTCCCAAAATGATAGTCACATTTAGCATGCAAATGATAAAAACTACCACAGATATAGCATGCCTTATTGTACATCACAAAGTCACTACCTAGTTGTTGAGATTTAACATGATTCCAACTCCTCCGTTACCCCTAGGAGTCAGAGGCTTGTTCCTATACATCTCAAAGATACCTTCACTTGGTTTAGGTTGATTAACCGGTTTCCTAGGTTCCTCCAGTAATAGTATTAACAACTTTTAGAATATAAGTCTCTACATTCTTTTTAACATTCTCATCCACAACGTATGAGTCACTAGCACTCACAAAACATCATTATCATGCTTAACTTCTTCCTCACCTTTCGCCATAGTGTCCTTTAAAGGACCATATTCACGTTCAAGATCCCGAAACTCTTCTAAGCCCGTATGAGCTAAATCTATACCGGAGGTGAATGAACACCCTTAGAGGTGGAGGAACTATATTGTAACCCATACCGCACTTAACTTTACTATGAATTTGAGCATTCCGATTTCATCAATTGACTTAGACCGATAATAACAGTGTCTATAGTTAAATTGACATTCTCGCTTATCTTTTAAATTTTTCAAGCTCTTTTGGTATGCTTCATTCACACCATTGTATGTTCTACCTCTTCTAAGAAGAATCATATCATCCTTATATTTTGTCTCATTTTCTCTATAGTGATCTATTTGTTTCTCTAATACTGCTATAGCTCTCCTAAGATTTGACACAGTATAATTAGTAGTATACAACTCTTGTCTTTCATTAGAATATAAATCATTAATCCTTTCAACTTCTCTAGCAGCCCTACATGTTCTAGAACAAATTTCAAAGTTTTGTACCTCAGAGTCAGAGAAAGCCATGAGAGCAAATTCAGTAGAAATAAGAGCAGCATCTGAATGTTCTTCTTCTTGATCATTGATAAGGTTTTAAAATGTACATTTTTGATGGGTCGTTTAAGCCCTTATTTGATCACTTTTGTATCCGTTATTACTTAATATCGTTCCTTTTCACTTTTAGGTCTCTTGAAGGCAAATTCTTTGGAATGGCACTTATTTGGATGAAAAGGCGCAGATACACGAAGAAAATGGCCAAAGTCAAGAATCGAGACACTCAAACTGGAAGTACAAGGGACGGCGTCCATCGCTTAATCATGCGACACCGTCGGAGCACTTCGTGACTACACAAGCCTAAATTGCTTATTTTCAAGTGACGGTGTCGGGCTTTAAAAGAGTAGGTCGTCGCAACTCGCACGGCCTAGATTTGATCCAAACGGCGCCGAGAATAAAGGAACGTCACAAGCACAAAGTGACACCGTCCTAAGACTAATGTGGCCAAGACGAAACCCTAATGACGGCGACTCGACGACGCCACAAATCATAAGTGCGCCGTCGCGGTTGTAATCTTATATATAGAATCCGAATTTTCAGGTTTTGGTGAGTAGTCTTTTGGAGTAAAAACCTAAACCGAACCAAGGATGTCTTGTACATTATTTTAGGGTTCCAAACCCTATCTTACATCAAGATAAGTGTTTTACTTCATTAATTCAATTATGTCTTCAATGATTTGTGTGTATGCTTGCATGTTTTCCATGTCCCATTAATTTACTTGTGTGTTTGCTTAGGAATATGAAACTTAATTATTGAATATTGATTGGTTGTCTCTTATCTTAATTGTTAATGATCTAGTAATGCGATAGGTCATTCGTTGTGTAATTGATGCTTGATTAATCTTTGCGAACCTTAGACTATAACACTTAGAGCGGTTGTAGGCTAAACCATCCAAAGAGTACCTTAGAGTTAGAGTTTATAATTCCTAGAGGTTTTTGTAGACGAGACCCTTTGGTAGTTTCAAAGAGTTAGGGATAAACGCATACCCTACGACTTTAGACACACAACGCGATTAAGAATAAGGACGTGACAATTCAACCATCAATAGGAGATAATTAAGGAGTAATAAAACCTAAGTAAACACATCTTTAAACCATCATACAAGCACACAATAATTAGACATAGACTACCCTCACCTTAGATTAGATAATTAGATTAGTAGAGTAATCGGTGAAATACCAACCCCAAATCCAAACCCCGAGATTCGTACCTTTTCTTTCCTAAAAACATAAAAAGATAAAAATAATCTTCCTCAACCCCAACCTTAGCGTAGTAACTTCTCACTAGCATTCCTATTCCCTAGAGAACAATATCAATACCGTGGCTTACCCTAATACTACACTACAACGATTAGGTTCACCGCCTGGGGTGTTATAAAACTTGCTCAAGAAAAGGAAGTTCCTTTGACCCCGAACGACGCGTGTAGCGTTATCAAGTTTTGGCGCGGCGGGAATTGAATAGCTAGTTAGTAGTCCACCTCGTTTAGATTTCTTTGCTTGATTCCTATCAAGTAAATTTTTCTCAATTTTAGCTTTCTCGTAGTCTATCCCCTTCTTCGTGACCTTTGTTCGTAATCCCATCACTTTTCATCATGGAAGGTGATAAACCACCAAGCAACAACTCCCATCAAACAAATACCCACCACTGATCCAACTTTTGCCAACCAACTCGAGCTCGCATTGTTAGTGAAATTGGAGAACTTAAGAAACTAAATAGGATAATTGAAAGCGCACTTGAAAAAGCCCTTGAGGAATCCACTAGTACCTTAGATAGTGATTCCACCTCAAGTGATTCAGAAGATGAAATTGTGGAAGGTGATTATAAGGTTTTGGAAATTATGGATGGAAGTAAGGAGGAAGAGGAACTTAGGGAGTATTTCGATTCATACCCTAATGGGAAGGAAACCTCTTATCACTATAATGTAGTTAACTTCCCGCGACCGCTTTTCGAACCATGCATAAAAAATGGTGACCCTAAAAATATCAAAATACCGTGCATGATTGGGTACTTATATAGGGATCACACTTACATAGATTATAAAGCACCCATGAACATAATGTCTAGACTCTACTACAATTGGATCATGAGTGCAGATTTAGGACCTATGAGGGACCCTTTACCCTAGGAAGGTGAGTAACTATGTCGGGAGGTTAAAGGATTGCATGTCTTCGTAGGAAACTTCACATAGGTGTGATTTCATGATCCTAGAGAATGTTAAGGGCATTATTGATGGGGTCTTAGGAGATGTTATACTTGGGAGACCATTTATTGAGGAATCTAAGATGGTTTATGATCAAGAGGAAGGAATAGTCAAATTCTCAAATGAGACCGAATGTGTTAAGTATATAATGCCCTACAAGAATAAAAAGTTTGAGGTATTGATGATCTAGATGTAGACAGATTCCAACCTTTGAAGTTGATTGGGAAGACAAGATTCGCTATATTGCTTGTCTAGAGTCAGGCCTCGAATATATTCGTGATGAGAACAGAGTTAAGATAATTGAATGGGCTTCTAGAGGAGGAAAACGAGGAAGCACGATTACGAGTCTAGCTACAAGACTCATAAATAAAGAAAAGCGCTTCGTGGGAGGCAACCCATGCTTAATTGTTTGTTGTTAGTGTCATATATCTTTTATTGATTGCTTATTCTCATGTTTAAATTTGTAAAAATGCTTTATTTTGTTTTTAACCTCGCCTTAATTGGATATAAAGGTATTTTACATAAAGGATAAGTGTAGGAGGATTACACGTTTTCAAAAGAAACGTAAACATGAGTATAACAATTAATTAAAAGATATATATGTGTTTGTTCGAGTCAAATGCTTGTATCGAATCATAATGGATGTTTTGCGAATTTTCCTGATTCTAAAGATGTAAATTTTCCGTAAAATCGCAGATCGCTTTTTGTCGATAACTGACGCGTGAAGGAGTAAAACAACAGTTACTTTTTTCTCATTTTCCGAGCCACTTATAAATTTTGGAATTTTCCAGTCTTAATTTTCCGTAAATTTGTAAACATCCATTCCACAAGCATTATATCCTAGTTTAGTCGATTCTTATATATATTATTACCACCGATTTTACGTGAACGCTTGTTTTTTTTTCAAGTGTGCGGGTTTAATTTATCAAGAAGAAGTTACATAAGATTGGAAGGAGTTTTCACACATATATTCTTCTTGGAAAGGATTTAACCACTACTTCACACATGGATCCTACCGAGCTAATCGGGGAGTATTAGTTTCTTCGCTTTTCATTTCCTTCTTTATCATAACTTTGATACTTCGGGAACATTGGGGACAATGTTCAGCTTTAAATGTAGGAGGAAAATAAAACGGAACTTTGAAACTATGCTTATCCTGACTATTTGCTTTGTCCAATTGTATTTGTGTAATAAACCATGAGAAAATGTCGGTTAGGGTAATTTTGGCACCAAATTTAAAATTTTCATGACATATAGGAGTGGGCCATTAGTCTTAACAAAAGCGCCTCACGGATAGGAAGTTACATGATTAACACAAAAACCCTTTACCACCTAAATTCCACCCAAAATGCGAGGATCACCCTTAGATTAGTAGGAATTAAAGCATTCATCTTTAATGCTTAGAGTGTGAACCGTAGTATATTAGATTCTAGAACTTGTTTTGTGATGTATTCCGAGATCGCTAGTAAGACTACACTTGTTTAGTTAGGAATAACTAAATGATAAGAGGCATTAGGATAACCTTGTTCGATACCCGTGATATAATTACTTCTTCCACATCGGTTGAGTAATTCCCCACACCCTTTGCGCTTGTACTCATCTTTAGTACGATACCCTAGTTAACCCTCGAGCCTATCCTTTTAGCGGTTTTGATGTTTCGGTTTTCCGAATATCAATGAAGAACATTGTTTACACCTCACCCCAAATGTACACCCAAATCGCCTTTAGCCTACCTCAGATGCACTCACTTTTAATGCATTATTGTTATCACCCTAAACCCTTAGTTCAATTATCTAGTTGCTTGCTTAAGTTGCTAAGTCGAGTCATATCCTTTGTACACGCTTTTGGGACGATTGGGACTCATGGAAAAGTTAAAGTTTATGAATGACCGAAGGAACGTTAAATTCCCTTATTTGCGTAATAACGCATGCCCAAGTGTTTTGATCTTTCAATTGGTCAAATTAGTGTTAGAGTAATAAAACTCAAGTGTAGGGATGTGCCTATAAATCCCTATAATTTTGATGTTACCGTAGAGGATGGTAGAGTAAAAGTGCATGAAAAAAAAAAGAAAAAAAAATAGAAAAAGAGAAAAGAAAAAATGGAGTATTAAAAAAAAAAATAATGGGCTACCATCCTACATCTATCCTTTAAATTTATGTTTGTTTGTTTCATATAGAGTTTAGAGTGTCGAGTCTTGGCTTAGCAACGCCATTCTTCGTATGCTTGTAACATAGAGATTTTGACTTGCCACCACTAAATAGCCTATCTCACCAAACCCTTTGTTTTCCCTACCGTAAGCCTAATGTTACAACCCTTTAAAGACCTCTTTGATAGTCTTTCCTAGGTGCTTAAGCCAAAGCGATGGAGGTTTGATCTATTCTCAAGCTTATGGTAATCTATGTACTAGGACCGGTTAATGAGTGTTTATCTTCCATTTACAACTTGTTATATTTCATATACACCCGAGAGATGTGAGTATCCAAACACCCCATGTGAGGTGCTAGTATGTAATTTCCGTGCTTGTTATGACTTTTGCGGGGCTTATATGTGTTGTGGACTATTTTAAACCAATGATTCATGACCTCTAACTTATAAATTAATTGGCTAAAAGCACATTTGCTTGAGGACAAGCAAATACCAAGTGTAGGGATATTTGATAAGGTTTTAAAATGTACCTTTTTGAGGGGTCGTTTAAGCCCTTATTTGATCACTTTTGTATCCGTTATTACTTTATATCGTTCCTTTTCACTTTTTAGGTCTCTTGAAGGCAAATTGATGGAATGGCACTTATTTGGATGAAAAGGCGCGGATACACGAAGAAAATGGCCAAAGTCAAGAATAGAGACACTCAAACCATTGAAGTACAAGGGGACGGCCATCGCTTAATCTACGACGCCGTCGAGCACTTCGTGACGACACAAGAGCTAAATTGCTTATTTTCAAGTGACGGTGTCAGCTTTAAAAGAGTGAGCCGTCGCAACTCGCACGGCCTAGATTTGATCGACGGCGTCGAGACCGGGGGACGCGCCACAAGCACAAGGTGATGCCGCAAGACTAACGCCAAGACGAAACCCTAATGATTGGCGACCCGCGGCCACAAATCATAAGTGACGCGTCGCGATTGTAATCTTATATATAGAATCCGAATTTTTCGGTTTGGTGAGTAGTCTTTTGGAGTAAAACCTAAAAGCGAACCAAGGCTGTCTAGTACAAGATTTTAGGGTTCCAAACCCTATCTTACATCAAGATAAGTGTTTTACTTCATTAATTCAATTATGTCTTCAATTATTTGTGTGTATGCTTGCATGTTTTCCATGTCCCATAATTTACTTGTGTGTTTGCTTAGGAATATGAAACTTAATTATTGAATATTGATTGGTTGTCTCTTATCTTAATTGTTAATGATCTAGTAATGCGATAGGTCATTCATTGTGTAATTAATGCTTGATTAATCTTTGCGATTCTTGGACTATAACACTTAGAGCGGTTGTAGGCTAAACCATCCAAAGAGTACCTTAGAGTTAGAGTTTATAATTCCTAGAGGTTTTTGTAGACGAGACCCTTTGGTAGTTTCAAAGAGTTAGGGATAAACGACATACCCTACGACTTTAGACACACAACGCGATTAAGAATAAGGACGTGACAATTCAACCATCAATAGAGATAATTAAGGAGTAATAAAACCTAAGTAAACACATCTTTAAACCATCATACGAGCACACAATAATTAGACATAGACTACCTCACCTTAGATTAGATAATTAGATTAGTAGATTAATCCAGAAATACCAACCCCAAATTCAAACCCCGAGATTCGTACTTTCTTTTCCTAAAAACATAAAAGATAAAAAATAATATTCCTCAACCCCAACCTTAGCGTAGTAACTTCTCACTAGCATTCCTATTCCCATAGAGAACGATATCAATACCCGTGGCTTACCCTAATACTATACTACAATGATTAGGTTCACTGCCTAGGGTGTTATAAAACTTGCTCGAAGAAAAGGAAGTTCCTTTGACCCCGAACGACGCGTGTAGCGTTATCAATCATCATCCATGAAACTACAATTATAGCTCACACCATCAATAGCCAACATTGCCTTTGGTTCTTCCACCGTTGGTTCCTTCTTTTGCTTGTACCAAGCAGACCTGGTGTCCTTGATCTTTGGTCTTCTACATTCTCTAGCAAAGTGTCCTAACTTGTGGCAGTTAAAACACTCCACTTTCTTCTTATCAATGCCTGCAGTTTCACCACCATTGATGTGAATAGGCTTGCCAGTCTTTTTGTAGAATTTCCTAGCTCTCATGCTAAGCAGAGCTATTTGCCATTTTATGTCCATCTCCTCCAAGTCATCTCCATCAATTTGCTCTATGTCTTCATGAGTTAAAATAGAGCCATTGACTTGAGTGGAGATAAAAGCATAAAAGGTAGGATCTCCAATACTAGCAACCTTCTTCTTTGAACCTGCAGTGGTAACACTAACATTACCAGTGGAAACTGTAGAACCAGCAGTGGCAATATCATCATCAATGTTATCTTCAGAATCATCACCGTCAATGAGGTTGACATCAAAGCCAAGTCGCTGAGCTTGTAATCGAGTTTCAAATTTCTTCACCTTTGCTCAATAAGTTTGAAGTTGTTGTAAAGATCATTGAGTTTCATTGTTTCAATGTTTGATTTGTTTTCCCAGACGGAACATTAGTTTGAAACTCAAGGCAAACTTTTAGAAACTTCAAATTGAGGTCTTCATTTTCTACCTCAATGCCAAGCACGCTTAGTTGTGTAACAATCTTCCGGAGTTTGGTGAAGATGCTATCAAGTGAGTCATTGCTTGAAGCAGAGAAGTTTTCATAACTTTGCTTCAACAATGTCTTTTGTGTCTTCTTTGTAGCATCATTACCACCAAACACAGAGCAAATCTCTTCAAAGAGTTCTTTAGCAGTCTTGAACTTGCTAAATGCTATGATCTGATCTCTAGGAAGAGTCATCAGCAACAAACTTCTAGCCTTAAGATCATTCTTTCTTAGTGCTTTTTCAATACTAGATTCAGGCACAGAAACTTTCACAACATCTGTGTCACCAACTTTCTGAGTACTAGTCACAGGCTTGAAAGAATCACCAATTTGAATGATCTCCCATAGAGCATAGTCCTGAATGAGGAAGTATTGCTCAATCAGTATCCTCCACATCTCAAACTCATTAAGTTTGAGTTTAGGTAGCCTTGGTGTAGAAGAGTTGGACTGGTTGTTTTCCATCTCCATTGAATTGAGTGAGTAGGTTGCTTATTTCTTGGATCTTCTAAAACAAAATATCAAAACCTTCGCTCGATACCACTTGATGGATCCGGACACACACCTTATGTCAATGATATTTTGTATAATATTATTAAGCACGCGGAATTTACTTAGTAATACTTAGAAAACGGATTGTATGATGTATTGTAAACAAACACCAGATTGAACACAAAACTTAAGCTCCAATATTATTGATAAATAATACGAGTGATCTTAGCTTATCACTAGGGTTACACCTTGAAGTCAAGCACGTAGATAATAAACTTCGACATAAGACAATGACCTAGGACCTCCTTTTATAGCACAATGAGTCCTTTACAAGATAAGAATAAACCTATCAATATAGAATATACACACAATCTATTCTATACTTATCATTATACGAATACTAAACAATTATCCAATAGCAGTGGTAATAATTGTACTAGCAGTGGGAATAAGTTTCCACCGCTAGTGTTTTCTTCAGCAGTGTCAACCACAATACTATCCGTGGTAACTGTTAGTATTATTCCCAACAATTTTGTTCACAAGTATATACTGAGGGCTTTGAAATTGAGGATGACGGTAGACATGACATGATGATAAAGGCGTGTACATTTGGGTTTTAGTATTTAAATTTAAAGTAAAATTGATTTAATTTTAAAAGGGTTTTAAAAATTGGGTTTTTGAAAATTAAAGGATTTTTAAAAAATTTAAAAGTTCTTTTAAAATTGTTTTATTTTAAAAGAAAAAAATATAGAAAAAAATTGAAATTATAAATCCTTATTAAACATTTTTGATAAGAGAAATTTTTTGGAAGAAAAATTTTTAATAAATTTATAATTCCCAAATTTTTTTTCCCTAAAAGAAAAATAAAAAGTTTTGATTTAAAATTTGTTTGGAAAAAATTTATTTAACTAAAAGGAAAAAATTTATAAATTTTTAAATTTTTAAATTTGAATTAAAAAATAAATAAAAAATTAAAAAAATAAAATTTTTTTAAAAGGAAAATTTTTTTTTAAAATATTTAAAAACCTTAAAATAAAAAAAATTTTAAAATTTTGGGTTTAAATTTAATTAAAAATTAAAAAAAGTTAAAAATAATTTAAAAAAAAATTTAAAAAAGGGAAAAATTTAAATAATAATTAAATTTTTTAAATTTTTTCTTTTTTTAAAATAAAAAATATAAATAAAATAAAAATGGAAAATTAAAACTTTGGAAAAATTTAAAATAAAACTAAAAAAATTTTTTTAAACTTTTTAAAAATTTTGTTATTATTTTTAAATTAAAATTTTTAAAAAATTCTTTAAAAAAAAAAAATTTAAAAAAAAAATTTTTTTTTTAAAATTTAATTTAAAAAAAAAAAATTTAAATATTTTTTTCAAAAAATTTTTAAAACAAAAAAAGGCAAAAATTTAAAATTTAGGGAAAAATTTTAAAAAAGGGAAAAAAAAAGAAAAAAAAAGTTTTTGTTTTAAATGGGGAAAAAAAAAATTTAAAGCGGTTTGTTTGGAGGAAAATTTAAAATTTTTTTAAAATTTTTTAAAAAGAAAAAAAAAAGCCCAAATTTTTGGGCCAACAAAAATTTTAAATTTAAAATTTATTTTTAAATTAAAAAAGTTTTTATTTAAAAATTTGAGGGACAAATATTTAAAATTTTTTGGGTAAACAATTTGGGTTAAAAGAAATTTGATTAAAAAACCCTTTAAATTTTTGAAAAATATTTTGGCCTTTAAAAACTTTTCCCTTTAAAAAAAATGTTAAATTTGCCAATAAAATAAATTTGCAAAGGGAAAAAAGTTTTTTTAAAAAACCTTTTAATTAAAATTTTGGGTAAAAAAATTTTTTAAAATTTTTCAAATTTTTTTTTTACAGTTTTAAAACCAAAAATACTTTAGGTTTTGGAAAGTAAATTTGGGAAAAATTTTTTTTTGGGGAAAAAAAATTTTGGGTTTTGAAAATTTTGAATTTTAAAATTTTAAACCCTTTTTTAAATTGAAATTAATTTTGGGTAAAAATTTAAAAAAAAAAGAAAAAAAATTAAAAATTTTTTTTTAAAAAATTCCCAACCCTTACAAATGAAAAATTTCCCATTATTTGGTTTTTAAAAATTTTGCCCTTTAAATTTCTTTTTTAAACAAAAAAGGGGGTTTTTTATTTTTAAATTTAAGGGATTTGCCAATTTAAAAATTTGCAATTTGGGGGGGGGGGGTTTTTTTGTTTAAAAAATTTCGGGTTTTTAAAAAAAAAAACCCCCAAATCTATAAAAAAAAATTTTAATTTAATTTTAAAAATTAAATTTTTTTAAAGGGGAAAAACCTAAAAAAAAGGGAAAAACCAATTTTAAATTTTATTTTTTTAAAAGGGAATTTATTAAAATTTTATTTTAAGGAAAAAAATAAAAAAATTTTTTTAGTTTTCCTAGGATTTTTTTGAAAAGCAAACCAATTCAAACAAAAGTTTTGTTTATTTTGATTTCCTAAAACATTAAAGGGTGGGAATTTTTTTGATGAAATTTAAATTTAAAATTTTCTTAAATTAAATTGATTTTTCCCCAAATTTCAAAATTTTAAAATTGTTCCAATTTTTTTGTTTTTTAAAAAAAAATTTTAAGAATTTTGAAAAGGTAAAAAATTTTAAAAAACCCGCCCTTTTTGGTTTTTCCCTTTCGCTTTTTAAATTTTGAAAAATACTTTTTTACCAAATTATGGTTTTAGTTTTAAAAATAAATCCCAAAAATTTTTTAAAGGGGGTGAAATAAATTTGGGGGAAATTAAAATTTTTTTAAAAATTTTTTGGAAAAAGTTTTGAAAGGGGGAAATTATGTTGAGAAGGGTTTCTGGAAAGGGAAAGGGGTTAAAAAAATAAAAAAGGGTTTTAAATAGTAAAGGGTTTAAAATTAAAAGGGAAAGGTTAGGGCCCGAAGTAAAGGGGAAAAATTTTTTTAAAAGATTTTTTTTGGGAATTTTTTAAATTTGGGGAAAATTTTTTACAATTTGAACCCTTTCTTTTTTAAACCAAACCCCAAATTTTTAAATTTGGGAAATAATTTTAAAATTTTAAATTTTTAAAAACTTAAATTTGAAAATTTTTTAAAATAAGGGGTTTTTTGGGACCTAATTAAAATTTTTCTAAAATTTTTTTAAGGAAAAGGAAACACTTTGAAATAAAAAAAGGGGCAATTTTTTAAAAAACTTTTACTTTTAATTTTTAAAATTTTAATTATTTTAAAAATTAAAAGGGGGGTCCCTTTTCATTTTTCAAAAGGTTTTTTTTAAATTTTTAAAATTTTGTGTTGACCAAAAAGCTATTTGGTTTTCCCCAAAAGGGTTTGGAAAAATTAGGAAATTTATTTTCTTTTAAAAAAATTGGATCCAAAATTTTTTTTAAAAAAGGGGGTTTGATTAAAATTTTTAAAAAAGGGTTTAAATTTGAAATTTCTTTTAATGGTTTTGGTTAAAAATTTAATAAAAATTTGGAAAACCCTTTGGTTTAACCGGGAAAACCCAGCATAAAGGGGTTTTAAAAAATTTTACAAGGAAGGGAATTTCCCAAAAATTTATTCCCCCCAAGCTTTTAATTCTTTCCAACCTTTGCTTGTTTTCCAAACCCTTTGGGTTAAGAATTTGGGTTTAAATTTAAAGGGTTTGGTTTTCCCATTCCTTAAAAAATTTCAAAATTTATTGCTTAAATTTTATAAAAAGGTAGTTTTTTCCCAAAGCAAATTTTTTGGGGAAAAATTCCCTCAATTTAATCCCGGGTGTTTGAAAATGGGGGGTATTTTCCATTTTTTGAAAATTTTTTTTTGGGGAAAAATTTTATTTTATTTTGGGAAACCCCCCTTAAAGTTTTTGGGGCTTTTTTGCTTTTTTTGGATTTTTGGTTTGTTTGGGAAAATTTTTCTTTTGGGTTCAGGGGAAATTTTCCCTTTGGAAAAAATTTAAGGGGACTTTTTAAAGTTGAAAAAATTTTTGAAATTTCAAAATTTTGGTTTATCTTATTTTAAAAACTTTTTAAAAAGATCCAATTTTCGGGATTGTTTAATTCCAAGGGGAAAAAAGGGCCATTCCCTGGAAATAACAAAGAAATTAAAATTTTTAAATTCTAAGGGGAAATTTCACATTTACACTTAACTTTTTAAATTTACTTTAAGGGAAAGTCAAAAAAAATTCGGGGGGGAAAAACCCCTTTTAAACATTTTTCAAAAAGGTTCTTTTTTTTGAAAAACCGTTTAAATTATACTAAAAAAATTTTTTATTTTTCCACTTTAAAAAATAAAAGGGGGTAAAAATTAATTTGGTTTTTTCTTTAAGAAAATTTAATTTTTCCCAAATTTTTTCATTTTTTTCCCCCAAATTTTTTTAAGTTAAAAAGTTTCGATAAAATTAATTTCCCTTTGGCCCTTTTTAAAATTTCAAATTTTTCCCCTTAAAAAAAATCCTTTAAAGGGATTTAAACCTTTGAAACGAATTTACGGTAAAACTTTTTTTAAAAAAATTTTTTTTTAAAGGTTTTAAAAACCTTTTCCTTTTGGGAAACCCTAAAAACAACTAAATAAAAGTAAAAAATTTTAAAGGAAAAAGGTTCCCTCCATTCTTAAATTTCTTTTCCTTTCCAACTTTTCCGGTGTTCCTTTTAAAATTTAAAAAATTTTTGGGCCTTTCGGGTGCCCGGACAAATAATTTTCAAAAAAGGTTTGGGTAAATTAAAAAGGGGTTTTGGTTTTTTAAATTTCCCCGGGGCTTTTTTTAAACCCCATTTAATAGTGGCCATTAATTTTTAGTTTTGTTTTTTATATTTTCTGTAAGCTTTTTTTGGGTTTTGAAATTTTTGGAAAAATTTTAATATTTGGTGGGTTTATTTTAAAAATTTAAGATCATAAGGAA
Source organism: Chrysanthemum lavandulifolium (assembly GCA_022545495.1). Lineage (NCBI taxonomy): Eukaryota > Viridiplantae > Streptophyta > Magnoliopsida > Asterales > Asteraceae > Chrysanthemum > Chrysanthemum lavandulifolium. Next base: position 250,936,164 of record CM040243.1, on the reverse strand, counting down.
AGGTTTGGGAATTTATAAAAAACATTTAAACGGGTTAAAAAATAAAATTTTTGATTTTTTCCCTTTAAATTTGGATTTAAAGAAAATTAATGATTTTGAAAATTTTAATGGGGAAATTTTAACCAAAAAATTGGGTTCCTTTTTTCCCCAAAAAAAATTACCCTTTACAAATTTTTTTTATTAAGGGTTTAAAAAAAAAATTTTTATTTTTTTTAAAAATTTAAAAAAATATCCCTTGAAAAACCCTTTTGTAATTATTTTTCCCAGGACTTCAAATTACCAAACTCCAAGCTTGGTTTTTTTAAAAAGGGAAGAAACCCCCTTTTGGTTAATTTTGGGTAAATTTGATTAACTTTTAATTTTGGATTCCCAAAGTTTTTTAATTTTATTTAAAATTCTTGAAATTTGGGTTTTTATCAAATTTTTCATTTTTTTTTGGTTTTTAAAAATAAACCCCTTTAAATTTTTTTTCCAAATCCTTTTGTTTAAGAAAAAACCTTTTTAAAAAAACGTAAAAAGAAAAATTTTTTATTAAAAAATTTTTCCCAATTTGGAAATAAGTTTAAAAATTAAAGGGGAAAAGGGGGAATAAAAAATTTAACTTTTTTCTTTAATTGGGTTTAAAAACCCAAAATTCCCCAAATTTTTGGGGGTTTTTTAAAAAAATTCTTACTCTTTTTTTTGATTTTAAAAAGGGCCAACTTTAAAAATGGGGTAAAGGATTACCTCCCTCTAGTATATGCAAAACTCTTTTCAAAACTCGAGGCACATATTGAGGGGGAGCAAAATCATGAAAACCTCATCCTTCCCGGAAATGCTCTATCTACTTGATTTGATGTGGGAAGTGATGTTGATATCTTTTAGAAAATGGTAATCAAAGAAGTTAATTCTTTCTCTTGCCTCCGTGTGCAAAACATTTTCAAATACTTGATGCACATGTTGAGGGGGAGTTCTCGTTCTAAAATTATCAAAAACAATTCAGGTACAAAATGCTTTGATAATATATCACAAGTATCCGAATTGTTTTCAAATGGTTTCAATTGGTTCCAATGGCGGATGAACAATACCAAATAGACCGACCAACTTTACTTTATGTACGGTGATATAAGGATGATAAGGTTAGGTATTCGTTCCACGATCCCTTGAGAGTCGAGGGATCTACCGAGGACAATCCACTAGATAGTGTAGAGTCCTTAGGTATGATGAAAAAGGAGAAAAAGAATATCGGAAGAGTGCGGATGAGATGAGCTAGTCTTGGAATAAACCCAACAAGGTTCTAGTTATGAAGTCTCGGTAAGCACCGAATTGAATGAAGAATGAAAAAGAACCGAATGTGAAAAAGGGTGAAAAGAAATAGCCCTCCATTTATTCAACCTTAGGCGTAAACCGGTTCAATTCATATATATCGATGGTAACATCGGTGTTGAAGACAAGACGTCATGGACCCGATGGACGCATCGCACTTCAACTTTCCAAACCACTCAAGTTCCTCTTAAAAGGACTTGTTTCATTCTCACGGGAACCAACATTATCTATCGACTTTCTCTTAGAGATTGTTGATATTGAAGAAGGAGACCCTCCCTAGTCTCCCAGCACAAGATCCAAATATGCACAAAATTGAGTCTAGAGCCATGAGATCATCAATAAATCTCATTAGGACACTTTCAATGAAGACTCTCTTTTCACACAATGTGGAAGAGAGATTATATCTTGAGTCCTACGCATTATCCTTGCGGTATTGCCAGAACATCTGAGTGATGTGTATACATATTCACTATGAAGATGGAAAGCCTTCTGGAGCCAACATCAAACAAGCTCCTGGTAGGTGGCATGTGAGATCTATTATATAGATCAACCATGTGACAACTGAACAGAAACAATGGGGAGATTCAATCTTTTGAATCAATCCTGGTTCAGGTTATGGATTGACGGATACCTTTGAAAAAACCGGTCTTTGTGCTTAATAACTCTTTTCTTTAGCACATCGACCGTGTACTAATTTTTCAAACCAAAAGGTGTTTTTATGATTGATAATTGATTTTCAATAAAACCTTCGTTGTATTGCAAAAACAATCTCTATTGAGCAATACACGATTGTTTTTCAAATCTCTTTCATCAATCAATGAACTTAACTTCACCGGTTCACTCACTCCGTGTTGTCTTCTTTGAGGCGTTCGGTTTGAGAACATTAGAACAACGGTGAAACCCCGTCAAGGAGATTCTTAGGAATTCTACCCGATCACATGCGATGCTTGTATCGATCAACGGGGAACCGTGGGCGTGTACCTCAATTCAACGAAGTGATCAAAGACACTTTCGTGTGTTTTATTGCTAGCTTGTTTGCGGTACATTTGGACGTTCATGTACCGATCGAATGAAGCGGTCAATCCATAGCCGCATGCTCACTTAACACATTCATCTCAAAAGAAATCATGATTAGTGCATCAATGACTCGATATTTTCACTCCATGCTTGCCATTCTGTTGCTACCAATATCATGAATCAACTAAAGCTTCCGAACTCGATGAGAAGATATCATGATCCGAATGTGAGCATGTCGGTCCTAAAGTCACAACACCACAATGGATGTCTCGTAGATTTTGATGGTGATGATATCAAAAGTGGCTCAAATTTATAATCACGTGGATCAAGAAAAGACCTCCACCGGAGTAACCAAACATGCAATGTGAAGAATCAATGACTACGAGCTTAGGAGCAAAGTACTACATCAAGAATGCAAGAACAATTGTTAATGTAATATCTATTTGTATTCTATGTAATTTTAGTACATGATTGAGGTGACCTCCTTAGGGAGATTGTTAGGAATTAGAAATTCCGTGTATTAAAGTCGGTCACCTCAAGTATATGTAATCGTTAGAAAGCTCGTAGTCGTAGTTATTTTAAGTTAAGTAGTATTTAGTTAAGTAACACCGTGGAGGACGGACGGGTCTTTACCCACTGTATGCACGATCCACGAAGACGATGTGTGGCGTTTATGTAAGACTATAAATACTCTCACCTCCCAAGGTAGAGTTGGAGCTCATAATAATATCTTTCACTTTCTCTCACTAAGTTCCCTAAACCTCTAACTTTCTCTCTAGAATTCCATTCATACGCCACTTTATGTTATGATTTGATGTGTATGTGAAAACTAATATCCTACAGTTTTCCTTTTATGGTAAGTTTTCATGAAATGGTTTATGTTGCATAAGTTTCTGTCATTAGTTCCTCCGGTTTTGCCGGTTCCCTTTAAAAAGGGATCCGACGAGTTAAACATCAGGGATCCGGGGGATCTGCAGTTTTGACTGAAATTGGTTTTGACGTAGGATATATTTTTTCAACTTATTTGTTACAAAGTGGAATGTGTTTTAGCCAATGTTAATTCTTCAACATGCTTTAATAGTTTCACACATGTTGAGGTTTTGAGCGTGCGAAAAAAAATAAAAACACATTATGCGAGAATGAAACGAGAGAAACTATGACATTGTTTATATTTCATTTCAATGCTTAAAGCAATACAAAGGATCGGATAGATGATACAAATGCAGATCAATAAAAAAAGAACATGTCTCCATGGGAGAATTTGATCATGGGATACACGAGAGCGATGAGCGAGATTAAGATGACCACGAGGGCAATGTAAACCATGGGGACGAAGATCTTTCTTGATTTGGATTTCTCAAAGTGAGATGATGAAGAAGATGAAGTTTTGAATGTAAGGTTTTTGAAAGTGGAAATTTTGAAAAGTGGGATTTGTTGGTGAGGGTAGACGATCGGAAGGCTTTTATGGGGAAGGAGGAATTTTTGAGATTTGTGTTTTGTTTTATTTGTATTTAGAAAGATTTGATTTTTAGAAATTAGGTTTAGACAAAATATATTGATATACCTAGTTTTAGACGGATGATAACATGTAAGCACAACGTTATACTAATGAAGCCACGTATATCATATAAATATTTTTGGATATTTATATGAATGAAAGAAAATATATAAACACATAATTTTCCACTTAGTGACATGCAAGAATACACGTGTTTTACTAACATTATTTAGAGATAAGTCTTTATGGAATTCATACCTCTATTGTAATTTAAGTATCCCTTTTGACCAAGGTTGTAAAAATCGCTAGGCGCTAGTGAGGCGGTTGGGTAGGGCCTATCGATTAATCAGTTAGGCGGGGATTAATCGGGGATTAATCAGATTGGAATTTTTATACAAAAAATTGTAATATTAGATACTATATTATATTATATGTATGAGATAAGCATAGAGTATCAAAATCCAAATATTTCAAGTGTTCATATATAAACATAATACATAATTCTTCAAAGTTTAAAGTCAAACATAGATATTATTCGGTTTGTAAACCATTTTAAGCGATCTTTGACCGATTTTGTTCGATTAATCGGTTTGTTGACCCATTTTTAAGCGATTTTGTCTGATTTTTAAGCAATTTTGTTGACCAATTTTTAAGCGATTTTGTCCGATTAATCCGATTAGACCGATTTTTTTTGATTAATCGGTTTGTTGACCGATTTTTAAGCGATCTTTGACCAAACCGATTAAATAGGCCGATTATGATAAATCAAGGCGCTTAGTGAACGATCGTGATTATCACGGGGATTAATCGGTACTGGACCGATTTTACAATGAGCTTTTGACGAGTCTTATCAATGGACAACTCCGGTTTCTTCGAGATCTATTTGATAATATGTTCAGACTCCTTTTTGGGGAAAGTTATCCTATTACCATAGAATCTTGATCGTTTGCTTATTTCAGATTAGCAAAACAAAATGACAAGAAACGTTAGTGCATTTTGTAAGACAAAGTGAGATGTAAGAAAAGAAAAATAATTAATGTTACCATCTAATTCATATCCAACAAAAATATTCTTAAAACATAGTTTTTGTTTTAGAAGAATTCCTTCTTTGTAGTTTTTTCAAACATACACGGATCGTATCAAGTTTTTAAAGTACAATATACTTTAAGAAACTTGGTAATGAAGCTCTGATGCCAATTGTGAAAAACTAGAAGGGGGGATTGAATAGTTTTACCGATTAAAACTTCGTTTTAAAAATATTTAGATCGACTTATGTCAATTTATTTGGTATGTGTGTTGGATATTGATAGATAAAGCATATAAGTAAGCAATGTAAAGATAAAGAGTAAAGGAACACAAAACCACGACGCGAATGTTTATAGTGGTTCAGATACAAGGACTCCTTCCTTGCCCTACTCCACTCCCCGAGTACCCCACTCGAGAGTTTGTAAGCACTATACAACACAAGCTCCTTAATATGGCGGAGAAGCCTTCACAACGTCGCCTACTCTTTATCCGGTACAAGGATAGACACCGAGTTCTTCCATGAGGTAGAACCAAACCTATCACACCGTCACCTACACTTTATTCGGTACAAGACTAGATACCGAGTTCCATCACAAAAGAGGAACTACTACCTAACACTACACCACAACACAACTACCTAAGGGAGACACACTCCTTGTTACAACACTAGAGAGGATATCAACATCCTCTAACCTAAACTACATAACTTGTACATCGATGCACCATATCGAATGTACATCTTTGGCACCATTCACTAATGCCTTCAACACGACCCTTCGGCATCTTCACTAATGCCTTCAACACAACACTTATATGGAGGGAGGAAAGAACTATCAACAAGATGCACTACAGTGGTCTTGATGATGACGAAGCTTAGCAACTCATGACTTGAGCTTGCATGTCTTCAAGAGGTGGTGATCTCGCCTTTAAGAGGAACCTAGAGAATCACAAAAACATAAAACTACATAGAATGATCCTTTGTAGGGGTGGCAATTTCTGACCCGAAACGAAACCTGAACTGAAATCGGCACCAAAATTAACAAGTTTGGGTTGTGCTAAATAGATTTCGGGTCAGGTTTGGGTCGACCTATCTAACCCGTTTATGAAACAGGTCAGGTTTTTGTTAGGAATAAAATAAGCGGGTCGACCCGCCAACCCGTTTAAGATTTTTTTCATAAATTCAAAATTATTTATATTTTATTATGCGGGTTAAATGTGTTAAACGGGTCGACCAGAAAACTTGTTTAACTTGTGTAAGGTGCCAACCTTCATATATAAAAAAGGTTAAATTGGTCAGCCCGTAACCCGCTTAACCGATTCAACCCATTTAACATATTCAACCAGTGTAACCTATTTGTTGGGAATTTAGCAAAGGCAGTTTGTACTGCCAAGCTTAATAGTTAGTACTGTTAGCTTAGAATGTGGATGCAGTATATAACTAGCGATAAACCGCTAGTACATTTAGTTAGTATTGCTTATCAGATTTGTATAGTCGGTTAGATAATTATAGAAAAGTTTCTATAATATGTATCTTGTGTAGAAAGTTATTATAACCCTAGAAGGACTCCTTAGCCTATAAAAGGAGGTCCTAGGTTAGATTTAGAGTACGAGTTATTCTAGAGTCGATCACTTCAAGGTTCTTGTAACCCTAATACTTTTGAGTATTCGTATTAATATATTGAGGTGTTTTGTGAGAAACAAGTTGTGTTTAAGTATTCTCTTAATCGTTATGTTAGGAATTAGAAAATTCCATAGTGAAGTGTCGGTCACCCCAAATGTTATCTAGCATAAGTTAGCTCGTAGACTTGTCGTTATTTACGTTCTTTAGTAGTTTATTTATTAGTTTGTAGCGTAGAATAGTTTAGTGCAACACCGTGGAGGAAGGACGGTCTTTACCCACCGTATCCACGATCCACAGCCGATAAGAGGTCGTGTATTGTGTAAGTATAAATACCCTTCCATCCATGGAAGGGTGGTGCTCTTCATTAATCTAATATTTCATACTTTGTGTAAACCTCTAGCAAGAACACTCTCTCTCTCTTTCTCTCTAAAATGGAAAACATGTATTTTGATCTCCCAAGACCACCGAATCATCAACACAATAAATATACACGATCCTACAATTGGTACGAGCCAAGGTTTATTGTGTTTTCTTTGATTTGTGTGGTCCGTACCATAGTTATTGTTTGTTGTTCTTTTGGTCCACGTAGTTAAATTTTGGTGGTCGGATAATTATTTTTCATGTATCACGCTTTGTGGTTGGAAATATCCTTTCATTGGTCTCAAAATGTCAAAGTCCCGGTCTTAATCAGATTGCTTTGTGTCCATTTTTTCATATGTTACCAAATTGGTCAAAGTCACATTTTTATGGGTCAAAATGTTTTTCGTAAATTTGAAGTCGGCGGAAAAGTTGTCGGAAAAACTCATCGGTCAACTCATATATTCATGCTAGCGAGTTGGGTCATTCTTCCTAGCGACTTGTGTCAAGCATAGTGGCGACTTGTATTTACAAGTTGTCTATATTCGTTGAATCCAAAGTAGCGAGTTATTGAGAAGTTGGCTAGCGACTTGGTTTGAGAAGTTGGCTAGCGACTTGGTATGAAAAGTTGTCTAGCGACTTGTTTTGATAAAATGTAGCGATTTAAGGTTGTTTGACTATTGAGTCAAATAACGATGCTAGCGACTTGCTAGCAACTTGGCTAGCGAGTTGGCTTAGCTATTTGGCTAGCGACTTGGCTAAATAATGTTGCTAGCGACTTGACTCAAAAATAAAGACTTGAGCGACTTGAAAGGATGAAGAAGAGGATAGACCTTGACCACTTGACCACTACTCACGCACCATGTAAACCAAACACCATGACATCAAGACCTCGGGTTTCAAAACCCCATCATCACCCAGTTATATGAAACGAAACGTAATGAAATATTTGCAATGTCATCCGAAAACATCACCTCGATTCAAGAAATAATCCAACTCTAATCTACAACAACAGTTCACATCTACCTTCGAAATCGGTTTGTGTCTATGATGTTCATTCAAGTGTCACATGAGCCACTTATCAAGACTCGAATGAATAATACAAACATCAAGACTCTTCCACTTATGGATAAGTAATGAATCTCGATTCTTCTTTTGTGGTTTATTGATTTCTCAATGACCTTTTCGGATCCAAACAACCACTAAGGATACTCATCATAGATTCAATGTTTTGATATTATTCGAAAATTATTGAAGTAAACTTAACAAGTATGTTAGGTCTAATCAAGCTGTTTCGATTCGTGACTCATTTCAAAGATGCAAGATATGTGATACGAATCTCGGTTACTCTTTCGTTGTACTATGTCGTTATATCAAGACCACAAGGGTCATCACACGAAAGAAGTTTAACATCATCAATCAATGTTTGAAGATCTACTTCATATGCATATCCGAATACAAAGATAAGAAATGCAACAATATTGTTACTTTCTTTCTTTAAGTTTCGTTCAAATAACAAGAAAAATATATACCAAACATCATTAACACAACCTACCGTGACTTTCTTGATGACGAATAAATACCCTCAAGCCATCTCTGTGGCGAGGTTCTTGTGAGAAGAGATTAAGTGATGAGTTTAAGACGGTTCGTACAAGTCTTTTGTTGTTACGATATGGTGAGATAAGAGGGTGGCGCACGTTTTGTGATTAGGGTTTGTTAGGTGAAATATTCATGGGGGCGTCGGTTTTGATAAGGATTAGGGTTAAGTGAAGCGGTGGTGTGACAGTGAGATACTCTTGAGATTATTTAGGGTTAAGATGTGGTTAGTGAGAATAAGTGTGGCTTTTATATCCGTTATTAAGGCATCATTTGTTTTTGGATCAAGTTTCACGGACCTCGATGTGAAGGTGGATGGGTCGTATAATGAATGGGCTGGTTGTATCTAACTTAAATAGATTTGGAGTAAGCTTGAGCGATGGTATTGATGGGTATGCATTGATCGTGGACACGTTTTGTGATACTTGGCTTAATCGTATATCAAAACGCTTGATACTTTGATGTTACACGTCTTGATAAGTTTGATATTTTGGGTATGCAAATCATTTTCCGTTCTTCAATTTGATACTTGGACCCTACACGTTTTGATTAGTATGTTCCTACTACATAAAGGTATTGGTGGGCTTTGAGCGAGTGTTATGCATCATCTTTTGGGCCATATATTTCGATATTGGACCGCACGCTTACGTGAATTGAATTGGGATGAACGGACATTTATGTGAGTTTGACATTGCACCTTAACGGATGGGACTCAAATTCTAAACAACATATTATCTCTAATGCATTTTGAATACATATTGCTTTACGTATTTTGATAAGTGGCATGACAAAGATTAAACCCATATGAAGACTTAATTTGATATGTGCGATATGTTTTCGAATCGGTGTTATTCTAGATGGATTGGGCCCAAGAAGTATAAGATGACTTGGTATTGGATGATGATATGATGGGCTTCTCAAGAATTGGATTTTATGAGAATTGATTTATGATGAGATTTGAGGCGTCGTCGTATACTTTGATCATGAGATTAGATGATGTGACTTGTTGAGTTATGAGGTTTGGTACTTTGGTGTATGCACTTTCATGAATAATATTATGTCACGGCTTGAACCGAAAGTTGAACATGGTTGACTACGGGGTTGTTGTTCGGTATTTCTTACTTGGATTTGAAGTGAAGTTTTCTGGGCGTGTTTACTTATTTCGTCTTCTTTCTTTCTACCCTTCCGCGAAGATGACTTGTTTGGGCATTTATAGAGGGTGATAAAGACTTGGCTATTTAATTACGGTTGTGATTCTTTCTCGTTTAACCCACAACGTAACTATCACTCTGATGCCTCACGCATGATTGAGGATATGTCAAGAGGTTTTGTACATTGGGTACACCGTTTCTTCTTCACAAGGATTAGTACAAGTTTAAGTAACGAATCCGGGAATTTTACGTCATCTTCGAGTTTGATATATCGGGTTTACTTCTCCATGTGGTCACTACAATAGCCGACGAATCGTGAATGATGTGCTTACCAAAGTGTTTATTGGATGGTTGATGATGTTGATGATGTTGGATAATGGACCGTTGATGAACCGCATGTTCCCTAAAACAAATATTCACGAAACCAAAGTTGTCATAAAACATTCAAACCGATATTGTTTACGGTTTTGTCTTGATTTTGTAAAATCCATGAAAGAAACTATTTCTCGGTTTAAATCATAGACTTGTAAAATCCGTGACAATGGAAACATCCTAGTAAAAGTAAAGTGCATTTCGGATCTTTCTTACGGTTTATTCTTGGTTTTGTAAAATCCATGAAAGAAACTATTTCTCGGTTTAACCCATAGAGTTGTAAAATCCGTAATGATGGAACCATCTTGGAGAAGAGAAAGTGTAATTATGAATCTTCTTGATGTTGGTGCTACGGTTTCGCTTGAAGAAGGGATAAAAGGTGTACTTCATAAATTGGGTATGTGTTTGGGGCATCTTCATGGCAATTTGGCTATTACATGGTTTTACGGGGTTATGTGCTTTTAACCATGGTCGGGATGAAACCATTATCGAGTTCACTTAAAACGTCAAAGGAGGCTAGAGTTGAGCTTTTAACCGAGAAGATGTGACAACGGAGTTAATTCAAGATCATTCATTTGAGGTTGAAGTGAAATATCACGGCGAGTGTACTTAGTATCTGAAGGTATCGGGGATGGTTGGATGAAGATTCTTCATGATCCTTGTTCGAGCTTATTATCAAAAACGAAGACTTGGAAATCTAGTTATTGTTGGGTGTCTTTTACCTTTTCTTTTACCACTGGGGAATTGGGCTCATACCACCACAAAATAACTATCACTTTAAGGAGTTACGTTGTAGTGCTCGATGTCACATTCAATTGTGGATTTTCAAGAGGTAATGTCGTCTATTACTTGATGGTTGGTTGGTTGAAGAGTATAGAGTACATAGAGATTCAATGGAGCATGAATTCTCGGCACCGCTCTTTGTTACATATGTGCAAGTTTAAGTCACGAGTTCGGGTTAGTTTACTTGAGGTCAAATTCATCATATTGGGTTTTCTCCATCATTTGTCACTTCAAAGAGCCTCTTGAATGATAATGGGGTGAATTACAAGTTTTGCTAAGAGAGCGAAAAGAGAGAGATTATGACGTATGAACACATCAGTTCATGCCTCGTTCTCAAAGAAAAGAAAAGTATGCGTGTCGATGCGCTTTATCTTCGAAGAAGAGAAATCTTCTTATTATGACCATTCTCATCAACATGCTTCATACTTTTCCATGCGCTTGGTCATCAAGTGAACCGGACTACCATTGATTGTTTTCTCATTCCACTTTCTCAACTATAATGAAGATGGTGACATCATGTGCTTATTTTGCGGGGAGAAGTGTGAATAGACTACATTTGGATGATGTTCACTTATTTAGTCAAGAATGGCATCTCCGTATGCAATTCTTGAGGGAGAAAAAGTGTGAATTTTTGCATTGTTGATTGACATTTGAGAATATAAATGGTCATACGGCTCTAAACTCATGTAAGAACCGAGCTTCTTCTTATCGGGTCATCTTCACATGGAGTTTTTCTTCTAAGAGCCGTTGGTTGACATCTTCACTCGGATTGATGAGTTTATCGACAAAGTGCTTCCGGTTAATGCTTCACGTGCACATCAACATGATGATTCGAACAACCTTCATTCTTGTTTGATGTGATTGTTTGCTTGGTGTTACCATTTTGTGTGTTCGTTGCGGCACGATTGTTGATTTCCTTGATGAACATCTTTCGTTCTTGTTTGATTGGGAGGATTTTAGTTAAGGGATTTGCAAGATGTAAGTTGATTGGGATGCTTTTGGTGATGTTCTTGTTTTGGTGAGTTGAAGATGTTAACTATCTATTCCCCAACCGGACAATCTTGAAGAAGGTCGAGTCTGATCGGTTCTACATTTTACGCTACATGTTAGAAGACTAAAGGCGAGTTGCATTTGATTATCTAAAGACTTCTTCTTAATCTGGGCATTTATCAAACAGTTGTCGGTTTAGGGAGAGCACTAATTGGGAGAAAGTTATAAGTCGATTCAATTCCCAATTAGACTTGCTCACATTCTTTAGCGATGACTACTCGAGACGTTGATATTGACTATTGTTGGACATTTGACACAAGGTGATTACTTGAGTTAATCATTTATCACTTATTTGAGATTGAAGTTGACTTTCACAAAGGCGTGTTCTTATTTGATAACTTGCTCGGGCTTAAGAATTTGAGTTGAAGACTTGGCTTATCTAGTTACCGGCGATCGAGGTGGATGGTTGAAGACACGGTTAACTATCACTATTAGGAGTTACTTTGTTTTACTCGATGTCACACGCATATGACGGTGTGGATAATGCAAGAGGTGTTAATGTCTCATACTTTGTTTGGGTAGTGAGTACTTAGAGATTTGCTTGAAGCATAAATTCTCTACACCATTCTTCCATCATTAGGTGCAAGATTAAGATACAAATGTGGGAAGTTGACTTGAGTTTCAAGTATGGTATATCGGTTTTCTTCATCATGGTCACTTCAAATTGTCTACATAAGGGTTGATAAAATAGTCGAGAGAGTCTTGACAAGTTGATTCTCACAAGAGTTCATGTGTTCTTCTCAAAAAATTTCTAGTATTTGGGCTTATTAAGAGTTGCTAATTCAAGTATCAAAACCGAGAAGGAGAAAGGAGACACACATCTAAACACAAAGCGAGTAAACTTGATGAACTTAATTCTTCTAAGTGATTGAAGACATCCGGGAAGACAAATGTTATTACTGAGAGAAACTCAAGGTTTGACTCATGGCGAGTAAACTTGATGAACTTAATTCTTCTAAGTGATTGAAGATATCCCGGAAAACAATTGTCATGACCGAGAGAAACTCAAGGTTTTACTCATCAAGGCTTTTGTGTTATTATTCCAACTACGTGGGGAAGTGATGTTAGAGAAAGTTTACGAAGATAAAAGAGGTACACTAGTATGTGGTGATTTCGATGGTGTCGCAATGATCGGGGGAGAGATTGTGTACATTGGGGATGCTCAATTTGTTTCACTTGAGGGCTTAATCGGTGATTCGTAGATATAATCACTTATTCGGTGTTGACATCCGCAGATTGTCACCCGCAGAGATAATCGATGACTTGGCCTCGCTTCTTCAATGTTATCGATTATTCATTCCTTGGGTATTGGTATACTTGGATACTTGAGCTTCATACACGATCATCGGGAAGAAAAATGTGAACAAACATTGGGAGGTGTTCTTCATTCCCTCATGATGTGTATTCGGAGAGTTCTTGGATATTGGTGTACTTGGGTTCTTGAGCTTCATACACGATCATCGGGGAAGAAAAATGTGAACATGGGAAGGTGTTCTTCATTCCCTCATGATGTGTATTCGGGAGAGTTCTTGAGCATTATACAAAGAGGTCGACTACAACAATTCAACTACTTGGGGAATTGTTCTCTTGACACCTTTTGGAATGGATCGCTTGACGTCGATGGAAAAGGAAATTTGAGAAGATTATTTTATGTGTGGGATGATACGTTGTTGTTGTTCTATTGGATGATATAACCTCGAATGGAGAATCACGGTGATTATTCTTAAAAGGAGCGGTGGATTTATGATAATGGTGTGCTTCTCATGCACTGGCTAAGGCAAGCTTGAAATAGAGCTTGAATCTACTCATCTAAAGGATTTTCGGTTTGGGGAAGGCGCCAAAGTCTCACTTTCGGATGGTTCAATTTCTTTCTTGATTCAAGAGCCTTGGAAGCTTTGGTGGTGAATGTTTAAGAGTTGATGACTTCTATCTTCTACGACGTCTTTCGATATCCTTATCTCGGTACTCGTATCATCATCTTCTTTAACTATATCATCTACTCTATCCTTGTATATATTTATCGAAAAACAAAATACAAAATTATAAAACCAACAAAACAAAATAGAAAAATATAAAACCATCAAAAGAAAATATAAAAATATAAAACCTTCAAAACCATAAAAATCGAAAATTTCAAAAATACCAAAAATATGTTTTCTCAAGACATGTCTTCGGTATCGATAACATCTACGGTCTTAGAAATGTCATTCAATAATGGCACGGGACCATAGATGAAGTTCGAGCGAGAGGTGTAAATATTCTTTTCAAAACATGTCTCAAACTATGGCTTGCGATTACTTGATCTTACGATTACTTAACCCGTGCTTAAACCATGGTTTGCTATTATTTCGATAGCAACCCGCTTTTCAAAGAAGGAAAGTGCTACGCTTAAATAATTTTCAAATATTTCGTGCACTTATCCTAAAACTATTTGAGGAAAGTATGTCGAAGGATCATTGTTCCTACACAAATGTTTTTCCGTCTAAAATTCTTCGAAAAAATATTTGGTGTTTTCTAAAATGGTGGTAAATGAGTTGCTTTTAAAACAATCGATTCGAGTTTTTGTTAATTTGAAAACTCAATCAATGACTTCACGCTTTTAATCTTTTCGTAAAATGAGTCATTGATTGAGGGGAGAATGTTTTCAAATCTATATCATCTAACGGACTTTCTTAATTATCCTACGTGCTTAATTAAAAATGATAATTGCCTATGTTGAAGGACTAGGTTTCTAGGATATGATTGTTAGGTTTAGATGATTAGAGTTTGAGAAACACATTATTCCCATACCTTACATGATCTGATTGATATGTTGGATTGACTTTTATTAGTCGATTGTTGTTTGGGTGTTGTCGACCACCATATATTTGTATGTGTGTTCACTAACGTATGCAGGTATATTGGTATATAAGAATGTTCCCGATCCGGATCCCACTAATGAACATGATTGGATGCCGAAAGGAAAGGGTAACGATATCTTGGGTTGACAAATGAAGAAACGGAGCTTAATTGGACTTCTATGGAGAGTTGGCATAAATGCAACGTAAGAGGTCTCACTGCATCAGCAGATGGTTTTCTTCTAAGTGATTGAAGAAACGGAGCTTAATTGGACCTCAGTTGGCATTCAAAATGCAACATAAGAAGAAGTCTCACTGCATATGCGAGATGGTTTTCTTCAAAGCCCTACAAAGAACAACAACAAAGCTTCTCAACCACCTAACGAATCTTTGTGCGGGATACCATTTTTAAACAATTTTGAGTAAATTGAATTAAATTGTTTTGAAAATGGAAAAATGTTGTTTTGAAAATATATTGGACTAAATTTTGAAAATCACGGACTTCATTTTATCAAAACTTGAGTCACTCAATTATCGACTACGGTCATGGATTGAGGGAGAGTGATTTAAAATAAAATATTTTCAAACGATATTTCTTCACAAAAGTTCCGTTTGTACGATATAAAGTGGTGATCTAAAGATTTAATGTTATGTCATGGTATGATTTTCTTTAAATCAAGGATCTTTCAAAATGAAATTTTTACATTCTTGTTTGATTGTGAAATTGTTTTATTTTACTTAAAGATCTCTTAAAAACTATCATACGACACTAACAATCTTTAATGTCTAGAGTTGGTCCTTATCTGTCATTTTCAAAGTTAAATCAAGCCACGTCTTTCCCCAAAATGTTTTAAATGATTTAAATCAATTGGGATCACAAATCTCAAAAGGTTTGAAATTTTGATCGGGGTAGAGATCGTGATTTAAATCTCAAATCTGTTTTAAATGGAATTGGTTTTAGTCCTTTAAAGGCACTCCTGCCTCCATGTGCCAAACGATTTCATACACAATGCACATGTTGAGGAGGAGGATTTATCCAAAAACATGATGAGTATTTAAACCAGGCCACATATTCTCCCATGTTTTCTAAACCTAATTAAATCACTTGGGATCCAAAATCTCAAAGGGTTTGATATTTTTGATCGGGGAGAATTTGTGATTTAATAATGAAATTTGATAAAGGATGATCGTTTTGATTCAATTGTGCAGGTTGCTCTCTCATATGTGCTAAACGCTTTCGAATCTCGAAGCACATATTGAGGGGAGCAAAACCATCGAGTACAAAAGTTTTTAAAAGAGATTTATAAAGTACCTTGATTGTGTTTTCAAATGGTTTTCTTAATGGATTTTGTGATTGTGGATGTGCTTCAAAGAACTCTTGCCTCTATGTGATAAAATGTTTTCAAATATCCTATGCACATATTGAGGGGAGAATTTTACCAAGAAAATCAAATGGCTTTTTCGTATGAAAATTGTGATCAAAGAAAATATTTCAAAGTCCTCTTGCCTCCTTGTGCTAAACAATTTCTAAATCATACGCACATGTTGAGGGGAGGTTTTCTAAATGATCAAAACTATTAAGGTACAAAATGCTTTGATCTCGTATCACAAGTACCTTGATTGTTTTTCCAAATGATTTTTCAATTGGTTTCAATGAAGAATGAACAATACCAAAAGACCGACCATTTTACTTTATGCATGGAGTTATAAGGATGGTTAGGTTAGGTATTTGTTCCCACGATCCGCCGAACCGGAGGGATCTACCGAGGACAATCCACTAGATAGTGTAGAGTCCTTAGGTATATTGAAAAAAGGAGAAAATGAGGAATGGGAAGAGTGCGGATGAGACAGAGCTAGTCTTGGAATAAACCCAACAAGGTTCTAGTTATGAAGTCTCGGTAAGCATGAAGGGGTTGAAGAATGAAAAGAAATGAATGTGAAAAGGGTGAAAAGAAATAGCCTCCATCAATTCAACCTTAGGGCGAAACCGGGTTCAATACATATGCTCTTGGTGGTTACTAAGGTAACACTGGTATTGAAGACAAGACGTCATGGACCCGGTGATGCCTTGCACTAAACTTCCCAAACCACTCAAGTTCCTCTTAAAGGGCTTGTTTCATTCTCACGGGAACCAACATTATCTATCGACTTTCTCTTAGAGATTGTTGATATTGAAGAAGGAGACCTCTCCCTAGTCTCCGACACGAGAACCAAATGTGCACTATTGAGTCTAGAGCCAAGAGATCATCCACAATATCTCGTTAGGACACTAAATTCTTGAAGACTTGCTTTTTCACACAATGTGGAAAGTAAGTATATATTAAGAGTCCCACGCATTATCCTTGTGGTATTGCCGAACATCCGAGTGATATGTAAAAGTATTCACGATGAAGATGGAAATCCTTCAGAGCCAACATCAAACAAGCTCTTGGTGGGTGACATGTGAGATCTTCTCGCAAAAGATCAAGCTTGTGACAAGCGGATAGAAACAATGGGGAGATTCATTCTTGAATCAACCTTGGTCCAGAATGGAATTGACGAATACTTTTGGAAAACCGTTCGATGTGCAAACCTTCTTTTCTCTAGCACGTCGAATGTGTACTTATGTTCAAATTCAAAAGTATCTCGATTGAAAAATACTTTTAGAAAACCGTTCGATGTGCGAATCTCTTCTTTTAAGCTAGCATGTCGAATGTGTACTCATTCTCTAATACAAAAGTATTTTGATTGAAAATTGATCTTTCTCATAAAACCTTCGTCGTATTGCAAAACTCTTTCTTCAAGCAATACGCGATTGTTTTTCAAATCATTTTTCATCAATCGGTGAATCTCAATTAGTTGGTTCACTCACTCCGTGTTGTCTTCTTTGAGGCGTTCGGTTTGAGAACGACTAGAACATTGCGAAACCACATCAAGGAGATTCTTAGGAATCCTACCGATCACAGAGCGATTTATCTTGATCAACGGGGAACCGTGGGCGTGTACCTCAATTCAACGAAAGTGATCAAAGACACTTTCGTGTGTTTTATTGCTAGCTGTTGTTTGCGGTACATTTGACGGTTGCGGTGATCGAATTGAGAAGTCAATCCAAAGCCGCATGCTCACAGCATCCACACTTAATTTGAAGAAATCATGACCGGTGCATATCTACATAACACGGCTCGATATTTCATACTATGCTTATGCTTCATTCTTTGCAAATATCATGAACCGATGAAGGCTTCCGCTACTCGATGGAAAGATGTCATGATTCAAAAGTGTGAGCATGTCGGTCCAAAGTCACAACTTCACATGATGGCAACACAATAAAGGGTGATCCGAGAGATTTAATGTGGTGATGATCTCAATGAAAGCTCAAAGATCATCAAAGATGTGGATCGGTTCAAAGGCCTCCACTTAAAGTACTAATCTATGCGGACTTTGAAGAATCACTACTAAAGCACAAAGATTGCGAAATGAAGAATTGAAGTCTCGAGCTCAAGAACGAAGTCAAAGATAGAATGCTAGGATTCAAAATGTATTTCATGGGGTGACCTCCTTTAGGGAGATTGTTAGGAATTAGAAAATTCCATAGTGAAGAGTCGGTCACCCCAAATGTTATCTAGCATAAGTTAGCTCGTAGACTTGTCGTTATTTACGTTATTTAGTAGTTTATTAGTTAGTTTGTAGCGTAGTATAGTTTAGTGCAACACCGTGGAGGAAGGACGGGTCTTTACCCATCTGTATCCACGATCCACAGCCGATAGGAGGTCGTGTATTGTGTAGTATAAATACCCTTCCATCCATGGAAGGGTGGTGCTTCATTAATCTAATATTTCATACTTTGTGTAAACCTCCAAGAACACTCTCTCTCTCTAGCAAGAACACTCTCTCTCTACTTTCTCTCTAAAATGGAAAACATGTATTTTGATCTCCCAAGACCACCGAATCATCAACACAATAAATATACGATCCTACAGAAAGAAATCTCCTTTATAGGAGCGGTGGGAAGCACACCTGTAGGAGAGTCTAGCCAAGTGACACCTAAAGTAGAAACACAATCATCTGACGCCCCAATTATTGAAGAATGGACATCAGACAGTGATGAGGAAAAGTTTGAGTCAACACCTAAGCTTGTTAAGGAGGATAAACCAAAAACTGTTAAACATGTTAGGTTTGTAAAACCTTTGTTTGGTGCTAGCATCTCTAAAAAAATAGTTGAATATGATGAGAAACCCAGAGAGATACCCAGAAGGTAAAATAATAGGCCTAGAGGAAACCAAACAAACTGGAACTACCTAATATCTCAAAGATTAGGTGATGATTTTAAATTGGTTAAAAAGGCTTGTTATAATTGTGGTAGCTTTGAGCATTTACAGCAGGGTGAATCATAAAAAGTCTTCAAATCACTCTCACCCTAATAATTACAAAATGATGGTTCCAAGGACAGTGCTAATGAGATCTGGTGCTACTAGAACCATTACTAATGTTCTTCCAAATAAGCAAAGGTCTTTTCAAAAAATGCACGGATGTTTGTACTGCTAAGCCAAAAGTGATAACAGGCACTGTAATGGGCAATCATTTTTATCTTTGTAAAGGCCTCGACTTCTTTGGTCCGAAACCAAAATAAAGGTTTTAGATCCTGTTTCCAGAAACAGCAGTGCATCAATTGACTTAAAACGCTTTGACTATGTTGATGCACAAGGCAGACCCAAGTCAGTAATGGTTTGGGTCCCCAAGAGAAACCGATTCTCTTCTTTTATGCTGCGTGGCAACTTACGGTGGAGCTAAAGGATAAAGCAATTTTTGATAGTGGTTGCTCTGGACATATGACTGGTGACATGTCCAATATGGAAGATTTTGAAGCTATAGATGGTGGATATGTTGCTTTTGGGAATGACCCCAAAGGAAGAAAGATTGTTGGTAGAGGTACAATAAAAACAGGAAAATCGGATTTTGAAAAAGTGTATCTTGTAAATTGACTTAAGTTTAATCTCTTTAGTGTCTCACAAATGTGTGACAAAAAGAATTTTGTCCTTTTTACCAACACTAAATGTCTTGTCCTTTCTCCTGATTATAAGATGCCTGATGACAAATTTGTGCTTCTTAGAATCCCTAGAACAGACAATATATACAGTGTTGACATAAAGAACATAATTCCTAAAAGAGCTTTAACTTGTATATTTGCAAAAGCCACTGTTGATGAATCCAACCTTTGGCATAGGAGACTTGGTCACTTAAATTTCAAAATAATGAATAAATTGGTAAAACGTAATCTTGTTAGAGGGTTACCTTCAAAAGTTTTTGAAAATCCTGAAACCTGTGTTGCATGTCAGATGGGGAAACAACACAGAGCTTCTTGTAAGTCCAAAGTTGTAAATACTATTTCTGAGCCCTTTTATATGTTGCATATGGATCTGTTTGGGCCAACCTTTGTGAGAAGTTTGAATAAGAAGATGTACTGCTTAGTGGTCACTGATAATTACACTAGATTCACTTGGGTTTTCTTCCTAGGAACTAAGGATGAAACATCAGAAATCCTTAAGGCCTTTATTGTTAGGATAGAAAACTTAGTAAATCACAAGGTAAAATAATTAGATGTGACAATGGGCCTGAATTTAAGAATAGTGTGATGAATAAGTTCTGTGTGGATAAAGGTATTGTAAGACAGCTTAGCGTAGCTAGAACTCCTCAACAAAATGGAGTGGCTGAGAGGAGGAATAGGACATTAATTGAGGCTGCAAGGACTATGTTATCAGAATCTAAATTACCTACTACTTTTTAGGCTGAAGCCGTTAGTACTGCTTGCTTTGTGCAAAATAGGAGTAAATTAGTTAAGCCTCATAACAAGACCCCTTATGAACTTTTGCATGATAGGAAGCCCATGATAGACTTCTTAAAACCATTTGGGTGTCCTGTTACTATCTTAAATACCATAGAACACCTAGGTAAATTTGATGAAAAGGCAGACAAAGGGTTCTTTGTGTAGCAACCCGTAATTTTTCATAAGGTAAAATGACTATTTTACCTTTTGACTTTTTAAAGTTGACCTTTGACTTTGACTTTTAACTATTTGACTTTTACCGTAACGTAAAAGCAAATACGATAACCGGTAGTAACTGGTAATTTTTCTTGTGACCAACACAAGACTACGATAAGTCTATATGTTCAATAAATCCTTTATTTTCACCAATAATCATAATTTATATGAACTATTACTACTTTATCATTTTTAAGTGTATATTTTACTTTTTACGTAAGACGCGTACTCGAACCTACGTTATTAGGTTTTAACAACATAGAAGCACCCTATGAGACTTATCACACATTTAATATACCTAGTTAGAGTATATTAATAAGTTTTAACATTTTTATAAGTATTACATTTTTACGTTACCTAGTTTTAAGTTTCGTGACTTAAGGGCTTAACATTAGTAATTACCGGGACCAAACTACACCTCATAAACCAATAACTAGCACAAATAAAACACACACTACCACCTCATATAAGAGGTGGCGTGCAAAGGGAAGCCACAAGGCCGCTTGGCCTTTCCTAACACACTAGCACTTACACAAACCCACCTCTTGTCCCCCACTTCAACATAAGTCTTTCATTCTCATCTTGTTACATGCAAAAGTAACCAAAATCCTCTCATTCTCTCCTCCATGGCTGTCCATCCTTCATCATAAATCATCATCACCCATTTTGATTCACACAATAAGTTACACAAGAAAGATGAAGGCCTAAGTGAGCTCTACATAGTCCAAGTGTTGTTTTAGTGATTCCATGGTTAGATTTGGAGTTATTCAAGGTGTTAGGGGCTGAGATAAAGGGGATTATTTAGTGATTAACAAGGGTTAGAATCAAGTTGGATAAAGATTCAAGACAAGGATTAGAGATTAGAAGGGTTAAGGGTTGAATTGGTTGTACTAGTAACTTGTCATCCTAATCCTTGTAAGATTTGAGTTTATTTTCTTGTCATTCAATATGATTGTAATAATCTTTATAATTATTTGATGTAATTTTATATAATTAGTATATGTATATGGCTTAATTGATGTTGTACATGTGGTTGTGACCATAAAAACAAGCTAAAACAAGTCCTAGGTAAGTTCTATGAACATGAATTCTGCAACAGTCCTAAAGATTGATTAAACTGATCTTCTCAGTAAACCTTGAGATTAATTCAGTAGGATAAGCTTTTAGAACTATGTCTTACAGTCGTTTCTCGGGGTGGCGCACCTCATAACTCCTCTCGATGAGTAAATGAGAGCCAAAATGGCAAAACATGTCAAAACCTGCACACCAGATTTCATTTAGGAAAAACCTATGGTTCTGATCATTTATGGAAGTCAACTCAGTTTTATGAAAAGTAGCCAAGACCTAAACTTGAAGTTTGGCGAAAGCCGCGTGTCAAAACAAATTGTAGAACTCAACTTATGGTTGTTTTTGCATGACTGAATGTCCAGCCAAACTTTCTGCAATGAAATATAAGTATATACTTGTAATTAGACCATTGATATAGGTAAACTTTGGACCTTAGACTTGATTAAGCTTAAAAATCTGTTAGAGAATATAAAAATATGAACTTGAGCTTTTGAATCACTTAAAAAGGACTTGTGGTTAAAAAGTTGTGCCTAGTTAAGTCTTACTAGATGAAAATATAGTGTTGGAACAAAAGCTTGCTGATACAATTTTAAATCACGATTTTGACTCTTTTCTGGTCCGAATCAGCAAAAGTGTAAAGCACGAAAGTTGCTCAGAATGAGTTTTTCTACAAAAACTCAGGAGCACATAAGCAGAAAGTGAACGAAAAACCCTAAAGACAGAAAAAACTAAACTGACCTGTTGTTGACTAGAAAACAACCTTTAGTAAGAAACCTTAAGTGATATATTGATTCTTTGAGGCCAAAACAAAGCCAAGGTTAAAACAAGGCTGATGTCTCAAGGTATTTAAACTTAAATATAGCCATTAGGTTTGACCTTAATTTTTGTTCCAAGTTGCTTAAACGTAACTTAGCCGCACTGCTAGTTTGGGTTTGTTAATCCGAAACTTGTTTCAAAAACTTGTTCATTAGATTGAACTTTACTAGACTTTGACAAAACTAAATAAATGATCATATGACATATAAACTATCTAAATACCATTTTCGCAAGTCTTAACTCTTGTTTAAACATATGAACTTACATTTACTTAAGAGTTAATTACATAATTGGTCCTTGTGGTTTGTCGGATCTTGCAGAAAATGTCCCCGTGTTTTTTTGACGGGTCATGTCCTCGTGGTATGCAAAAGTTACGGGTTTGGTCCTTTGACCAATAATTCTGTTAGTTGACCGTTAACTTGAAGGGTATTTTTGACTTTTCATATGTTTTGGCAAACCACAGGGACGATTTAGGTAACAAAAACAAAAAAAAAACAAAAAAAAAAAAACTTTAAAAAAGATATTTATTATACTTAAATTTGGGCTTATTTATAATGTGAGGGCTTAAAAAAATTTATTAAACTTAAAAGAATTTATTAAACAGTTTTTATACGCTTAAAAAAAATTTATACGCATTAAAAAAGTTTTTTATACGCTTAAATTTTTAATTAATACTTAAAACCTATTTAATAAAAAAGCGAAAGGGTATAAAAGCGATAAGAAGCGTATAAAAATTGATAAAACGATATAAAATTATAAAATAGACGGAAACGTATAAAAATAGATGAAAATATACAAAAATCGTACAAAATACGCATAAAAAAAAGTTTTTTTAAGTATTAATAAATTTTTTTAACCCTCACGTTGCACATTAGCCAAAAAAAAAATTAAGCCCTCACGTTGTGAGGGCCTAATTTTTTTATTTTTCATTTTTTAAATGTTTATTATACTTAAAATTTTAAGCCAAAAATTTAGAGTTAACTACATTTTTGTTCTTGTGGTTGTACACATTTCACTTTTGGTCCATTTGTTCAAAAGTTGCGATTTTAGTCCAAAATGCATAGTTTGGTTCCACTTTTGGTCCAATTTTTAACGGTTAGTTCGCTTAGTTAAGTCTAATTGTAAAGTGGCAACATTAGTCCTTTAACCTAGCGATCGTTTGCAACGTTATTCCTTTATACCAAAGATCGTTTGCAACGTTAGTCCTTTTGTTAGTTAATCCTTTAAAAAATTAAAAAATAATTCGAAAAAAAATTTGTCGATTTTTTTCCAAAAATAATTCAAAAAAGTTTTTTGTCGAAATTTTTTTCCAAAAATAATTCGAAAAATTTTTTTTTAAGAAAAAATTTTCAAATTTTTTTTTTCTAATAAAAAATTTCTTAAAAGTTATAAAAAAGTTTTTGACAAAAAACCTTTTTTTCCTAAAAAAAAATTTAGAAAAAAAAAATTTCTAAATTTTTTTTTTCTAAAATAAAATTCGAAAAAAATTCTAAAAACAACTTTTTTTCCGAAAAAAAATAATCTGAGATTTTTTTTTTTGAGAAATGGATAAAACCATATCAAAAAATTTTAGACATATTTTAAGAATTTTTTTAGAAATTTTGTACTAACCCATATCAAAATAGACTAAAACCATATCAAAACTTTTTATCAAAATGATAGTTTGGTTTCACTTTTCTAAAAAATTTGTACTAGTTCCACTTTTCTAAAAATTTCTAAAAAATGGACTAAAATCATATCAAAATGATAGTTTTAGTCCATATCAAAAAATCGCAATATATATGTTTTACACACATTTTTGCAATGTATATACGTTTTTACAATGTATATACATTTTTAAAAAATTTAGAATTTTTTTTAGAAATTTTTTTAGAATATTTTTCGAAATTTTTTTCGATTTGTTTTTAGAAAAAGAAATTTAGAAAATTTTTAAATTTTTTTTCCGAATTGTTTTTAGGAAAAAGTTTTTGACAAAAAACTTTTTTAGAATTTTTTAATTTTTAAGAAAAATTTTATTAGAAAAAAAAATTGAAAATTTTTTCTTTCTTAAAAAAATCGAATTATTTTTGGAAAAAATTTTCGACAAAATTTTTTTTTAGAATATTTTTTAAAGGACTAACTAATCGAAAGGACTAACGTTGCAAACAATCTTTGGTATAAAGGAATAACGTTGCAAACGACCGTTAGGTTAAAGGACTAATGTTGCCACTTTACAATTAGACTTAACTAACTGAACTAACTTCGTTAAAAAATTGGACCAAAAATGGAACCAAACTATGCATTTTGGACTAAAATCGCAACTTTTTTAACAAATGGACCAAAATTGAAATCCAGATACAACCACAAGGACAAAAAATGTAGTTAACTCAAAAATTTAAGTATAATAAACTTGTTTTTTAAAGTTTTTTTTAAGTGTTAATAAAAAAAATTTTAGGCCCTCATGTTGTAAATAAGCCCAAAATTTAAGTATAATAATTAAAAAAAAAAAAGAGTTTTCTTAGGCTCTCACATTATACATAAGCACAAATTTAAGTGTAATAAATATTTTTTTAACGTTTTTTAAACAAATTTTTTTTTTTTTTTTTTTTTTAAATCGGTTTTCGTTTTTTAAAAGTTTTTTAGTTAATTACATAATTGGTCCTTGTGGTTTGTCGGATCTTGCATAAAATGTCCCCTGTGGTTTGCCGAACATGTGAAAAGTCAAAATACCCTTCAAGTTAACGGTCAACTATCGAAATTATTGGTCAAATGACCAAACCGTAACTTTTGCATACCACGAGGACATGACCCGTCAAAAAACACAGGGACATTTTCGCAAGATCCGACAAACCACAAGGACCAATTATGTAATTAACTCTTTACTTAAAAACTATTTTTGAAACCTTTGTATTTCACGACATTATAATATGACACGCCGTAATTATTTTCATCACAACACTCATTGAGTGAATAACATTTATACATAATAAATGTTATGCTAAACTACTTAACGACCTCTTGATTTTGATAGCCAAACAACATTTAAGGAATACATTAACTTAAGGATTCATGTACAACATCATAAGCCAACAAACTACATATACTTGTACACTTATATCGTACAATATACTAAAACACGAATACTATGCTTTCGTAGGTAATCGTTAAAGATCGTGATCTTGTCATACTCTACCGTTGATAAACACTATATCGTTACACTCTGCTGCTGATCATTACCGTGAGTTCATAGTCCCACTTTATTACTTAATTGTTTTACAAACTCTTGGGGGAAATACATACTTTATTTTAAATCGAACACATTGCTTTGAAATTATACTTGAATGTATTATTTGCACTAAGTACTACTATTGCCAAAGTCCCTATTATCATGAACCATTAATCACTTGCGAGTGAACGCGAATAATGTGGATAGATCTATCGGGAATGACAAATCCCGTTTGTGTTGACCGGGTAGGCAAACAAACGCACTCTATTTGAAGATCCATAGGTTTAATGGCAAATTACCTATTAGGGCAACGGTTACTATTATATGACAGCTGTTAAGGTTTCGGTGTCATGAGCTTAGTGCAATAATATCTGTTTTGTTTTCTAAACTATGAATGTGAGACTAATTACCTCACGTTACGAATATTGTGTTCAACTTATTTCCTAAACTCTATGAATATCACTCAACCACTGTGTTGACAGTTTTAAGCATGTATTCAGGTCCATAATGCACGAGGCTGGCACGGAGGAGCACGGATACTCAAGAAGGCTATAAATTTTATTATCATTCGAAAACCAATTTAATGTATTTTGCAAACTTGGAACCATTTAGGACATCATTTTTGTAAACTCTGATATTTATATAAATCGAATGATAAATCTTTAAAACGACTCCATTAGAGTTCGTTTTCTATTGTTATGAATGTCATGCCATGAAGTAACACCGCTTTGAATTCGTTGCGTATCACGAAATTGGGGGTGTTATGATTGGTATCGAGCTTTAATTATAGAAAACGTCTAATTGTGACCTAAACTATAACTACTTTTACAAACAAAAATATTTTATAGCCTTCCGTCCTCTTTGCCTTCCATCCTCCGAACGATTATGTGACTTTTAGGCATTTTAAACTATACAAACATATTAGTATATTGATATATATATATATATATATATATATATATATATATATATATATATATATATATATATATATATATATATATATATATATATATATATACTCAACATAATTTCAATCATAAGCGATGTACTAAACATATCTCCATATGCCTATTCTAAGGCATTACGACACAATCATATTTTTCCAAATCATGTATTTACTCGTGCATTTTAGGATTACGAAACTTCCTCCAAGACATTGTAACTGATTACAATGGTCTTTCCTACTTCCCAGACATTGTAATTTATACAATGGTCTCTATTACATTCTCAAACACTGTAAATCCTACACTGGTCTCTCTTATATCCTCAGACACTGTGAGTGAAACAGTGGTCTCATTTACCTTGTCAGACATTGTGAGTTGCACAATGGTCTCTATCATTTCGCAAGACATTGTGAGTTACACAATGATCTCTCCATTATTTCTCAAGACATTGTGAGTTACACAATGGTCTAATTTATTTCTCAAGACATTGTGAGTTACACAATGATCTCTCTATCATTTCGCAAGACATTGTGAGTTACACAATGATCTCTCCATCATTTCTCAAGACATTGTGAGTTACACAATGGTCTAATTTACTTCACAGACATTGTAAGTTATACAAAGTCTCTAGAAATTATCTTATAAACCTTATATGATATTGTTTTACATGAAACCCGTCACAGTCTATCAATTTCCCTAACGGAGATACAAGAAATGGGATTTCTAAAGGACAAACTGATTCATCATCTACAAAAGCTGAAGTTCAGCAACTTTCTCTATATTTATCAAATTCCTATTTTGAAACCTTCATTGTTAAAAGTTCGTGATTCTAGCCAAGTATGGACTATTTTAGAATTACTTAAAACTTCCTTTCCACATGTATCTACCCATACTATCTTCTATGCAATGGAATGTGAAAACATAGGTTACAAATCTTTTATGGTCGGGACTTGCAACTCAATGGTTTGATATCGCCTTTGCTTTTTGGATATTTTCTCAAAAACTATGGACATATCACGAGTATACCTAATTTAGGTATTTGGAAAATTTATCGAACCTCGGCTAAATATAGTGTAGTCACTGATTTAGGAAAACCAATTATGAGAAGTGTGTATGTTAGTGCAAATATTACGATATTTAATCTATACATTCTCATTTGTTTTGTTGATGACAAACATGTAACTTGTAATACATAACGTAAAATGTATTAGTTACTTGTAATTATATTTTGTCTCAACATACTCTCAACACCTCTCGACGACTCAAGTCCTTGTATGCTACAACACAGGTTCGTACATGTTTGTTATGTTGCGTTATGATCAAACCCCCAACAAACCATTAAAACATGTTTAGTTAAATAGTTTATGTATAACAACTAGTGTTTACATATTGGGTAAATATATACATAACTAGTATGTATTATAATGGATAATATAAATGGGCATAAACTTAAGTATTTGACCCATTGACCAAATACATTGAATGTAGTTGGGTAAAACCCAAAGTCCATGACCCATACCCAATGTCTAGATACATTGTACCCTTGGTTGGCACTCAAAACCCATGGATCATATCCATAACCCATGGTATTAACCCATACCCACAAGACTAGATACAATGTACTCATTAGATACATTGAATCTAAATGAATACCCATGGACCAACCCATAACCCATGACCCAAAACCCATGGGTAAAGGGAGTCCCACGGATCCCAGTAATATGCTGGACGGATCCTCCGGGGAGGATCCGGGAACAGATGGCTAGTTTTCTTCTATAAATAGTGAGCCATTTCTTCATTGTTTGATACACCTTCACACATAGTTTCTCTCCACCATTTCTAGGATAGTTAGATCATTAGGAAACATGTAAACCACCCTCATCTCATATGATCATAATGCTTCTAACTTTCATTTGTTGTAAGAATACTCCCAAAGTGATCCTCCATAGCAAGCTTAGAGATCTTGCATCATTATCTACTGAAGTGATCACCCATCACAAGATACAAGCACATGAAGATCTTATACAACAAGCTTGAGAAACTTGTCATCTTCATTCATAGAAGACTAATTACATCATGCTTTGTATCCTTGATGTTTAGATCCATTAGACACATTATCTTGGATATTGTCTAGTATCATATTCTTGTATCTATGACTAGACTAGATGGTTTATGTGTTTGTGCCATAAAACACAAGGTTTGTTATGTTGGGCCACAAAACATAACGGGTGTCATAGATGTGTCAAAGGCATTAGTGAAGAGTGCCGAAGATCCGTGTCAAAAGCATTAGTGAAGAATGCTAAAGGTGTCAAGACGAAGGCATTAGTGAAAGGTGCCAAGTGTTGTGTCAAAGGCATTAGTGAAGGATGCCTAGGAATCAAATCAAGTGGCATTAGGGAAGAATGCCAAGGTCGTATAATCGATGAGGTGCATCATTATACATATAAGTATTAGTTTGTATCCAAGGATGGTGATATCCTTGATGGTGTTGTAACAAGGAGTGGATCTCCTTGAAATTAGGTGTTGTGCTGTGAAGGGTAGTAGTTCCTCCATAGTAATGGAACTAGGTGCTTAGCCTAGTACCTAATAAAGGGTAGGCGACGTTGTGATAGGATTAGTTCTCCTTGGTGTGAAAGAACTCGGTGGTTAGCCTAGCACCGTATAAAGGGTAGGCGACGTTGTGTTAGGAGTGGTTCGCCTTGGTGTTAAAGAACTCGATATTTAGCTTTGTAACGGAAAAAGGTGTAAGCGACGTTGTGAAGTCTTCTCCTCCATAAGGAGATTGGTGTAGTGTTTACGAACTCTCGAGTAGGTGACTCGGGGAGTGGAGTAGGGCAAGGAAGGTGTCCTTGTAGCCGAACCACTATAAATCCTCGTGTTGGTTTGTCTATCTTTTTACTTATCGCTTTACTCTTATTCTTGCATATCATTGTTTATTTTCTATGTGTTTGATGTCTATGTTTGTGATACATACTTGGTCATATTATGACACGCTTGATCAAGAAAAAGCAACCGGACTAATAATGGTGAAACTTGATTTATAATGAACCATTAATCTTGCGGAATCTTATGTGATATTAAGGGGTTGGCCTTACATGCCGTAATGCGTTAAATGCATCCTCGCTCGAGATTTGCAAATGCAATGGTTTATACTATATTTGATACAAAAGTTTTAAGTTTGAAGCGGAACGTATTCACCCCCTCTACGTTTCACAATTGGTATCGAGCGGGTTGGCTCTAGTTTTTAAAACAAATGGTTTTCAAAATGAGTAAGGTCCTCATATCAAATTTTGGTAAAGTCAAGCATAATATGAAAAGTGTTTTGTTGATTTTTTTTCTTTGAAGTTTTGTTGTTAGATATATTGTTAATCAAGCTTGAATAAAGGTAAAATTGTTAATATAACTTCACTAAAAGTCTACAAAGGTTAAACCTTTTCGCCGGGTCAAAACGCACATTTTGTAATTGCGTGTCGGATCCGTGGATCCCTCGAGTTACAATCGGACGGATCCTCGCAAGGGATCCATGGGATCCGTGGTAGAGAAGGCGCTTTTTTCAATTTCAAAATTCATAACTAATTAACCGTAAGTCGTTAGAAGTCGTACCACCTATCGTTTTAAAGGTATTCGAGTCTACTTTCATTTAAAAATGATTTCATAAACTGATTCAAAACAAAATTTACTGAATCATTGATTTATAATAGAAAGTCATTTTTCGGTCATAACTTTGCACAAACTTTTGATCTAATTGAGACGGATGTTTTCATATTTGAATAACAATGTGTCCTCTTTTGAAATTAAGGTTTTGATCATATTTATAAAGGAAACTAATCAAGCTTGGTATACATGTTTAACACAAAGCGGCGAAAAGAACTTTCGTATGCTATGCTAAATGATAAATTGTTTCCCTTGCATTACTTGATTATTTGCTTATCTCAAATAGCTTTTGTGCTTGGTTGATTGATTAACATATGTGGTTTCGTTACCTTGCTATTCATTCTCTTTGTAACATATTAGATTTCACAAACACTTCCACAATCACAATAAGGGGCGTATAGTTTAGAGGTTTTAGAAAGAGAAAGTAGAATGGGAGCCTTTCTAGAGAGAGAAAGTAAACAAAAGAGAAAAGGTTAGATTAGAATGAAAGGTCCAACCCTCTACCTTGGGAGGTAGAGGGTATTTATAGTTACATACTACACGTCCTCCTTTGGACTGTGGATCAGGCATACAGTGGGTAAAGACCCGTCCTTCCTCCACGGTGTTTCTCAAAACAAAATAACTAACTAACTAACTAGTAAATAACGTAATGTCTACGAGCTAACATATGCTAGACTAGAGTTGGGGTGACCGACTCTTCACTATGGAATTTCTAATTCCTAACAATCTCCCCCTAAGGGAGGTCACCCCATGAATTACATTTTGAGTCCTAGCATTCTATTCTTGACTTCGTTCTTGAGCTCGTAGACTACAATTCTTCAAATTATGCATTCTTTGTGCTTTAGCAGTGAATTCTTCAAAGTCCAAATACTTTGTACTTTCAGTGGAGGTCTTTAAGTGATCCACATCTTTGATGATCTTCGAGCTTTCTTTGAGATCATCAGCCACAGTAAATCTCTGGATCACCCATTGTAGTGTTGCGTTCATGTGATGTTGTGACTTTCGGACCGACATGCTCACACTTTTGGATCATGACATCTTTCATCGAGTAGCGGAAGCTTTCTTGGTTCATGATATTTGCAGCAGTAGCGAAGCATAGTATAAAATATCGAGCCGGTTATATAGATATGCACCACCATGATTTCTTCAATTAAGTGTGGATGTTGTGAGCATGCGGCTTTGGATTGACTTCTCAATTCGATTAGTCGCAACCGTCAAATGTACACGTGATTCTTTGCCAAACCGCTCGAGTTATCTCACACAAGCTCGCCACTTGTGAATGGCTAACCGTAAGAAACTTAAAACAGCCTCGCACACCAATGCAATGAAGATCGGAGAGTATAGTGTTTCCCGTGTCGTTAAGTCCCAACGAGCTATCGAGAATAGTCAAACGAATAGTGATCGAGAGGATTTGAGCGGAAAAGGATTGTGATTGATTATACTAAAAGAAAAAGTATATAAACTACAGGGGCTTAAATGCAAATTAAAGAAAATTAAAAGATAAATTATTTTAAATAAACGCTATCACTATTTTTAAACTGATGTTTTTGATTTTTCTTTTATAAAACTTAAATTAAAAACTACGTGACGTCATAAAAGAAAATGTGAAACTCAAGCAATATTAATCCTAAAAATATGAAAATGACATTTTACAAACCTAATGATATGAGAAAATTTTTATAAAATAAAATTATTTTTAAAACTATTTATTTAATTATTATTAATTAAAACTATTTTTACTTATTTAATAATACCCTAAAATGCAAGAAAATATGAAATAAAGCTATAAAATTGAAATTATGACTTGGAAAAATCTAAAATAACTAAAGAGAATTTTCAAAACTATTTTATATTTTTCCGATTATTTTTCTATTTTCTATGAATTAAAAACTATTTAAAACTACTTAAATTGCTAAAAATTACAAATTTAACTATGAAAATCTGGAAAAATAATTTTTTGCTTTTTATATTTATCTTAACCTAGAAAAATGAAAACTTATTTTTGAAGTTTTTCGATTTAATTGTATTAAAAGCTAATTAAAATGCCTAAAAGCTGCTTTTAAATGTAGAAAATAGCAAATGAACAGTGAAAAATATGAAAACTTTCAGAATATTATAAAATATTATTCTAAATATAAGAAAAATAATAAAAGTGGTGCAGGTGTTCAATAATTAGGTTCTGTAGTGAAAAGTGCTTATAAATAAGCACTAAAAATAAGCTATAAGTACCAAATGAGCACCAAATTATCACAGAAGCTATAGTATGCTAAAATTACTTAAAACCAACATATTCCAACTATCCTAAACCTCTGAAAAACAATCTACAATGATATGGGTCTATTTAAGCACTAGTGCCAAACAACCCTTATGTACTAACTTTAAGCCCTTGTTAAGCCAAATTAAAAATCACAAAAATAAACTAAAATTACCATGAAACCACTACCAACCAAAGTGTCTAAATACGAATTTCAATTAATAAGGACTAAAATTGAGGAAACTAAAAATGCAAAAGTGGAAGCTATGGAACGGGTCAAAATGAGCTATTAAGCTTGCATAAGCTAATAAAAGCTACCACCATCGAACCAAAGGTTGAATAAGCTATAAATAAGTTATGGGAACTTAGAATAAGCAACAACAACAAGAAAACACACTAAATAAGCAAAAATATGAATAAGCAAAACGGGAGTTTTGTGAAAAAGGCTTAAAAGAAGCTAATGAATAAGCGGTTAATAAGCTAAGTAGAGATAAACTAATATTTTCTAATTAAGATGAGCAGCTAAAATTTAATATCCCAAAAGCTTATATCCTAAATCCTAATGGTAAGATCACAATGAAATTACAAAGTTTATTCAAAACGGGTTTTATGAAATTTTGACTTTTGGACAGAATTGAAAACTTGACTTATTTGAGATTTTAGCTTAAACCATGAGCTGATTATGATGTTTTAAGGTGAAATAAAACTATATTAAGCCATCTCTATGAATTCTAAACACAAAACAAGCTTTTGATTTCACAAATTTCCGACAGACTTGAGATTAAGACAGTTTAAAAGTGATTTTGACTTAAGAGCTATGCAGAAGCAATTAGATGAATAAAATGATTCAAGCTACCTATATTAAGACTGAGTAGACAGAATTGAAGCACAAACCAAAGCTTAAACTTGATTACACTCACTGATCCAAACACTCTCATATGAACTGAGAGCTATGCCAATGACTGCTATCCTCAACCTTAACCTATTCTAAAAGCTTAATATGACTATAACTACTAAATAAATCATCTAATCCTACGAATTAACATATGACCACAAGCATTGAAGCAATCATGAATTAAAATTGAAACAGAAATGGACTCAAGAACTTACATGATTCTGCCAAAGTAACAAGCTTCTGAAATCAATGGAATAGTACAATACCCACTTTCCAACCCATTTTGACTAACTAAACCCATTTCTAACTCTGCATCATCAAATATCATGACCAAATTCAAATCAGCTTCAGCAGTTGACTTTTGTTGACCAAACATGAAAATTGCTTGAATCTATTTTATAAGCTTACTAAAAGCTATATGAAGCTTAAATAGGCTTTTTTTTAAGTTAAGAATAAGCTACTTGGAGCATGAGTACAAAAGCTTGAAACTGAATTTATTAACAGTGGATATAAAAACATCAAACTTAAATGAAACCTTGAATTAATACTTGAAATGAGTTACAATGACTAAATGGCTTAGGTTTAATACAATAAAGCTTAAGATTACATTTTAAAACACTAATTGAGATAATTTAAAAAACGACATACAAGGGAATTTAAAACTAACTACTGCTTGTTCTCTTGCTTCTCTTCTTCTTTTTATACACCATAATGCTTCTCTCACCTCTCTGAGCAAATCCCACCTTTCATCTCAACCATTGGATGACTTGAGTGCATATTGGCCATTTGATCAATTTTGGCGGGAAAGTGGATATGAAGCAGTGGGGGTCTGATTTTGCCACTGGGGTGGTGGAGGGTAGGTGTGATGATGAGGGGGAGGGTTGGAAGGATAAGGTCTGAGGATGAGGTGATGGGTGAGGTGTTGCAGGGGTTGCAGTCAAGTGGAGAAGGAGAAGGGATAAGGTGGGAGGGAAAAGGATTTGACCGGGGTTTGACTTGGGCTTATATTATGGCAGGGGTCAAAATGGTAATGGCAGGGGTCCAAAAGTGAATATGACAGGGGTCATAATGGTTGGTTTAGAAATACAAGGACCATTTTGCAATTCTTCCAAACTTGAGGGACCATAGCTGCCAATTTTGATTTTCCAGGGGCCAATCATGTACATTCTGAAATTATAATCCAAGGGCCAAACTTGACAATCTCAAATATTCCAAGGACCAAACATGTCATTTTTGAAAGTTTAGGGACCTAAGTTGTAAATTTGAAATTTTAAATCTCAAGGACTAATTTTGACAACTCATGAATCTCTAGGGACTTGAAATGATATTTTTCTTTATTTTGTTTTACCAGGACCTGTTTTTGACAACTTTTGAAACTGGGGACTAAAGCGCCAATTATGCAAACTTGATACGTTTTTCACCGATTTTGATTTTTGCATTTAAAACACATAAAACACTTATTTGTGATATTTTTATCATTTGATGCATTTCGAGTGTTTTCGGATGTTTTTGCGCTTTAATTGGTACAAAATGATGAGTATTTAGACACTCATCAATCCCCCACTAAGATATTGCTAGTCCCTAGCAATGTTTTGAGAAAAATTAATGGATTTCATCTCTTTACCAAAAGCCATTACTCGGAGTAGCCAAATGTTTCGATTCAAGTAAGAACCTTGGTACACCGATAACCAAGTGATTTTGAGCAAACCACCGACTTTCAACGGATTTGATTTGTCTTTACCGTAGCCGTTTATACGGACTAGACAACTCTTAGATAAAATATCTTTGGTGAGTCGATTACCAATTATGGTTTTCCAGTTGCCTTTACCACAAGCCATAAACTTGCGGGCTAGCCAACTCTTCACTTATTAAAGATATGGTGAAATAACACCATACAATTTTGGGCAAATTGCAAGTCGTCAACGGATTTGAGATATCTTTACCAAGAGCCGTTTGCTCTGGATTAGCCAATCCTTTTGTTTATTAGACATGGCGGATCGATAACTATAAGTCGAGTAAGTGTAAAACACTTACTCCAAAAAAATTTTGGCCAAAATGGGGAATCAGGCGGTATAATTACATGATAAAATTCGTGAGAATTCCCCCACACTAGAAATGAATATTGCCCTCAATATTCAAAGTACCGCGGTTATGCCGAAACATAGAACGAAAAGGAAAATAATACGCCATTATTTTGAAAGATTTTTTTTTTTTGATACTCTTTCATATATAATGGGGCAACTCCCCACACTAGGGTGGTACACACGGTGAAAACCCATGTTTAACTCATCGTTTTTGATTACCGAGTCGCTAGCTTGACTCGACCCGAATTAATTTGTTCATGGGAAGTAAGTGGAAGAGACAATCTCCATCGGACTTTCATTCAAGATGTTTGGATAAACATTGAAGTACGTGAAAGTTCCACACCGATGAGATATAGAGATCCGCTCAAGATAATGGTACATGGAAATGCCGGAGTCAAAGATAATGTCTTCATTCCAGAAGGAGTGAAGAGCAGGAGAAGTGATGAGAATATATGAAGAAAAGAAAGAAAATCATGATAAAATCATGACTAACTCTTCATCCTCAATAGGAGAATTCATAGTTTCATGAATCTCATCGAGTTAAGCTCGCAGATCAAGACATACTATGGGTGTGTCTAGATCAAAGTAGAAATTATCATACTCCAGTGGACATATGATATGAGTGAGTTCACCGCGAACTCCTCGTGAAGAGAATCATTCACATGAAGTGAATTTGTGAATTCTTGTTCAATCAGACTCATCACTATCCTCAACTGGTATCAAAGAGTGGATTCTCGAAATTAAGGTGAATTCAGATTCGAATTCAAATAGAGGATTGGTGAGAGTAGTTCAATGCTTCAGAACAAAGTGATTAATATTCTCTATTGACCTGTTGGGATAAGAAGTGAGTGAGCGATCATTATCAAGGAGACTTTCGGTCTCTCCGGATCGACTTTGAAATCAAAAGACTATCATTACTTTCCGATGAAAGTGGATTGATGTGAGTGAGTTCATCGGTGAACTCCTCAAGAAGATGATCGACATCGGGCGTGGGAGTGATGCCTCAACATACTCGATGTTTCCATAAGAAGTACAATCGTCGCTAAAATCGGAGAAAGTTTCAAAATGATCTTTTGAACACTCAAGAGGGAAAGAGAATCACACATATGATCGAAGTTCTGTGACTCTCTCGAGATTGGGACAAGGTTCTCAACACTAGACTTTATGAATTCGTCCGATTCCTTTTCGTGAACAGTGTCAAGATGCTCGTCCCCATGTTCGGAGAGTGAGTGGGAGCTTGGTGTGATAGCGATTGTTTGAGATGGAATCTCAAGCTGGGGATATCAACCGACCGAGGGAGTTGAGAAATAATATCCTTAAAAGGAATACTCTCCTCGTCATCATACATACATAGCCTTAAGAAATTAGGAACGCCTTAGAGCCGCTTGCTCTAGGACTAATAATTCTTCCCTAGATTTGCGGGCCTCTCGGTTCTTGACTAGCAATTCTCCCATGGTTTTCTCACCACTCACTTGATTCTTAAAGTTTTGAATCATATCATCAAGTGTTTTCATTACGGTTTCAAAATCTTGGGAAATTTCTTTAGGCAACGGCTCGGTGGAGTTTGAACCGTATGGTCTTTGTGGAGGTTGGAAATTGTCAAACTGTGAGAGTCATGATTGTTACAAGGAAATGGATTCCTATTTGACAATCGAGCTGAAGTGGGGACCTCCACAAGACTCACAACAAGAAATACTGAGTCTGGATCGGTGAATTATATGGATATTGGTCATAACCAAAGTTCGAGCATCACCGGAAAACTGCTTATAGACAAATGTGTTTCCGGATTGACACTCAAATCCTTGGTGAGGACCTCCACAAAATTCACAACAGCTTATGTTGATTATATGAAGATAAGTCGGTTGTGGTGGGTAATTGGAAAAGTTTGAGGGTCGTTAAATGAGTTCGGATTAGGATCATAATCAAATGAATTCCTCGAACCACAAAACAAACAACTCCGTTACGAATATCATTACCACATTGTACACACGTACACACCAACGACAGGGTGAACCAAAAGAGGCTCACCACAACCGACACAAGGAATAAACGATTTCATTTGAGAGTTATGAGAAGGAATCGGTTTATTCAAAGAATCAACAAAACCAACATGGTGATCCGAATGACTATCAAGTCTCGAAGAACATTTTGAAAAATTCGGAGGTGGGACAAGTGGTGTGCTCGAGAGCTAGCAATTTCCACCACTTCCGTTATGGTTTCGGTTACGGTTCTTGAGAAAGCGTGAAGATTAGGCAAGTCATTCTTGCTAGTCACCGGTCTAAATTCGCATGATTGCTTTTAACCGTAAATCGTGAAAGTTTAAGATCAATTTTAGGCGGCTTAGGAGCAATTGAGGTTAGATCTTTGGATAACCGTAGGTTGGACGTATTAGCACTTCCATTATCGAGGAAGTACACGGTCCTTTGTCACCCCGGTTTCTCGTTCCATTTCCTACGAAATTAATGGATCATCACGAACAACACAATTCTTGACATTTGTGATAAAGTCAAAGTTTTCAACTTCGTCCCGAATCGTCGTGATCGAGAGATTCCATCGAAATAGAAGAAGTTAGAATCAAATGGATAGAGGGTAAAGGGATAAAGAATCAAAAAGGGTAAGAGGTTAAGGTGAATATTTTTGGTTTTGGATAAACATTTTGTAAAAATAGGAAAGAAAATCTTTTTGGGTTTTTGGATTTTTATAAGAAAATATAAACATATAGATGGTATGAACAAGGAGTGAATATTCAAATTACTAATGCGCTAAACGTAAGACTATTAGCACACACTCCCCGCAATGGCGCCAAAATTTGATTCTTTGCCAAACCGTGAGTTATCTCACACAAGCTCGCCACTTGTGAATGGCTAACCGTAAGAAACTTAAAGCAGTTCGGACACCAATGCAATGAAGATCGGAGAGTATAGTGTTTCCCAGTGTCGTTAAGTCCCAACGAGTGCGTGCGAGAATAGTCAAACGAATAGTGATCGAGAGGATTTGAACGGAAAATGATTGTGATTGATTATACTAAAAGAAAAAGTATATAAACTACAGGGGCTTAAATGCAAATTAAAGAAGATTAAAAAGATAAATTATTTTAAATAAACGCTATCACTATTTTTAAACTGATGTTTTTGATTTTTCTTTTATAAAACTTAAATTAAAAACTACGTGACGTACAAAAGAAAATGTGAAACTGAAGCAATATTAATCCTAAAAATATGAAAATGACATTTTTACAAACCTAATGATATGAGAAAATTTTTAGAAAAATAAAATTATTTTTAAAACTATTTATTTAATTATTATTAATTAAAAACTATTTTTACTTATTTAATAATACCCTAAAATGCAAGAAAATATGAAATAAAGCTATAAAATTGAAATTATGACTTGGAAAAATCTAAAATAACTAAAGAGAATTTTCAAAACTATTTTTATATTTTTTTGATTATTTTTCTATTTTCTATGAATTAAAAACTATTTAAAACTACTTAAATTGCTAAAATTACAAATTTAACTATGAAAATCTGGAAAAATAATTTTTTGCTTTTTATATTTATCTTAACCTAGGAAAATGAAAACTTATTTTTTTGAAGTTTTTCGATTTAATTGTATTAAAAGCTAATTAAAATGCCTAAAAGCTGCTTTTAAATGTAGAAAAATAGCAAATGAACAGTGAAAAATATGAAAACTTCTAGAATATTATAAAATATTATTCTAAATATAAGAAAAATAATAAAAGTGGTGCGGTGTTCAATAATTAGGTTCGTAGTAAAAGTGCTTATAAATAAGCACTAAAAATAAGCTATAAGTACCAAATGAGCACCAAATTATCACAGAAAGCTATAGTATGCTAAAATTACTTAAAACCAACATATTCCAACTATCCTAAACCTCTGAACAACAATCTACAATGATATGGGTCTATTTAAGCACTAGTGCC
The DNA here is from genome assembly GCA_022545495.1 of Chrysanthemum lavandulifolium. NCBI lineage: Eukaryota > Viridiplantae > Streptophyta > Magnoliopsida > Asterales > Asteraceae > Chrysanthemum > Chrysanthemum lavandulifolium. The sequence goes on along the minus strand of CM040243.1, from coordinate 250,896,666 downwards.
AAACAACCCTTATGTACTAACTTTAAGCCCTTGTTAAGCCACATAAAAATCACAAAATAAACTAAAATCACCATGAAAACCACTACCAACCAAAGTGTCTAAATACAGAATTTCAGCTAATAAGGACTAAAATTGAGGAAACTAAAATGCAAAAGTGGAAGCTATGGAAGCGGGTCAAAATGAGCTATTAAGCTTGCATAAGCTAATAAAAAGCTACCACTCTTGAACCAAAGGTTGAATAAGCTATAAACAAGTTATGGGAACTTAGAAAAGCAACAACAACAAGAAAAACACACTAAATAAGCAAAATAAGGAATAAGCAAACGGGAGTTTTGTGAAAAAGGCTTAAAAGAAGTTAATGAATAAGCAGTTAATAAGCTAAGTAGAGATAAAGTAATATTTTTCTAATTAAGATGAGCAGCTAAAATTTAATATCCCAAAAGCTTATATCCTAAATCCTAATGGTAAGATCACAATGAAATTACAAAGTTTATTCAAAAACGGGTTTTTATGAAATTTTGACTTTTGGACAGAATTGAAAACTTGACTTATTTGAGATTTTAGCTTAAACCATGAGCTGATTATGATGTTTTAAGGTGAAATAAAACTATATTAAGCTATCTCTATGAATTCTAAACACAAAACAAGCTTTTGATTTCACAAATTTCCAACAGACTTGAGATTAAGACAGTTTAAAAGTGATTTTGACTTAAGAGCTATCGAAGCAATTAGATGAATAAAATGATTCAAGCTACCTATATTAAGACCGAGTAGGCGAATTGAAGCACAAACCAAAGCTTAAACTTGATTACACTCATCGATCCAAACACTCTCATATGAACCGAGAGCTATGCCAATGATCGCTATCCTCAACCTTAACCTATTCTAAAAGTTTAATATGACTATAACTACTAAATAAATCATCTAATCCTACAATTAACATATGACCACAAGCATTGAAGCAATCATGAATTAAAATTGAAACAAATGGACTCAAGAACTTACATGATTACGCAAAGTAACAAGCTTCAAATCAATGGAATAGTACAATACCCACTTTCCAACCCATTTTGACTAACTAAACCCATTTCTAACTCGCATCATCAAATATCATGACCAAATCCAAATCGACTTGAAGATTGACTTTTGTTGACCAAACATGAAAATTGCTTGAATCTATTTTATAAACTTACTAAAAGCTATATGAAGCTTAAATAGGCTTTTTTAAGTTAAGAATAAGCTACTTGGAGCATGAGTACAAAAGCTTGAAACTGAATTTATTAACAATGGATATAAAACATCAAACTTAAATGAAACCTTGAATTAATACTTGAAATGAGTTACAATGACTAAATGGCTTAGGTTTAATACAATAAAGCTTAAGATTACTGATTCGTGCCAAACCGTCAAGTTTTGTCACACAAGTTGACCACTTGTGAATGGTCAACCGTAACAAACTTCAAACAGTCTGGAACCAAATGCAATGAAGTCCAGGAGAGTTTAGTGTTTCCCCAGGTCGTTATGTCCCAACGAGTTGTGCGATGAATAATCAAACGTATAGTGATCGAGAGAATTTGAACAGAAAAAGAGATATGATTGATTATACCTAAAGAAAAAGTTTATAAATTACAGGGGCTTAAATGCAAATTAAAGAAAATTAAAAAGATAAATTATATTAAATAAACGCTATCACTATTTTTAAACTGATGTTTTTGATTTTTCTTTTATAAATTTAAATTAAAAACTACGTAACGTACAAAAGAAAATGTGAAACTGAAACAATATTAATCCTAAAAATATAAAAATGAACTTTTTACAATCCTAATGATAAGAGAAAATTTTTAGAAAAAGAAAATTATTTTTATGACTATTTATTTAATTTTTATTAATTAAAAACTATTTTTACCTATTTAATAATACCCTAAATTATAAGAAAATATGAAATAAAGCTAGAAAAATGAAATTATGACTTAGAAAAATCTAAAATATTATAAAACTAATTTTAAAACTGAAAATATATTTTTTAGACTTTTTATGTATTTATTATGAATTTAATACTATTTATAACTAATTAAAATGTTAGAAATTACTATTTAAACTAAGAAAATTATGGAAAAATATTTTTTATGACTTTTTGAATATTATAAAACTAAGAAAATTGAAATTGTATTTTTGAGCTTTTTCTAATTTATTTGAATAAAAAGCTAATTAAAAATGCTAAAAGCGAAATTAAATGCGGAAAAATAGCAAATGAACAGTGAAAATATGAAAACTTCCAGAATATTATAAAATATTATTCTAAATATAGGAAAATAATAAAAGTGGTGCAGGTGTTCAATAATTAGGTTACGTAGTGAAAAGTGCTTATAAATAAGCACTAAAAATAAGCTATAAGTACCAAATGAGCACCAAATTATCACGAAGCTAGAGTATGCTAAAATTACTTAAAACCAACATATTCCAACTATCCTAAACCTCTGAACAACAATCTACAATGATATGGGTCTATTTAAGCACTAGTGCCAAACAAACCTTATGTACTAACTTTAAGCCCTTGTTAAACCAAATTATAAAATCACAAAATAAACTAAAATCACCATGAAAACCACTACCAACCAAAGTGTCTAAATACAGAATTTCACTAATAAGGACTAAAATTGAGGAAACTAAAAATGCAAAAGTGGAAGCTATGGAAGCGGGTCAAAATGAGCTATTAAGCTTGCATAAGCTAATAAAAGCTACCACTATTGAACCAAAGGTTGAATAAGCTATAAACAAGTTATGGGAACTTAGAATAAGCAACAACAACAAGAAAAACACACTAAATAAGCAAAAATAAGGAATAAGCAAAGCGGGAGTTTTGTGAAAAAGACTTAAAAGAAGCTAATGAATAAGCGATCAATAAGCTAAGTAGAGATAAACTAATATTTTCTAATTAAGATGAGCAGCTAAACTTTAATATCCCAAAAGCTTATATCCTAAATCCTAATGGTAAGATCATAATGAAATTACAAAGTTTATTCAAAAGCGGGTTTTATGAAATTTTGACTTTTGACGTAATTGAAAACTTGACTTATTTGAACTTTGATCTTAATTTGCCAACTGAATATGATGTTTTATGATGAAATGAAGCTAATGCAAGCTATACCTATGATTTTTGAACACAAAACAAGTTTTTGCTTTATCAAAATCTCAACAGATATGAAATGAGGACAGAAACATTGTGATTTTGACTTTTAAGCAATAAGGTGAAAAGTAATGACTGAATATGACTCAATGAAGTTAGATAAGACTAATGCAACTGATATTAACCTCTGAATTAACCTAAATCTCAGATTACTATTTTATGCCAAACATTACTTAAGGAAACTGAAATACAAGCTACTTAATCAAGAACTCAATGCTAATCTAAAACAGTTTAAATATTTGATCTAGCAGTTAAATGAAGACCTCTAGGCACAATAATGATGATCATATCAAACAAGTTAGAGCTAAGAAAAACTATGCAGTGAAACAGTTATGTAGAGAGGATTCAAGAGCAGGCTTATGACACTTACCAGTTCCCTTGACACTATGGCTTGCACAAGCTACTCAAACCCAATCACTACTTACCATTACACCAATTCCAACCCAATTCCAGCTCTGTATCATCAATCCAGTACCATAGTTGACTTTCGTTGACCAAATGCCATTTTTACTTGAATCTGAGTTATGATCTTACTAAAAGCTATAATAAGCTCAAGTAAGCTTGTTTGAACTATAAATAAGCTAGTTTAAGCTTGAATTCAAGACCATGTAATATGATTTTATGACAGGAAGCTTAAAATAATGAAACTTGGATCAAACCTTGAATTGATACTTAAAAAAACAGATTATAATGATAAAACAACTCGAGTTTAATACAATACAACTTAAAATTACAACTTAAAACCTATTTAAGACATGAGAATTTTAAAAACGACATACATTAATATCTAAAACTAACTACTGCCTTCTTCCTTCTTTCTTCTTCCTTTTTTATACACCAAAATGTCTTCCACTAGACTTCTGATCATTTCCCACTTGCTATGATAGCCATTGGATGAGTAGAATAGGTTTTGGCCGTTGATCAAATTTTGGCGGGAAAAGATTTTGCAAATGGGGTTCTGTGTTTTTGCAACTGGGGGGTGGCATGTAGGTGTGATGATTATGGGGGGGGGGGATAAGGGATAAGGCCTGAGGTGATGGGAAAGAGTTGCAGGGCAAGTTGGGAAGGAGATAAGCAGTGGGAGGGAAAAGCAGTTTGACTGGGGTGGTTTGACCAGGGGTCCAAAAAGGGTAATGGCAGGGGGTCAAAATGGGTATTTGGCAGGGGGTCTAGTCCAAAGGGGTCAAAGGTTTGGTTTTAATAATAAGGACTTGTTTTGCAATTCTGCCAAATTGAGGGACCAATCACGCCATTTTTCAAATTTGTTTCAAGGGTCATTTTGACAAGTTTCAATAGTACAAGGACCATTGTTGACATTTTCAAACTTCTAAGGACCATTTATGACAATTTTCAAAGTTTAGGGACCTAAGTTGTAATTTTGTAATTTTAAATCTCAAGGACCAATTTTGACAACTCATGAATCCTAGGGACTTGAAATGATATTTTCTTTATTTTGATTTACCAGGACCTGTTTTGACAACTTTTGAAACTTGGGGACTAAAGCGCCAATTATGCAAACTTGATCGTTTTTCACCGTTTTGATATTTTGCATTTAAAACACATAAAACACTTATTTGTGATATTTTTATCATTTTGATGCATTTCGAGTGTTTTCGGATGTTTTTGCGCTTTAATTGGTACAAAATGATGAGTATTTAGACACTCATCATCCCCACACTAAGATATTGCTAGTCCCTAGCAATGTTTTGAGAAAAATTAATGGATTTCAACTCTTTACCAAAATCCATTACTTGGAGTAGCCAAATGTTTCGATTCAAGTAAGAACCTTGGTACACCGATAACCAAGTGATTTTATGCGAACCACCGACTTTCAACGGATTTGATTTGTCTTTACGAAGCCGTTTGCTACGGACTAGCCAACTCTTAGATAATATATACTATCTTTGGTGAGTGATTACCGGTTATGGTTTTCCACGCCTTTACCACAAGCCATAAACTTGCGGGCTAGCCAACTCTTCACTAATTAAAGATATGGTGAAATGAACACCATACAATTTTGGGCAAATTGCAAGCCGTCAACGGATTTGAGATATCTTTACCGAGCCGTTTGCTCTGGATTAGCCATCCTTATGTGGGTTAGACATGGTGGACCGATTACCTTTGTTGTGTTTAGTACATAATACTTCCACTAAATTTTTTTTTTTTAAATTTGGCCATTTTGGGGAAAAGGGACTAAAGGGTACATTTATGATCAAATTCGCGAATTTCCCCACACTTAGAAATGAATATTGTCCTCAATATTCAAAGTCTTGTCATTATCCGAAACTTAGAACATAAAAGATAACATTACTAGCTAAGTGTAGAAACACAACAATTATTCTCTTTTTAATATTTACAATTTTCATTTATTTTTAGATCTATATACAACATGTGGAGTATCTCCCCACACTAGAGTGGTACACACGGTGAAAACCCATGTTTAACTCTTCGTTTTGATTACCGAGTCGCTAGCTTGACTCGACCCAATTAATTTGTTCATGGGAAGCAAAGTGGAAGAGACAATCTCCATCGGACTTTCATTCAAGATGTTTGGACAAACATTTGAAGCACGTGAAAGTTCCACACCGACGAGATATACATAGAGCAGACCGGCTCAAGATAATGGTACATGGAAATGCGGGGTCAAAGATAATGTCTTCATTTCGAAGGAGGGAAGAACAGGAGAAGCCACGGATAGGTGAAGAAGAGATAGAAAATCATGATAAATATGATGACTAACTAATCATCATCGGAAGGAGAATTCATAATAGCATGAATCTCATCATTTAAGCTCAATTGGTCTAGACATATCCCGGTGTGTTTAGATCAAAGTGGAAGTTATCATACTCGGCGGAGATATGATATGAGTGAGTTCATGGCGAACTCCTCGTGAAGAGAATCAATCACAAGATGTAAATCTGTGAATTCTTGTTCCATCAGACTCATCACTATCCTCAATCTGAGTATCAAAGAGTGGATTCTCGAAATTAAAGTGAATTCAGAGTCGAATTCAAATAGAGGATTAGTGAGAGTTGTTTTGAATGCTTCAGAACAAAGTGATTAACATTCTCTATTGAATTTGTTGGGATAAGAAGTGAGTGAGCGATCATTATCAAGGAGACTTTCGCCTCTCCCGGATCGGCTTTGAAATCAAAAGACTATCATTACTTTCCGATGAAAGTGGATTGATGTGAGTGAGTTCATCGGTGAACTCCTCAAGATGATGATCGACATCGATCGTGGGAGTGATGCCTCAACATACTCGGTGTTTCCATAAGAAGTACAATCGTCGCTAACATTGGAGAAAGTTTCAAAATGATCTTTTGAACACTCGAGAGGGAAAAGAATCACACATATGATCGAAGTTCCTGTGACTCTCTCGGATTGGGACAAGGTTCTCAACACTAGACTTTATGAATTCGTCCGATTCCTTTTCGTGAACAGTGTCAAGATGCTCGTCCCCCATGTTCGGAGAGTGAGTGGGAGCTTGGTGTGATAGCGATTGTTTGAGATGGAATCTCAATGCTTTGTGATATCAACCGACGAGGGAGTTGAGAAATAATATCCTTAAAAGGAATACTCTCCTCGTCATCATCATACATAGCGCCTTAAGAAATTGGGAGCGCCTTAGAGCCGCATGCTCTAGGACTAATAATTCTTCCCTAGATTTGCGAGCCTCTCGTTCTTGACTAGCAATTCTCCCATGGTTTTCTCACCACTCACTTGATTCTTAAAGTTTTGAATCATATCATCAAGTGTTTTCATTGCGGTTTCAAAATCTTGGGAAATTTCTTTAGGCAACGGCTCGGTGGAGTTTGAACCGTATGGTCTTGTGGAGGTTGGAAATTGTCAAACTGTGAGAGTCATGATTGTTACAAGGAAATGGATTCCTATTTGACAATCGAGTGAAGTGGGGACCTCCACGTACTCACAACATAAAAGCTGTGAGTCGGATGGTGAATTATATGGATATTGGTCATAACCAAAGTTCGAGCATCACCGGAAAACTGTTTATAGACAAATGTGTTTCGGATTGACACTCAAATCCTTGGTGAGGACCTCCACAAAATTCACAGCAGATTATGTTGATTATATGAAGATAAGTCGGGTGTGGTGGGTAATTGGAAAAGTTTGAGGGTCGTTAAATGAGTTCGGATTAGGATCATAATCAAATGAATTCCTCGAACCACAAAACAAACAACTCCGTTACGAATATCATTACCACACTGTATACACGTACACCAACGGCGAGGGTGAACCAAAAGAGGCTCACCACAACCGACACAAGGAATAAACGATTTCATTTGAGAGTTATGAGAAGGAATCGGTTTATTCAAAGAATCAACAAAACCAACATGGTGATCCGAATGACTATCAAGTCTCGAAGAACATTTTGAAAAATCCGGAGGTGGGACAAGTGGTGTGCTCGAGAGCTAGCAATTTCCACTACTTCCGTTATGGTCTCCGGTTACGGTTCTTGAGAAGCGTGAAGATTAGGCAAGTCATTCTTGCTAGTCATTTGGTCTAAATTTTGCATGATTGCTTTTAACCGTAAATTGTGAAAGTTTAGGATCAATTTTAGACGGCTTAGGAGCAATTGAGGTTAGATCTTTGGATAACCGTAGGTTGGACATATTTAGTACTTCCATTATCGGAGGAAGTACGGTCCTTGTCACCCCGGTTTCGCTTCCATTTCCCTCACGCAGAATTAATGGATCATCACGAACAACACGAATTCTTGACATTTGCGATAAAGTCGAAGTTTTTCAACTTCGTCCCGAATTCGTCGTAGTCGAGAGAGTCCATGAGAATAGAAGAAGTTAGAATCAAATGGATAGAGGGTAAAGGGATAAAGAATCAAAAAGGGTAAGAGGGTAAAGAGGAATATTTTGGTATTTTTGAAAACATGATGTAAAACAAAGAATGAAAATCTTTTGGGTTTTGATTTTTAAGATGTTTTTGGATTTTGGATTTTATAAGAAAATATAAACATATATAGATGGTATGAACAAGGAGTGAATATTCAAATCACTAATCGCTAAACGTAAGATAATTAGCATGACTCCCAAATGGCGCCAAAATTTGATTCGTACTAAACCGTCAAGTTTTGTCACACAAGGTGACCACTTGTGAATGGTCAACCGTAACAAACTTCAAACAATGCGGAACCAAATGCAATGAAGTCCAGGAGAGTTTAGTGTTTCCCAGTCGTTATGTCCCAACGAGTCGTGCGATGAATAATCAAACGATATAGTGATCGAGAGAATTTGAGCGGAAAAGAGATATGATTGATTATACCTAAAGAAAAGTTTATAAATTACAGGGCTTAAATGCAAATTAAAGAAAATTAAAAGATAAATTATATTAAATAAACGCTATCACTATTTTTAAACTGATGTTTTGATTTTTATTTTATAAATTTAAATTAAAACTACGTAACGCATAAAAGAAAATGTGAAACTGAAACAATATTAATCCTAAAAATATAAAATGAACTTTTACAATCCTAATGATAAGAGAAAATTTTAGAAAAAGAAAATTATTTTATGACTATTTATTTAATTTTTATTAATTAAAAACTATTTTTACCTATTTAATAATACCCTAAATTATAAGAAAATATGAAATAAAGCTAGAAAAATGAAATTATGACTTAGAAAATCTAAAATATTATAAAACTAATTTTAAAACTGAAAATATATTTTTAGACTTTTATGTATTTATTATGAATTTAATACTATTTAAAACTAATTAAAATGCTAGAAATTACTATTTAAACTAAGAAAATTATGGAAAAATATTTTTATGACTTTTGAATATTATAAAACTAAGAAAATTGAAATTGTATTTTTTGAGCTTTTTCTAATTTATTTGAATAAAAGCTAATTAAAAATGCTAAAACCGAAATTAAATGCGAAATATAGCAAATGAACAGTGAAAAATTTGAAAACTTCCAGAATATTATAAAATATTATTCTAAATATAGGAAAAATAATAAAAGTGGTGCAGGTGTTCAATAATTAAGTTACGTAGTGAAAAGTGCTTATAAATAAGCACTAAAAATAAGCTATAAGTACCAAATGAGCACCAAATTATCACGAAGCTAGAGTATGCTAAAATTACTTAAAACCAACATATTCCAACTATCCTAAACCTCTGAACAACAATCTACAATGATATGGGTCTATTTAAGCACTAGTGCCAAACGACCTTATGTACTAACTTTAAGCCCTTGTTAAGCCGACATAAAAAATCACAAAAATAAACTAAAATCACCATGAAAACCACTACCAACCAAAGTGTCTAAATACAGAATTTCAGCTAATAAGGACTAAAATTGAGGAAACTAAAAATGCAAAAGTGGAAGCTATGGAAGCGGGTCAAAATGAGCTATTAAGCTTGCATAAGCTAATAAAAAGCTACCACTCTTGAACCAAAGGTTGAATAAGCTATAAACAAGTTATGGGAACTTAGAATAAGCAACAACAACAAGAAAAACACACTAAATAAGCAACAATAAGGAATAAGCAAAGCGGGAGTTTTGTGAAAAGTAGCTTAAAAGAAGCTAATGAATAAGCGGTCAATAAGCTAAGTAGAGATAAACTAATATTTTTCTAATTAAGATGAGCAGCTAAACTTTAATATCCCAAAAGCTTATATCCTAAATCCTAATGGTAAGATCACAATGAAATTACAAAGTTTATTCAAAAACGGGTTTTTATGAAATTTTGACTTTTGGACAGAATTGAAAACTTGACTTATTTGAACTTTGATCTTAATTTGCCAACTGAATATGATGTTTTATGATGAAATGAAGCTAATGCAAGCTATACCTATGATTTTTGAACATAAAACAAGTTTTTGCTTTATCAAAATCTCAACAGATATGAAATGAGGACAGTAACATTGTGATTTTGACTTTTTAAGCAATAAGGTGAAAAGTAATGACTGAATATGACTCAATGAAGCTAGATAAGACTAATGCAACTGATATTAACCTCTGAATTAACCTAAATCTCAGATTACTATTTTATGCCAAACATTACTTAAGGAAACTGAAATACAAGCTACTTAATCAAGAACTCAATGCTAATCTAAAACAGTTTAAATATTTGATCTAGCAGTTAAATGAAGACCTCTAGGCACATTAATGATGATCATATCAAACAAGTTAGAGCTAAGAAAAACTATGCAGTGAAACAGTTATGTAGAGAGGATTCAAGAGCAGGCTTATGACACTTACCAGTTCCCTTGACACTATGGCTTGCACAAGCTACTCAAACCCAATCACTACTTACCATTACACCAATTCCAACCCAATTCCAGCTCTGTATCATCAATCCAGTACCATAGTTGACTTTCGTTGACCAAATGCCATTTTTACTTGAATCTGAGTAATGATCTTACTAAAAGCTATAATAAGCTCAAGTAAGCTTGTTTGAACTATAAATAAGCTAGTTTAAGCTTGAATTCAAGACCATGTAATCTGATTTTATGACAGGAAGCTTAAAATAATGAAACTTGGATCAAACCTTGAATTGATACTTAAAAAACAGATTATAATGATAAAACAACTCGAGTTTAATACAATACAACTTAAAATTACAACTTAAAACCTATTTAAGACATGAGAATTTTAAAAACGACATACATTAATATCTAAAACTAACTACTGCCTTCTTCCTTCTCTCTTCTTCCTTTTTTATACACCAAAATGTCTTCCACTAGACTTCTGATCATTTCCCACTTGCTATGATAGCCATTGGATGAGTAGAATAGGTTTTGGTGTTGATCAAATTTTAGCGGAAAAGATTTTGCAAATGGGGTTCGTGTTTTTGCAACTGGGGGGTGGCATGTAGGTGTGATGATTATGGGGGTGAGGGATAAGGATAAGGCACGAGGTGATGGGAAAGAGTTGCGAGGCAAGTTGGGAAGGAGATAAGCGATGGGAGGAAAGCGGTTTGGTGGGTGGTTTGACCAGGGGTCCAAAAGGGTAATGGCGAGGGGTCAAAATGGGTATATGGCAGGGGGTCAAGTCCAAAGGGGTCAAAGGTTTGGTTTTAATAACGAGGACTTGTTTTGCAATTCTGCCAAATTGAGGGACCAATCCTGCCATTTTCTCAAATTTGTTTCAAGGGTCACTTTTGACAAGTTTCAATAGTACAAGGACCATTGTTGACATTTTCAAACTTCTAAGGACCATTTATGACAATTTTCAAAGTTTAGGGACCTAAGTTGTAATTTTGTAATTTTAAATCTCAAGGACCAATTTTGACAACTCATGAATCCCTAGGGACTTGAAATGATATTTTTCTTTATTTTGATTTACGAGGACTGTTTTTGACAACTTTTGAAAATTGGGGACTAAAGCGCCAATTATGCAAACTTGATACGTTTTCACCGATTTTGATATTTTGCATTTAAAACACATAAAACACTTATTTGTGATATTTTTATCATTTTGATGCATTTCTGAGTGTTTTCAGATGTTTTTGCAGTTTAATTGGTACAAAAATGATGAGTATTTAGACACTCATCAATTACATTTTAAAACACTAATTGAGATAATTTAAAAAAACGACATACAAGGGAATTTAAAACTAACTACTGCTTGTTCTCTTGCTTCTCTTCTTCTTTTTATACACCATAATGCTTCTCTCACCTCTCTGAGCAAATCCCACCTTTCATCTCAACCATTGGATGACTTGAGTGCATATTGGCCATTTGATCAATTTTGGCGGAAAGTGGATATGAGCGGTGGGGTCCGATTTTGCAACCGGGGGTGGTGGAGGGTAGGTGTGATGATGAGGGGGAGGGTTGGAAGGATAAGGTCTGAGGATGAGGTGATGGGTGAGGTGTTGCAGGGGTTGCAGTCAAGTGGAGAAGGAGAAGGGATAAGGTGGGAGGGAAAAGGATTTGACCGGGGTTTGACTTGGGCTTATATTATGGCAGGGGTCAAAATGGTAATGGCAGGGGTCCAAAAGTGAATATGGCAGGGGTCATAATGGTTGGTTTAGTAATACAAGGACCATTTTGCAATTCTTCCAAACTTGAGGACCATAGTCGCCAATTCGATTTTCCAGGCCAATCATGTACATTCGAAATTATAATCCAAGGGCCAAACTTGACAATCTCAAATATTCCAAGGACCAAACATGTCATTTTGAAAGTTTAGGGACCTAAGTTGTAAATTTGCAATTTTAAATCTCAAGGACTAATTTTGACAACTCATGAATCCTAGGGACTTGAAATGATATTTTTCTTTATTTTGTTTTACCAGTGGACTGCTTTTGACAACTTTTGAAACTTGGGGACTAAAGCGCCAATTATGCAAACTTGATACGTTTTCACATTTTGATATTTTGCATTTAAAACACATAAAACACTTATTTGTGATATTTTATCATTTGATGCATTTCGAGTGTTTTCGGATGTTTTTGCGGTTTAATTGGTACAAAATGATGAGTATTTAGACATTCATCAACCGCAAACAACAAGCTTAGCAATAAAACACATGAAAGTGTCTTTGATCACTTTCGTTGAATTGAGGTACCGACCCACAATTCCCGTTGATCGATTACAAGTCTTTTGTGATCGGTATAATTCAAGAATCTCTTTGACGTGGTTTCACAGTTGTTCTAGCCGTTCTCAAACCGTAACGTCTCAAAGAAGACAACACGGAGTGAGTGAACCGATGAATTGAAATTCACCGATTGATGAAAAGTTGATTTGAAAAACAATCGTGTATTGCTTGAAGAAAGAGTTTTGCAATACGACGAAGGTTTTATGAGAAAGATCAATTTTCAATCAAAATACTTTTTGTATTAGAAAATAAGTACACATTCGATGCGCTAGAGAAAAGAAGAGATTTATACATCGAACTGTTTTTCAAAAGTATTTTTCAATCAGAGATACTTTTGTGTTTGAAAATGAATACACATTCGACGTGCTAGAGAAAAGAAGGTTTGCACATCGAACGGTTTTTCCAATAGTATTCGTCAATTCCAATCCTGGACCAAGGTTGATTCAAGAATGAATCGCCCCATCGTTTCTATCCAGTTGTCACAAGCTTGATCTTGAGAAAAGATCTCACATGTCACCCACCAAGAGCTTGTTTGATGTTGTCTCTAGAAGGATTTCCATCTTCATTGTGAATATTTTCATATCACTCGGATGTTCTGGCAATACCACAAGGATAAAGCGTAGGACTCTTAATATATTCTTACTTTCCACATCGTGTGAAACATCAAGTCTTCATTAATTTTGTATCCTAATGAGATATTGTGGATGATCTCTTGGCTCTAGACTCAATTGTGCATATTTGGTTCCTATCTGGGAGACTAGGAGAGGGTCTCTTCTTCAATATCAACAATCTCGAAGAGAAAGTCGATAGATTATGTCATTCCCCATAAGAATTAAACAAGCCCTTTAAGAGGAACTTGAGTAGCTTGGGAAGTTTAGTGCGATCGTCACTGGGTCCATGACGTCTTGTCTTCAATACCGTGTTACCTTGGTAACAACCAAGAGCATATGTATTGAACCCGGTTTACGCCCTAGGGTTGAATTATTGGAGGCTATTTCTTTTCACCATTTTCACATTCATTTGTTTTTCATTCTTCACCCCTTGAAGCTTACGAGACTTCATTACTAGAACCTTGTTGGGTATATTCGATACTAGCTCTGTCTCGATCCGCACTCTTCCCATATCTCACTTTTCTCCTTTTTTCATCATACCTAAGGACTCTACACTATCTAGTGGATTGTCCCTGGGTAGATCCCTCCGGTTCAGGCGGATCGTGGGAACTAATACCTAACCTAACCATCCTTATAACTCCATTCATAAAGTAAAAAGGTCTGTCTTTTGGTACAGTTCATTCCTTCTCGAAACCAATTGAAAAATCATTTGGAAAATCAATCAGGGTACTTGTGATATAATATCAAAGCATTTTGTACCTTAATAGTTTTGATCTTTTAGAAATGCTCCCCCTCAACATGTGCATATGATTTTATAAATTATTTAGCACATGGAGGCAAGAGTTCTTTTGAAATAAATTCTTGATCACAATTACCTATGGAAAAAGCCATTTGATTTTCTTTGGTAAATTCTCCCCCTCAATATGTGCATAGGATATTTGAAATCATTTTATCACATAGAGGAAAGAGTTCTTTTGAAGCACAATTACGATCACACAAGCCATTAAGAAACCATTCGCTCCCCCTCAATATGTGCATCAATATATGAAAGAGTTTAGCACATATTAGAGAGCCACACATTGAATCAAATGATCACCTTTATCAAATTTCATATTAAATCAAAATTCTCCTCGATCAAAAATATCAAACCCTTTGAGATTTTGGATCCCAAGTGATTTAATAAGGTTTAGAAAACATGGGAGAATATGTGCCTTGTTCAAATACTCATATGGTTTTTGGTTAAATGCTCCTCCACAAACATGTGCATTATGTATTTGAAATCGTTTGGCACATGAAGGAAGGAGTGTTTTTGAAACAATCACCCTTTTAAAACCGATTTGAGATTTAAATCACGATCTCTCCCCCGATCAAAAATTTCAAACATTTTGAGATTTGTGATCCCAATTGATTTAAATCATTTAAAAATTTTAGGGGAAAGACGTGGCAAGATTTGATTTTGAAAAATGACAGATACGGACCATTTTAAGACATTAAAGATTGTTAGTGTCAGGTATGATTGTTTTAAGAGATCTTTTAGGTAAAATAAAACAATTTCACAATCAAACAAGAACAGAAAAAATTTCATTTTGAAAGATCTTTGAGTTTTAAAGAAAATCATACCATGACATAACATTAAATCTTTAGATCACCACATTTTAACGTACAAACGGAACTTTTATGAAGAAATATTGTTTGAAAATATTTTATTTTAAATCACTCTCCCCCTCAATCGATGACCGTAGTCAAAGATTGAGTGACTTAGGTTTTGAAAAAATAAAGTCCGGTGATTTTCAAAATTAAGTCCAATTAATTTTCAAAACAATATTTTTCCATTTTTCAAAACAATATTATTCAAAAATTGTTTAAGAAATCGATCATTCACTACTTGTCCTGCACAAAGATCGTTAGGTGGTTGAGAAGCTTATGTTGTTCTTTGTAGGGCTTGGAAGAAAACCGTCTGCGGATGCGGTGAGACTTCTTACGTTGCATTTTAATGCCAACGAGGTCAAATTAAGCTCCGTTTCTTCATTTGCCGATGAAAAAAATCTGCGATGCAAGTGAGACCTCTTACGTTGCATTTTCCATGCCAACTCTCCATAGAAGTCCAATTAAGCTCCGTTTCTTCATTTGTCAACCCAAGATATAGTTACCCTTTCCTTTCGGCATCCAATCATCTGAATTAGTGGGATCCGGATCGGGAACATTCTTATATACCAATATACCTGCATACGTTAGTGGACACAAACAGATATATGGTGGTCGACATCACCAAAACAACAATCGACTAATAACAGTCAATTCAACATATCAATCAGATCATATAAAGCATGGGATTATGTGTTCATCAAACTCTAATCATCTAAACCTAACAATCATATCCTAGGCACCTAGTCCTTCAACGTAGGTTAACATCATTTTTCAGTTAAGCATTTAGGATAATTAAGAAAGCCCGTTAGATGATGTAATTTTGAAAAACATTCTCCCCCTCAATCAATGACTCTTTCTTTGAAAAGTTTAAAAGCTACCAAGTCATTGATTGGGTTTTCAATTTTACGAAAACTCGAATCGATTGATTTACAAGCAACTCATTTACCACCATTTTGTTAAAACAAATATTTTCTCAAGAATTTTAGACGGAAAAACATTTGTGTAGGAATGCGATCTTTTGTCGACATGCTTTCCTTGTTTTGTATTTAGGATAAGTGCACGAAATTTGTGCAAACATATTCACAATGAAGGTTTAGCGCAGCACTTTCCTTTCTTGAAAAAAAATGGGTTGCTATCTGAAATAATAACAAGCCATAGTTTTAAGCACGGGTTACAGTCTGAAGTAACTGCAAGCCATATTTTGAGACATGTTTAGAAAGAAATATTTACACCTCCTGCTCGAACTTCATCTAAAGTCCCGTACCATTATTGAATGACATTTCTAAGACCGTAGATGTTATCGATACCAGAAGACATGTCTTGAGAAAACATATTTTTGGTATTTTTCAAATTTCTGATTTTTATGGGCTTTTTGTTGGTTTTATATTTTTATGTTTTCTTTTAGTCGATTTTATATTTTTGTATTAGGTTTTTGATAAATATATACAAAGATAGAGAAATAGTTTAAGAAGATGATGATACGAGTACCGTGATAAGGAAATTGATAAGGTTTTAAAAGGTACCTTTTTGAGGGGTCATTTAAGCCCTTATTCGATCACTTTTGTATCCGTTATTGCTTAATATCGTTCCTTTTCACTTTTTAGGTCTCTTGAAGGCAAAATCTTGGAATGATGCTTATTTGGACGAAAAGGCGCGAATATACAAAGAAAATGGCCAAAGTCGAATCGAGACACTCAAAGTCTTTGAAACATAAGGCGACGGCGTCCATCAAGATATCTGCGACGCCGTCGGAAGGCATTTTGCGACGGCTCGAGGCGAAATTGCATGTTTTCAAGGGACGACGTCGGGTTCTAAAGGAATAGGCCGTCGCTACTCGAGACGGCCTAGATGCGAGCCAAGGCGGCGTCGAGGTCAAGGGACGGCGCACAATCATAAGGTGACGCCGTCGCAAGGTTTACGTGGCCAAAACGAAACCCTAATGACGGCGACACGACGGCGTCCACGAAACATAAGGTGGCCGTCGCAGATGTAATCTTATATATAGAATCCGAATTTTTCGGTTTTGGGGTAGTCTTTTGGAGTAAAACCTAAAACCGAACCAAGGCTTTCTTGTGCGATATTTTAGGGTTCTAAACCCTATTATACATCAAGATAAGTATTTACTTCATTAATTTAATTATGTCTTTGATTATTTGTGTGTATGCTTGCATGTTCTCCATGTCCGGCTAATTTATTTGTGTGTTTGCTTAGGAATATGAAACTTAATTATTGAATATTGATTGGTTGATACTTATCTTAGTTGACTAATGATCTAGAGTGCGCTAGATTATTCGTTGTGTACTTAATGTTTGACTTTTCTTTGTGAACTTTAGAATATAATTATCTAGGTAATTGTAGGATAAAGTATTCAAGGACAACCGTGAGTAGGCGTCTATAAATCACTAGAGGATTTGTAAACAAGACCCTTTGGTAATTTCAAAGAGTTAGGAAACAAGCACGCCCTATAGCCTTAGAATCACAACGCAACTAGGAATAAGGGCGTGACAAATCAACCATCAATAGGAGATAATTAAGGAGTAGTAAAACCTAAGTAAACACATCTTTAAACTATCATACGAGTACAAATCAATTAGACATAGACTATCACAACCTTAGCTTAGATAATTAGATAATAGTAGAGTAATCGGTAGCAATACCAACCCCCAAATCCAATACCGAGATTCGTACCTTTTCATTTTCTAAAAATATAAAAGATAAAAATAATCTTCCTCAACCTCAACCTTAGCGTAGTAACTTCTCACTAGCATTCCTATTCCCCAGAGAACGATATCAATACCCGTGGCTTACCCTAATTACTACACTACAACGATTAGGTTCACTTTGCTAGGGTGTTATAAAACTTGCTCAAGAAAAGGAAGTTTCCTTGACCCCGAATGACGCGTGTAGCGTTATCAAGTTTTTGGCGCGGCCGGGAATAGAATAGCTAGTTAGTAGTCCACCTCGTTTAGGTTTCTTTGCTTGATTCCTATCAAGTAAACTTTTTTTTTTTTTTTCATTTTTAGCTTCTTCGTAGTCTATCCCCCTTCTTCGTGACCTTTGTTCGTAACCATTTTCATTGACTATTCCGTTAGCCGTTATGGAGAACGCGAATCTACCAAAACTTTCACCCAATCAGCGAAATCTACTACATAATTTACCCCTTACACTCCAAAATGAGATCTTGAGGTTCCAAAGAACATCATGATGAATCCTTTCCGGGCGTGGACTCGAATTAAATATTTATTACAAAAGTCCTTTATCATGGTATTGATTTACTGTTTCCACTACAATTCTTTTACACTCGTATCGCCTACCTAAACCCAAAGGAGACTTGACTATGTAGCGGATGGGGATATTTGGGGACGTGGTGTTCGAATTGCATGGGAAACCTTTGAGATTCACGCCCAATTTAGAAGTGGAACATGGGACCCAAAAAGCGAATCTTTAGACCTATTTTCAATTTGGAAACTTGATCGGAAAGGTTGTTTAGGAAGGAGATGATTAGAGTTGAGGTACCAAGGTGCATGTCATGGTTAGGCGCTACCATAATACAAAATGAATACATAGGTGATCTTGATAAGATGGAGGATAGAGTAGAAAATCCAATCCCATCGGATAACCCACAAGTCCTACCATCACTTGAGGAACACACATCGCCTATAACTTACCCGGAAGAAGTAGAAGAGGCTATAGGAACCCCGATTGTAGAACCTTTGGACCAAACGCCACTAGGTAATGTAGGTTTAGATGCTTGTTGTCATGACCTCTCTTAGTCCTAGGGAAGTTCCTAATTTTGATGAACCAAGCCTCAACCAAAAACCTTACCCAATGTTCCGTCTTTAGATGTGAATCTTGAATTGAATTAGGCCCCAATCCACCCATCAAAATAGATAGTCCGGGTAGTTGCTTGATAAAGGTGGTAGATTCTAGGCCATGTAGAGTGGAAGCTAATATAGGAGTAACCCATGACCTTACACACTTATATCACCCATTCATGGTTGATAACAAGAAACACTATGGGTTTAAACCGGGTTTATTAGGTCAAGATGGATCCTTAACTAAGAATCTTTTGAAGTTAATAGAAGATGATCCATTTTTAGGAGGGAGATTTGATTCACCCGCTGCACCAATAGACTTAGGTAAGGTTATAATGAATGGAGCACACTCTTTTGAGCATATAAATCAACCATCACCCTCTCCTCACGTAGCAAATTTCCACCCTAAGGGTGTGTATTGCTACTATCACCCGCACTTGAACTTAAGTGTAAGGAAAACTTCCCCTTTATCTGTTAAATAAGGGTAGAGTCAGGCTCGTGACTCGAATAAAAACAAGCGCTTCTTGGGAGGCAACCCATGTTTATTTGTTTTTCATTTTTATTTGTGTGTCGTATATCTTTCATTGATTGTTTATTCTCATGTTTAAATTTGTAAAATGCTTTATTTTGTTTTTAACCTCGTCTTAATTACATATAAAGGTATTTTACATAAGGGATAAGTGTAGGAGGATTACACACGTTTTCAAAAGAAACGTAAACATGAGAATAAAATTAACTAAAAGATATTTATGTTTGTTTGTTCGAGTCAAATGCTTGTATCGAGTCATAATGAATGTTTTGCGAAATTTTCCGATTCTAAAGATGTAAATTTTCCGAAATTTTTTCCGTAAAATCGCACCGCTTTTGTCGGGATAACTGGCGTCAGATTGCAACTTTGACGTCGCCAGAAGGAATAAAACATCGATTACTTTTTCTCGTTTCGAGCTACTTATAAATTTTGGAATTTTCGGTCTTAATTTTCTTAGAAATTCAGTAAACATTCATTCCACAAGCATTATATCCTAGTTTAAATCGAGTCTTATATATATTATTACCACCGATTTTACGCCGAAGGTTTCGTTTGTTTTCTTCAAGTGTGCGAGTTTAGTTTGTCAAGAAGAAGTTACATAAGATTGGAAGGAGCTTTTCACGCAAAAATTCTTCTTGAAAAGAATTTAACCACTACTTCACACACGGATCCTACCGAGCTAATCGTGGAGTATTAGTTTCTTTCGCTTTAATTACCTTCTTTTATCATAACTTTGATACTTTCGGGAACATTGGGGACAATGTTCGGTTTAAGTGTAGGGAGGAAAATAAAACGGGAACTTTGAAACTATGCTTATCCTTGACTATTTGCTTTGTCCAATTGTGATTGTGTAATAAACCATGAGAAATGTCGGTTAGGGTAATTTTGGCACCTAATTTAAAATTTTTATGACATATAGGAGTGGGCCATTAGTCTTAACAAAAGCGTCTCACGGATAGGAAGTTGCATGACTAGCACAAAACCCTTACCACCCAAATTCCACCCAAAATGTGAGGATCGCCTTAGATTAGTAGGAATTAAAGCATTCATCTTTAATGCTTAGAGTGTGAACCGTAGTATATTAGATTCTAGAACTTGTTTTGTGATGCATTCCGAGATCGCAAGTGAGGCTACACTTGTGTAGTTAGGAATAACTAAATGATAAGAGGCATTAGGATAAACCCTTGTTTGATACCGTAATATAATTACTTCTTCCATATCGGTTGAGTAATTCCCCACACCCTTTGCGTTGTACTCATCTTTAGTACACGATACCCTAGTTAACCCCTCGAGCCTATCCTTTTCGCGGTTCTCGTGATATTTCGGTTTTCCGAATATCAATGAAGAGCATTGTTTACACCCCACCCCAAATATACACCCAAATCGCCTTAGCCTACCCCTTATGCACTCACTTTAGTGCAAATGTTTGTTATCACCCTAAACCCTTAGTTCAATTATCTAGTTGCTTGCATAAGTTGCTAAGTCGAGTCATATCCTTTGTATACAGCTTTGGGATGATTGGGATTCATGGGAAAAGTTAAAGTTTATGAAATGACGGAAGGGAACGTTAAATTCAAATTCCCTTTGTTTACGTAATAATGTACCCCAAGTGTTTTGATCTTTTCAAATCGGGTCAAATTAGTGTTAGAATAATAAAACTCAAGTGTAGGGATGTCCTGTAAATCCTTAGTATTTTGATGTTATCGTAGAGGATGGTAGAGTAAAAGTGTATGAAAAAAAAAAAAAAAAAAAAAAAAAAAAAAAAAAAAAAGAAAAAAGAAAAGAAAAAAAGAGTGAAAAAAAAAAAAACATACGGCTACCATCCTACATCTATCTTTTAATTTATGTTTGTTTATTTTCGTTGCCTAGAGTTTTAGAGTGTCGAGTCTTGGCTTAGCAACGCCATTCTTCGTATACTTGCAACATAGAGATTTTGACTATCCACCACTAAATAGCCTATCCCACCAAACCCTTCATTTCCTCACCGTAAGCCTAACGTTACAACCCTTTAAAAGACCTCTTTGATAGTCTTTCCTAGGTGCTACGCCAAAGCGACGGAGGTTTGATCTATTCTCAAGCCTATGGTAATCTATGTACTAGGACCGGTTAATGAGTGTTTATCTTCCATTTCGATTTGATATATTTCATATATACACCGAGAGAGATGTGAGTATCCAAACACCCCATGTGAGGTGCTAGTATGTAATTCCGTGCTTGTTATGACTTTTGGGCTTATATGTGTTGTGGACCGTTTTGAATGGATGCTTCATGACCCCTAACTTATAAATTAATTGGCTAAAGCACATTTGCTTGAGGACAAGCAAATACCAAGTGTAGGGATATTTGATAAGGTTTTAAAAGGTACCTTTTGAGGGTCATTTAAGCCCTTATTCGATCACTTTTGTATCCGTTATTGCTTAATATCGTTCCTTTTCACTTTTAGGTCTCTTGAAGGCAAAATCTGGAATGATGCTTATTTGGACGAAAAGGCGAATATCTGAAGAAAATGGCCAAAGTCGAATCGAGACACTCAAAGTCTTTGAAACATAAGGCGACGGCGTCACTGCAGATATCTGCGACGCCGTCGGGAAGGCATTTTGACGGCTCGAGGCGAAATTGCATGTTTTCAAGGGACGACGTCGGTTCTAAAGGAGTAGGCCGTCGCTACTCAGACGGCCTAGATGCGCCAAGACGGCGTCGGTGAAGGGGACGGCGTCACAATCATAAGGTGACGCCGTCGCAAGGTTTACGTGGCCAAAACGAAACCCTAATGACGGCGACACGGCGTCCACGAAACATAAGGTGACGCCGTCGCAGATGTAATCTTATATATAGAATCCGAATTTTTCGGTTTTGGGGTAGTCTTTTGGAGTAAAACCTAAAACCGAACCAAGGCTTTCTTGTGCAGATATTTTAGGTTCTAAACCTATTATACATCAAGATAAGTATTTACTTCATTAATTTAATTATGTCTTTGATTATTTGTGTGTATGCTTGCATGTTCTCCATGTCCGCTAATTTATTTGTGTGTTTGCTTAGGAATATGAAACTTAATTATTGAATATTGATTGGTTGATACTTATCTTAGTTGACTAATGATCTAGAGTGCGCTAGATTATTCGTTGGGTACTTAATGCTTGACTTTTCTTTGTGAACTTTAGAATATAATTATCTAGGTAATTGTAGGATAAAGTATTCAAGGACAACCGTAGAGTAGGCGTCTATAAATCACTAGAGGATTTGTAAACAAGACCCTTTGGTAATTTCAAAGAGTTAGGAAACAAGCACGCCTATAGCCTTAGAATCACAACGCATTTAGGAATAAGGACGTGACAAATCAACCATCAATAGGAGATAATTAAGGAGTAGTAAAACCTAAGTAAACACATCTTTAAACTATCATACAGTACAAATCAATTAGACATAGACTATCACAACCTTAGCTTAGATAATTAGATAATAGTAGAGTAATCGGTAGCAATACCAACCCCCAAATCCAATACCCGAGATTCGTACCTTTTCATTTTCTAAAAATATAAAAGATAAAAATAATCTTCCTCAACCTCAACCTTAGCGTAGTAACTTCTCACTAGCATTCCTATTCCCCTAGAGAACGATATCAATACCCGTGGCTTACCCTAATTACTACACTACAACGATTAGGTTCACTTTGCCTAGGGTGTTATAAAACTTGCTCAAGAAAAGGAAGTTTCCTTGACCCCGAACGTGCTGTGGCGTTATCGTAAATCGTTTAGCACTATGTAGAAGATAGAAGTCATCATCTCTTAAACTTTCACCACCAAAGCATTCGAGGCTCTTGAATCGTCGCAAGAACTTGAGCCTTCAAAGGTGAATCTTTGGCGACTTCCCCAAACCGACAAACTAAGAATAAAGACCATTTCCCCAGAAGTAGAAATGAATAAAACGGTCTCATTGAATGAAGCTCAAGACTCAAGAATTCGAGAACACCAAGTAACAAGTTGAAACATTGATCGCCTCGGTGGTTATCAAATCCGAATAACTTGATTAGGTCCGATCACATGAACTTGTTATGCGTCCCGATGTACACATTACTCTTTGAGATTGACCGGTTGTCTATTCAGGGAACAATATATCAACATCTTCATTTTACTAAGTGCATTCCAGCTTATCTTCCATATAACCAATCAGCCCATAATGTACCAAATACCCAACCGTAGTAGAGACAACGACATCACAAGATGGCGGTTGAATCGGTGATCTTCTCTCATGGATGTCAACTCCGAATAACCGATTAAGCTCGATCATGTGAATATGTTATGCGACCGATGTACACATATCTCTTCCCGATGGTTGCGATCTCATCGGAATCATCATTACATTGTGTACATGAAGCACTAACCGAAGCACTTTATCATACATAATATAGAAGATGTAGATCGGGAATATTATCTCACGCTTCCAAACATTCTTCTCATATTTCTTCCCATCAAGGTCGATATACCACATACCAAAAGTATCCAGAGACCACTTCCCCTAAATGGTCGGAATAATACATCCTTCCCACAAATAGTTGGAATAGCACACCAAAGGCTACGAGTTCAACACCGAGTTTCTACGGTTATGACATTTGTCTTTCCGGGATTACTTCAATAGAAAGAAGTATTAAGTTCATCATGTGTACTCGTTGTGTGTTTAGATGTATGTCTCCTCCCCTTGTCGGTTTTGATACCTCGGAATCAAGAACACATTGTATATACCAAATATTCTTGAAATAGAGAAGAACAAAATTAGCTCAAATGAATCATGTGAGAATCAATGCTACAAAAACTCTCTCGACTATCTTTATCAACCCATATGTAGACAATTTGAAGTGACCATTGTTGAAGAAAAACAGATATACCAAACTTGAACCAGAAATCGAATTCACCACATTTGTATCTTAAGCTTGCACTTAATGATGGAAGAACGGCGTTGAGAATTTATGCTTCAAGCAAATCTCTAAGTACTCACTACTCAAACAAAGTATGAGACATTAACACCTCTTGAGATTATCCACACCGTCAAAGCGTGTGACACTGAGTAAAACAATGTAACTCCTAATAATGATAGTTAACCAGGTCTTCAACCATCCACCCCGACTACTGGTAACTAGATAAACCAAGTATTCAACTCAAATTCTTAAGCCCGAGCAAGTTATCAAATAAGAACACGCCTTTGTAGAAAGTCAACTTCAATCTCAAATAAGTGATAAATGATTAACTCAAGTAATCAACTTGTGTCAAATGACCAACACGTGAATAAACATACAATCGAATGTACATTGACCCACCGAATGAACCGAACAAATGATTCCTCAACATCAATGCATTCTTCCTAAAGGTATACATGTAGAGACCGATCCGAAGATTCACCAATAATGTCTTCGAGCGGATGAGGTAGTCATTTTCCTTAATGTTCATGTAGTTGATTTATAGCGTGCACAATGAGAGGAACAATAATCCGTGAAGATTTGGCAAAGGAATACCAAAGAGCGGATCATTATTCATGAACAATAATCTGTGAATATTTGGCAAAGGAATACCAAAGAGCGGATCATTATTCAATAGTGCAACTACAATATCATGATAGTCATTATCAACGCCTTGTGAAGTAACTGGAGATAAGGTTTCTTGAGAATTCTGAGAAGTACTTCTTAGATGGTGAACCAGTTGAGTCAGTAGGAACTGGAGCATGAGCTTCAGAAACTGGATGATCAACATTCATTGGAGGTTGGAAGTACTCATCAAACATATCTTTGAAAAACAATGAATCCCAAACAATGAATCCCAGTTATCCTTAGTAAGTGAAGTATTAGGCGTTAAAGGAGAGTCATATGACCATAATTCAAGCATCCATCAACATGTTGTACATGCACTCTTATCCTCCTCAAAAATTACATTCGAAGTTGCCATTTTTGATTTGAACAAGTGAATAAGAATGTACACCAATGAACGTAGATCCACTTGAGAGTTGAAAGAGCGTGGGAAAAACATGAAGCTTGTTGATGAAGAATGTCGATGAGAATGGTCATAAACATGAAGATTTCTCTTCTTTTGATTATAAAGCGCACTAAAGCGTACACCTTTCTTTTCTTTGAGGAACAGGGCTCAAGTGTTATCTACATCGCCATAATGTTGAAGTATGAGGCTGAATCGATGTGAATGTAGGCGTCATAGCCGAATGAATATCAAGATTGAGTTACTTGAACCCGTGAGTTATGAGATATCAATCCATTTGTAATACATACTTTAAGCCACCCATGTAGTGAAGGATCAAGTATTTGCAACCGAGTAAGGACTACCGCACTAATATTACAAACTTGATTGCATATATTTTGGTTAGTGACATTAGTATCCAAACCCTTTGGGGATTCACAATCAACCTTGATTTTGTCATCGATAAACAATGACTTTCCGTAGGTATCCACCTAAGTCCAGATCCTTAAACATTCTACCCGATGGTATCCAATTATAACTAGGTTTAGGATTGTTAGCTTTATGCATAGTGGAAGACTTATCCTTATTCCTAGTTTCCAAAGATTTAGTAGTTGGTATCCATCTAGACGAAGTTTTGGATTGTTTTGCTTCATATACACGAGATGACCTAGTGAAAATCCTAGACTTAACAGGGGTGAACCTTTGGATGAGCATTTACTTTCATTAGGGATGTAGAAAACAGATTATCATGATGTGCCTTAAAGATGCATTTCGAAAATTTGAGCAAACAACTTGTCGGATTCGAAACCGATCTAGAGTTCTTAGAGTGATTTGCTATGGGAATAGCTTTATTTAAAATGCAACTACTCTTAGATCCAAGCCAATCCCTAGTGTTTAGTTGAGTTTTCCTAGGAGATGGTTTAAAACTACTAGCAGTGCCTTGAAATCTCGTAGAATACATCACCCTAGGTCTAACACCTAAAATTCCATATGTTCTAATTTGTGCCTTTTTCCTAGCTTTTTCTAGATCATAGTTCTTGAACAAATCATTCATATCATGAGAATTATTAGGAAAATGAAGTGAAGTGACTGGTTTTGACAAAACTTGTTTCTCATCAACTTGGGAGGCAAACCGTGTTTTTGAAAAATTTGTTCGTTCAGACTTAAATGCAGTCGGTTGTCTAACAAATGGTTTTCCCAAGATTGATGGTTTTGCAAACTTAGTGTTTACACTATTCCCTGTTGTTTTTCTGAGCTCATTCTTTAAGGCAACTATTGTGAAACTCTTATCCTAAAGTTAAGCTTTGAGTTCATCAATATTGGCAATAAAAGAGTTTGTTTGTTCCAATGACTTAATTCTAGCTTCTTTGACAGAGTCACTTAGTTCTATGTGATGCATACTCAATGACTCATTTTCCTTTAGTAAGTTGGCCACACAAACCGCTAATTCATCATTTATCATTTGAATATCATCAATAGCATTAACATCAGAATTACTTGTAACCAAATTACTTTTCACATGCATATTAGAAATATGTTTCTTCAAATTATTGATAGTTGACTCTTTGTCTTGAAGCTGAGCTTTCAAAGTGTTAATTTTAAAAAGTTCACGGAATTCAGGAAGTTCCGGATTTTTACATGGTTTGTTAAGTTGAAAACTTTCTTCTTTACTCTGTATCGCAATTTCAAGTAAAATGCAATGTTTTTCAAGTTTTGAGAATTTGTTTGAAAGTTCATCAAAAGCCTTTTTATCAACCATATCATTTGTTTTAAAATTATTAGACTCATCCTCAACCAAGGAACATTTATCGTAATCATGTTCAAGATTAAGATCGGTATGTTTAGGTACATTAGCGGATGCACTATGTTGAATGCTTAAGGGTACCTCATCACATGACACTGCTCATTTATCTCATCGATATCTCGCATCCACATCATGTGTAACATGAGTTCTTGAACAATTTGTTGCATCATTCTTTGTTGTCTGTTATTCGCATTCAAGAACACCCGATTCTTCAACCGATACATTACCCAACTCATCACAACATTCATCATGATGCAGACTCTCATCTATTATTTCATCTTTCTAAGTAACTTCCTCAATATACTTATCCACATTATCCATGAGATGGATAAGTGTCTCTATGAACACGCTTAATTTCCATTCCAAGTGTGTCTCTTGAAAGACATTTGATCATGTCTTGATCATAATCGATGTAAATTCCCACCGATGAATGACCGAAATTGGTTGTGGATCACTTGAAGTGCAAAGACCTGAACTATCCTTTTGAACCTTTCTTTATCAAGTTGTTGTTCCAATTGTTCTAAGTTCAACAAGAATGTACCCGTTAATGTGGATAAATCTTGATGGAAAAGGGCAATACATGTTCGTTCGTTGTTGTGGGTAGAAGTAACATGAGGTGAGGTGAAGTTATTGATAGGGTATAATGCGACATTCCTTTGCATGGCATTCGTAGCATTAGCAGTGCAATTCATTCTCATTGTACTCAAAACATGAAGATCTCACATCCTCATTGATTAATTCAAACATCTTTAACTGCTCGATGTAGCATACATTATCATTGTTGTCCACAAGATCATACAATTTAAGTACTTCCGAAATCACGGGGTCGGGAGTGTAAGACATGATGTTGTAGTATGCACGGATTTTACAAGTGTATGATTTAAACCGAGAAATAGAATCTTCGCGATTTTACTAAAATCAAGACCAAACCGTTAAGCAATGACCAATGGAATGTGTTAAGTTGACTGATGGATCGACACAATGAAAGACAATTGTGTGTTAGGACATATGATTGTTTGAAGGATTAGCAGAGATGTTGTTTGGTTGAGATTTGGATTGGTTTATGCCCGTTTTTACGGAGAAATTTAGGTCAAAAAAACATAAAAACCTTAATAACTTCTGTTCGGAGCGGATTTAGGCCTCGAAGGCTGACCTGTTCATTCAGCGTGCCATTTTTCTCGTTCTCACGGTCGTTTTGATGGGTAGAACGCTGAAAACGGAGTTACGGTTCAAAAGTTATGGCCGTTTGAAGTTTTGTCGGGAAAAGTCAACAAGTCGCTAGCAAGACAAGTCGCTAGAGTAACCAAGTCGCTAAACACAAGTCGCTATGAACCAAGTCGCTAAAGCAATAAGTTGCTAAGCTGACTAGTCGCTAAAGAGTAACTCGCTAAGTAGACAAGTCGCTAAGGAACAACTCGCTGAGAGGTCAAGTCGCTAAAGAGTAACTCGCTAGTAACAACAAAGACAAGTCGCTAGAAATAATAAAGACAAGTCGCTACGTCAACCAAGTCGCTAGCCAAAGTGGTGTCTCCACTACTTTGTACTGTTTGTCGACTTGTCTCAATAGACAAGTCGCTAGACCTCAAATCGCTACCTCTTAAACTGCAAGTCGCTACCAACTTATGAAGCAAGTCGCTACGAAGAATATTAATCCGAGAACCAAGTTGCTAGGAAGAAAAACTTAAACATAGCCCTTTTCAATCCAAAACAAGCTCAACCACAGTGATTCAAGCTTTCCAAATCAAAACCCAAGCACTTACAATGATTCTAAACACAAAAGTACACTCAAAATTCAAACTTTAACACAAGAAATGAACCAAATGATGCTAAAACCACTAAACTTTTTCAAACCCAAAAACCATATAAAACCACTAGAAATCCAAGGATGTGTAAGGAGATGATCAAACCATGGCTCTGATACCATTTGTAACATATTGGATTTCATAAACACATCCACAATCACAATAAGGCGATATAGTTTAGAGGTTTTAGAGAGAAAGTAGAATGGGAGCCTTTCTAGAGAGAAAGTAAACAAAAGAAAAGGTTAGATTAGAATGAAGGTCCAACCTCTACCTTGGGAGGTAGAGGGTATTTATAGTTACATACTACACGCTCTCCTTCTGATCGTGGATCGGGCATACGAGTGGGTAAAGACCCGTCCTTCCTCCACGGTGCTTCTCAAAACAAAATAACTAACTAACTAACTAGTAAATAACGTAATTGTCTACGAGCTAACATATGCTAGACTAGAGTTGGGGTGACCGACTCTTCACTATGGAATTTCTAATTCCTAACACTCTTGCTTGTCGATTTAGTAATTTTCTACTAATCAACGTGCTACTTGAAGGAGTGTTTGGGATAACATCTAGTTGTGTTGAAAATGTTAGTTTTATAAGTTGAAAAATGTTTAAAACATATAACACACTAAAATGGTTTTTTGATTGAGTTTGTCATGTGTGCAACATATATGTTTTATGTGCCTATATGATTTTTTGAGTTCATATCTTCTTGTATCGTTTTCTAAAAACAACAAGAATGTACATCGGATCATAACCTACACTTGTGTTAATGATGTACTCTCCCGTTTTCCTTTTCATGATCGCTCTCCAAGCTTAATAGTAGGATTGACAACTTGATTATTTCATCCGATATACTCAAGTAAATTATTTTGCAACGCAAATATAATTGTTCATATCCGAAAGTCCAAACTCGAGCTTTCCAACAACATATGTTGAACTAGCTCATGCAACCATTCTTTTGTTCACCATATGGACAACTTTTAATTTTTTGACACCTTCATCACCTTAGTTGTTTCAAGTATAATATTAATATAAACGAAGCAAAGTATCATCATTGTTACTCTTTGATAGGCCATTGTAGGAATATAAATTTTCCTAACTTGAGAATGAATACTGGAGAACTTATTGCACTAGAAACTCAATTTGACCTAACGGTTGAATTGCTTCCTTGAGAGAAGTTGGGTATGTGGAATCGCCTGTAAAAATGATCGTGTTTAGCCGTAATTGAGCACCGCTAGTAATAGTCTCATATTCATTCTCTCACTTGAGAAATTTATACTCCTATGTTTTTCTAAATTAAGTTTATAATGAAAATACTTTGCATTGTCTTAGGATTACTAATCAAACAAGTTGTAAAATTAATCTTTTAGTTAATCACAACCACTTGCCTCATCAAGCGATTATCTTGCTTTGATTGTGAAGAGCTACATGACTTCATGGACGAAGCTCATTG
The DNA here is from genome assembly GCA_022545495.1 of Chrysanthemum lavandulifolium. NCBI lineage: Eukaryota > Viridiplantae > Streptophyta > Magnoliopsida > Asterales > Asteraceae > Chrysanthemum > Chrysanthemum lavandulifolium. Next base: position 250,866,281 of record CM040243.1, on the reverse strand, counting down.
TATGCTAATCACCATCCATAATGACTAGATTGTCCTAAACTAGCACCTCACAACTCTTTTGTCTTGAACACCATCATGTGCTCTTTTCTTTCTAGACACATACCTTGCATGTCATTGTTAGTGTAAATGATTTACTAATCTAGACTGTAGATCTGTTTTGGGCTTCTTGAATAGTGCTTGTTAAGTTTGCTAAACCCTTGTGTCATTTGTGAGCTCGATTTCATTTGATCGCCTATATGTTATCTCTACATGCTCTCCTTGCTTTGTTTAATGTGTATACATGTATACTTGCTGTAGAAATCATTAGTTTCATAATTAGAAACATAGAGCAAAATTCTGCAACTATTCTGTTAAGAAAATCTGTCTTTGACGCAGGATCCTTTAGATGTAACTAGACGGATCCCTCAAGTGAAGGATCCGTGGGATCCGGGTGGACAGAAGTTCCTTTTTAGCCTCCTTGCATCAATCCAACATTCTAGACCTTATTGAACTAGTTAAACATGCTACATTAGGATCACTTAAACTTTCCTTAGGCTTAGTTGATCTGACATTCACTCATGAATGATTTAGGATCATATTCAAAGTATTTTTGATTTATCATTACTTCGAAACTCACCATATTTCCGCTCCAATGTTTACACATTGTTCCTCTCATCTCAAAACACCTAGTTTGATATTTCTCTCAATTTTAGCAAATTGATTTTAGTCATCCTTACCTCAAAATAGGCCAAAAACTAGTTTTTTTAATTTCTTATGATTTTTAAGGAATTTTCCAAATCTCTCTTAAGTCATCATTTGATCTCTAGGATCATTTAACACCACTTGACACTCTCAAATTTCTTAGTGTCATCTTTGATCATCCACTTGTTCTCATAAAGCCCTATTTTCAATAAAAGGCAATCATTAGCTACCACCAATCACTCTCTCTTGATCATTTAAGTCCATCTTCATATAAGACACTTAATAGATCGAGTAACTTAGAAATGTAGGTTCTAGACCTTGCTAGAACCCAATCACCTCTTTTTCACCTCATCATTAGCGGATCCCTAGACTTGTTAGCGGATCCTCTAGTGAGGGAACCGGAGGAACCGTGGAACATTAGGTACATTATCTTTTTAGATAATCATTTCAAATTTCCTTTTTCCACATAAGAACTTGTTCAACACTTAGAATTATCAGTTTCTTATATGTTTATAAATGAGTTGCATTTATATGATTCTTTACGTGTTCTTTCTTTTCGTTTCATGTTTTTATGTGAACAATTTATCCATTTGTATAAATGTTTTCCTTTTGTACTAACTCTTTTGGATTCTTGTAGGATGACAATGATCGATTTCATCATCAAGTCAAGTTGTGCTCATTCGCACATTTTTTTTTCCGAATCTTGCATCATCCTAAGCATCTTACTCCACTTTTATCACTACTCACAAAGTCATCATGTCTACCACAACTTCCATACCTCTAAGTCATAATGATGATGTCTATCATTATCACCGTGTCCAAAGTCTAGTTCATAAACTACGTGATGAAGTATGTCTCATGTTCTACCTCATTCTATTTGTGTCAACCACATCCTACAAGTGTCTCATTACCACTACAATTCATGGTCGCTCAACCATCCTTCACAAACATCTATGTTTTCAATAGCCAAGTGAATTTCGTAATGAAATGCGTCTCATCCCTAAGCACATTTTTTCTCTTACCTTGAACAAACCTTTCAACCTCTAAACCAACCATGATGATGCAAGTAGTAGGATTATTTTTTTTACACTAATCCTTTCTTTGTAGGTTCATATATATATACACTTTGATGTGTATGGGATTCTTGTCTATTTATGGATGAAGTTTTACACTAATTTGTTTTGTAGGTTCTTCTTGACGCCCTCGAGCTAGGGGGAGCTTCCGTTGAGCATTTATAAAGTGCATCATATGACTTACTCGTGCAAGGACGAATATAATTTTGCACTAACTTTTTGTTTTGTAGATTTTCAAAACACACTAGGAAAGCTTGACGCCTCAATAAAGGGAGTTTTTCGCTCTAAGCAAAACATTGCAAATTTTGCAATAATTTCGCCTTATCCTTCCTAAAATACTTGACACCTTTAACAAGGGGAGCAACAGTCAAGGGGAGCATGCACATTCATTCTTCAAAATTCCTTTATGTTTTAACAAAGGGAGATTTCTTTCTCATCATATATTTTCCTTTTTCTTTTCTTCTTAACACTAACCTTGATGTAGGTTAAGCCTCAAAATTTGATCCATTGAGCCGTTGGCAATAATGGTTATAATTCAAAGGATCTTTCTATTTTTTTGTGTCTGATTCTCTAGATTCCTCTTAAAGGCGAGATCGCCACCTTTTGAAGACGTACAAGCTCAAGGTCATGAGTTGCTAAGCTTCGTCATTAGTGTTTCGTGTTGAAGGTATTGGCGTGGTGTGCCAATTAGAGCAATAAGGTGTTTTCATTTTAACTTCACTAGGGATGATGCAACCTCGCCATTCTTGGGAGAAATTAAGTTTAAAGGACACACCCTTTTTGTTTCGACAAAAGGGGGAGAAGAGCGTAAACGGAGAAGGTAATGTATAGGAAGTACGGACACAAGTAACTTTGACATTTTACCTATCTATTACGTTTACATATATTTTGTCATCATAAAAAAGGGAGAGATTGTTAGTGCAAATATTACGATATTTTATCTATACATTCTCATTTGTTTTGTTGATGACAAACATGTAACTTGTAATACATAACGTAAAATGTATAAGTTACTTGTAATTATATTTTGTCTCAACATACTCTCAACACCTCTCGACGACTCAAGTCCTTGTATGCTACAACACATGTTCGTACATGTTTGTTATGTTGCGTTATGATCAAACCCCCAACAAACCATTAAAACATGTTTAGTTAAATAGTTTATGTATAACAACTAGTGTTTACATATTGGCTAAATACATACATAACTAGTATGTATTATAATGGATAATATAAATGGGTAGAAACTTAAGTATTTGACCCATTGACCAAATACATTGAATGTAGTTGGGTAAAACCCAAAGTCCATGACCCATACCCAATGTCTAGATACATTGTACCCTTGGTGGGCACTCAAAACCCATGGATCATATCCATAACCCATGGTATTAACCCATACCCACAAGACTAGATACAATGTACTCATTAGATACATTGAATCTAAATGAATACCCATGGACCAACCCATGACCCATGACCCAAAACCCTTGGGTAAAAGGGAGCGTCCCACGGATCTCCGATGTCATCGGACGGATCCTCGAGGAGGGATCCGTGGGATCCGAGGAACAAGGGCTAGTTTTCTTCTATAAATAGTGAGCCATTTCTTCATTGTTTGATACACCTTCACACATAGTTTCTCTCCACCATTTCTAGGATAGTTAGATCATTAGGAAACATGTAAACCACCCTCATCTCATAGGATCATAATGCTTCTAACTTTCATTTGTTGTAAGCATACTCCCGAAGTGATCCTCCATAGCAAGCTTAGAGATCTTGCATCCTTATCTACTGAAGTGATCACCCATCACAAGATACAAGCACATGAAGATCTTATACAACAAGCTTGAGAAAGTTGTCATCTTCATTCAAAGAAGACTAATTACATCATGCTTTGTGTCCTTGATGTTTAGTTTAGGATTCATATCCATTAGACACATTGTCTTGGATATTGTCTATTATCATATTCTTGTATCTATGACTAGACTAGATGGTTTATGTGTTTGTGCCATAAAACACAAGGTTTGTTATGTTGGGCCACAAAACATAACGGGTGTCATAGATGTGTCAAAGGCATTAGTGAAGAGTGCCGAAGATCCATGTCAAAAGCATTAGTGAAGAATGCTAAAGGTGTCAAGACGAAGGCATTAGTGAAAGGTGCCAAGTGTTGTGTCAAAGGCATTAGTGAAGGATGCCTAGGAATCAAATCAAGTGGCATTATGAAAGAATGCCAAGGTCGTATAATTGATGAGGTGTATAAGTGACATATAAGTATTAGTTTGTATCCAAGGATGGTGATAACCTTGATGGTGTTGTAACAAGGAGTGGATCTCCTTGAAATTAGGTGTTGTGTTGTGAAGGGTAGTAGTTTCTCCATAGTAATGGAACTAGGTGCTTAACCTAGTACCTAATAAAGGGTAGGCGACGTTGTGATAGGATTAGTTCTCCTTGGTGTGAAAGAACTCGGTGGTTAGCCTAGCACTGTATAAAGGGTAGGCGACGTTGTGTTAGGTGTGGTTCGCCTTGGTGTGAAAGAACTCGGTATTTAGCTTTGTACCGAAAAAAGGTGTAACCGACGTTGTGAAGGCTTCTCCGCCATAAGGAGATTGGTGTAGTGTTTACGAACTCTCGGGTAATTAAATGAAACGCAAATTAAATGCAAATAATACCAAACTAATTCCTAAAAATGATCTAAAATTAATCTAAAGATATAATTGCAATTTAAAATTTAAATAAGATTTAAAACTAATTTTTAGTATTTTTCTTGAATTTATATGAATTAAAATCTAATTTTTAACTTGAAAAATAAATCTAAATTACTAAAAATTATGAAAACTAGGGGGAAAATTATGAAACTATTTTTCAATAATATAAATTTACTAAAAAGACTTTTCAAAACTGATTTTTTATTTTTCTGAACTTTTTTCGAATTTCTATGAACTAAAAACTATTTTTAACTAATTAAATGTCTAAAAATTACTATTTGAACTAGGAAAATTATGAAAAAATATTTTTTTTTGCTTTTTATATTTTTCTTAATCTGGGAAAATTGAAAACATATTTTTTGGAACCTTTTCTGATTTATTTGTATTAAAAACTAATTAAAAAGTTTTAAATCTAATTTTAAATGGGATAAATAGCAAACAGTACTGAAAAAATATGAAAATTTCACGAAAATTCTAAAATATGATTAGGAAACTAGAAAAAATGAGAAAAACTATACTAGTATGCTGGAAATGAAGGCTGATGTGTAACTGCTTATCAATAAGCTAACAAAAATAAGCAATAAGCTATAAGAGTGCACCTAAAGCTTCCAGAACCTAATTTATGCTAAGACTACTTAAAAGAAACTGAATACTACTAGCCTACACTACTGGAATTCAATCTGCAATTATCTGATGCAATATCAATTAATAAGCCAAACAGGCTAAACCCCCTACTTGCAGCTTAACCACATGCTTAAATTAACCAATAAGCCAATGTGAAATCCAGAACTTGGAACCTTAAGAAAACTAAACAAAGAGTACTTAGACAAATTATGAGCCTAAAACTAGCTTTTATGAAAAAATTATGAACTCTGCAATAGGCCTGTGCACACTCAGTTAATGTTGAGAGTGTGCACAGGGCAATCTACACCTAATTGTTAAGCTGCTAAAGTGCTTATTAATAATTCAGAAAATTCTACTAAAATTGTTTTTGAAAACAAAACCAGCTGAAGTTCAATTACCCAAAATTTCAAACAATTTGAACTAAAGATGAGAGAATTAAAAATCCACAAAGATCTCTTGTCAGAACTGAAATTCACTTTTTAACTTTTTAGAACAGAAAAGGAATTTGAATTTATTGAACTTAGATCCACTAAACCAGATTGTAAATGTTGTTTTGAGATGAAATGAGATCAAATCATGCAATCCTATATGAATTTATACCTAAAATGCAAGTTATGCTTAATCCTAACACAACAGATATGAAATGAGAACAGATTTAATAAACTTTTGACTTCTGGTGATAACAGATGCAAAGCAATGATCTAATTGAGTCTAAATAACCTAGAATGGACTTACGAAACTGAACTAGACCTCTGAATAAGCCTCTAACTCATATTAAAGACATGATCCAAACACCACTTATTTAAGCTGCTTAACTGATTTTCTAACTCATACTCAAATCCAATCCAAACAATACCACAATCCAGATTCAGCTAGCTAAATGGGACCTATATCAAACTAATTAAAGCAGTATTTTAACACTAAATTACAAATGATCAAATTATGCAGATATGAACCTAATGATGCAGTTTCAAACAGAATTAAGATGTAAACACAAACTACAACTAAGCAATCCTAATTAAGCTATAATCTACTTAGGTAAACAGAATCAAAGCAAGATTACCACAGAACTTTTAAGCTAGAGCAGATTTAAGAAGAGAGAAGAAAACTAACATTTGTCCAATCACAATGGTTTGCTAAATCAAATAACCACTATCTAAATTTTGATATTAATCCCAAATCACTCTGATCTCAACCCATTTCCATAACCACAACAGCAATTCAGAGTGATTCTTCAAATTAGTAGCAGATTGACTTTTGTTGACTGAGTAGAAAATTGCAAGTAGGATCTGAGTAAATAGTTATTAAGCTCTTAATAAGCTATATGTGAGCTTATAAGAGCTTAAGAAAGCTAAAACAGATACTGAATTCAAATTAAAAAACAGATTGAAATATTTTTAATTTTGAAGTATTTTTCTATGTTTTTTAGTAATTTTTGTTTAGAGAGAAATGAATACTGAAATTAATAAGTAAAAAGTTAAAATGATTAATCACACTAACAATGAGCTTAATGTAAACAATCAAACAGTAATGAAACTTGAATTAAAATTTAAAGCTAATTTCATTAATAAAATTGAGTACAACTGGAAATGTAAAGAAAATAACAACAGAATATTTAAAACATTTAAAAACTAGGAAAAAGCTATAAATGCTCAATGTACTTTATAAAAATGACTCATTCTACATACTATACTTTTTTTATTGTCATTCTTCTTAACCTTCTTCACGATAGTTGTCATAATGCTTAACAAACGCTCTTCTCTTATGCAAAAAGACTTAAATGCCCTTGGATCATCATCACCACTACCCGAATAAGGTGTCATTAGCAAGAAAAAGGAAAATCCAGAAGGGTTACACATATGGCTACAAACAAAAAAACCCAAATCGTGTTTATCAAAAACACAAATCCACTGTAACATTATTAAATTGTTTGTTGTTAAGATGTTAAACCCATTTCCAGCCAAGCAACCATCACTGAGGTTTCAGTATCGCTTTTAATTGTCTCATCACGAGTTTACCTTGGTATCCTCATCACAGGTTCTGGCCAAATAACCCATTTCCACCAAGCAACCATCAACGAGACACCGAGTAATTATTGATGCATACCAACCTTCCGAACACAAACCTCCGCTCATCGGATCTTGTAGGACACGCCGGAAAAGTGGGATTTAAGTCGGTGTTTAGATAAAGGGTTTTGGGAGAGTGAGTTCGAGGTTCTGAGATGATGAAAATGATTAGATGGGTTTTGAAGATTAAGTGGTTTGAAGTAATGGGTATCTTTTGTATTTGAATATTTGACAATCCACCTCTTTAATGATCTTGTGTGCTTTGATTGATAGATGCATCTGGAAAACCTGTAATGAACCCATGATCGATGTAAGCAAGGAAAGAAAGAAGGTTCTAGTGAGAGGGAAAGTTGAGTGTGGTGTTTTTTCCCTCTTTGATTTAACATAGGAGACAAAGAAGAGTATAGAAGTTTCAGGAGAATAGCAAACGGGAAACGGATGATATAACGGTGCTACAGTGTTTTATGGTGGAGGGAGAAGGGGTACTTAAGTCTTTTCGCAAGAGAGAAAAACATATAATTAAGCATAATGATACCCACGTGATACATTATTAAGTAAAATGACAATAAAAAAAGTTGAGAAAGCATAATGAGTTTTTATGGTAAGTACATTAAGTATTTATAGCTTTTTTCCTAAAAACTACAAATAAACTCAGAAAACTACACACTAGCTATGTGAAATTCTAAGGGTACTAGAAGGGTACCCGCGCAATGCGTCGGCGGGTACCCGATGACTATTTTGTAGCGAACAAATGTTTTGAGGTGGTGATGTGATGAGATGGTGGTGATAGCGGCGATAAATATAGTTATATGTGTTTGCTTACCGTTTAGTGAATTCGTTTCACAACACTTGAATGTATATGTGTTAGTTGTGTGTTTGTTTGGGTTACCCGTAACTTTCACGCGACATCATTATTCCCATATAAAAATACCCTCGCAATCTCTTACGCGTCAAACACTCCCAAAAGTATATGATTTTGACGAATCAAGATTATATTGATTGGAATAAATGAAATAAAGATTAAAGTTGTAAAATTTGAATTAAAATAAAATAAACCCACTAAAAATATAAAAACTAAAAACTCATAAAAATATATTAAAATGGATGTTGAATTAAAGAGCATAAAATTTTAGAAAATATGGTGAAATTAGATTATAATATAAATAAGTAGATAAAAAGATATTTTAATTTGAAAATAAAGATGAATTTTTAGTTGAGAAGTGACACATGTCATTTTATAATTGGAGCTCCTTATCTTAATTTTTGGTGGTTAGGAGTTAGGCTTGAGTTTGTTAAGAAGTGACACATGTCATCTCATGATTAGAGCTCATTATCTTAATTTTACATGCATTATAATATATCTTTTCATAATAAGCAAGTAAAAAAGTCTGAATTTTTAAGCCTTCTAATTTTAGAAGGCCTAAATGCATTATAAAGTAGTATAGATATATAGGAGAGCAATGAGCTTGGAAGGATCTGGAAACTTGAATTTGTGCTTTCTCTGAGCCTCTTACATTCGTCAGATCATATCCCAGCATTAATCCTTTCATCTTAGCCCTTGGATCAAATTCTCCACGTCCCATCCACCAATCATGTGCAAGGAATCACACGGATAGCTGACCTGGCATTCCGTGTCAGTGTGTGTGTCAGTAGAAAGTACTATGTTGCCCTTTAATTGGTTTAATTTGGTCAATTGAAGGCGAGGGTATTTTAGGGTTCATAGTGCCTGGGTTTAAGTGGGAAAAGGGGAAAAATATTTTGGCGCGTGTGGTTTTTTAGATATTTTAATGAATTTGACTTCGTTGACCGGGTGTGAAGAGGAAACGGGTATTGGAATTGGGTATACCGGGTATAGATTTGGTTGACTTAGCTATTTGGACTTGGGCTTGAGTTAGAAATGGGCTAAAGGGTGTAATAGATTGGATTTGGACTTGTTTAGTAATACAAAAGTAAGCATAGGGACCAAACTTGTACATTCTGAAATTTCAGGGGCCAAAGCTATAAATTCTGAAAATGTAATCCAAGGGCCTTTCTTGTCATTCTCAAATAAACCAAGGGCCATTTTTGCCAATTTGAATCTTCAGGGGTAATTTCGGCCAATTGCTGAAACTTGAGGGACTAATTATGCCTTTTCTTTAAAGTTGATTAAATCTTTCATAAATCATCCTCTCAAGATAAAATCTACACAAATGCTCGCTTCGACCTTCCGCTCAAACAAGCACTCTTTCTCTCGTGCTCGGGTTTTTGTCCGATTGGCTTTCTTTGCGTGTTTTAACATATCCGTACCTGCACATGCATAAACTCAAGAAACAACAAATATTAAGAATAAACGGCTCTTTCTTGGTTATTTTGGCCCTGATTTGGTAAAGAAAAGATATGTGTTTTAGCACATATCAGTCACCTATATTTAACCTAGGGACAGTGGAACATAGTCTGACTAACTATGTTCGACTTAAATTTTTCAAACACTGAGAATAGTTATACAAGGGTTATATTCAGGTTAATTTCCTACTTAAACTCGATAAACCACCATAATTCATTAAAAAGATCTGGAGACATGATAGTGTCTTACCACTCAGCGAGATCTTAACACTTATTTATACTACCTAATTTCATTCTTGAAAGTTTTCATTTATGAAATAATCCTAACTACTATCTTGGGATAGTCATCAAATCTTCTCATCAATTCTTAGAAGTACTAGCCTGTTTAGGTTTCAAGGCTATCATTCTGTCATAATCCTTTACAATCCCCTTATGATTTTAAAGCAAACTTAACATCTCTACCTAAGAATAATGGTAAACATACACTACACTCTTCTAATCATCAACATATCACATCATTATCCGAACCCCATTGTAAGTCAGTATATAAAACTTCACAGTATCACGTTTCTTTCAAAAACTAGTAGACATAAACACTATACGATATAGCCTTCATCTCAAAACTACCTAATACATGATCGATTTTGGAAGTGGTTTGGACAACCACTTGCCACTATCAAGACTTTCCTACAACGACAATTATCACATCATTATAAACTATTTCACATCAACAATATCTTACACCATTGATTAAAAACAGTTACCCTAACAACAACAAAACTATTCCATTTAACGCACTATATAGACGAAAGTGTCACCAACCATTTGTTTGGACTAAGGTGTTCGAGAGATCACACACAAACAACTAATAAAACCATACAAAATACAAATTAGGCTGCATGCAGCACACTATCGCCTAAAACAAAAATTACATAGATGTAAGGCGTTAATATTTACCAAAAATTCCATGTTAGAAATTAAGGTTTTGTTGAAAGCCTCAAATACAATAAGATATGATTCGTTTTGAGAATCGGGAAAAGCCAAACTTGAGGTATATTGGACTCTATAAGATTTTAACAAAACCCTTTAGATTATCAACTTAACCAACCACCAAAAACTTAGAATGGTACATAACACATTCTATGACCAGAAACTTGATAACGCAAAGATTAGAATTCGGCGCATATACACACATTTTCCTAGACACTTGAACATCGGATAAAACACACTGAATTCCGGGACGGAATTCCCTTAAGGTGTAGAGACTGTAGCAAACCGTAATTTTTCATAGGTAAAATGACTATTTTACCCTTTGACTTTTTAAAGTTGACCTTTGACTTTTGACTATTTGACTTTTACCGTAACGTAAAAGCAAATACGATAACCGGTAGTAACTGGTAATTTTTCTTGTGACCAACACAAGACTACGATAAGTCTATATGTTCAATAAATCCTTTATTTTCACCAATAATCATAATTTATATGAACTATTACTACTTTATCATTTTTAAGTGTACATTTTACTTTTTACGTAAGACGCGTACTCGAACCTACGTTATTAGGTTTTAACAACATAGAAGCACCCTATGAGACTTATCACACATTTAATATACCTAGTTAGAGTATATTAATAAGTTTTAACATTTTTACATTACCTAGTTTTAAGTTTCGTGACTAAGGGCTTAACATTAGTAATTATCGGGACCAAACTACACCTCATAAACCAATAACTGGCACAAATAAAACACACACTACCACCTCATATAAGAGGTGGCGTGTAAAGGGAAGCCACAAGGCCACTTGGCCTTTCCTAACACACTAGCACTTACACAAACCCACCTCTTGTCCCCCACTTCAACATAAGTCTTTCATTCTCATCTTGTTACATGTAAAAGTAACCAAAATCCTCTCATTCTCTCCTCCATGACTGTCCATCCTTCATCATAAATCATCATCACCCATTTTGATTCACACGATAAGTTACACAAGAAAGATGAAGGCCTAAGTGAGCTATACATAGTCCAAGTGTTGTTTTAGTGATTTCATGGTTAGATTTAGAGTTATTCAAGGTGTTAGGGGCTGAGATAAAGGGGATTATTTAGTGATTAACAAGGGTTAGAATCAAGATGGATAAAGATTCAAGACAAGGATTAGAGATTAGAATGGTTAAGGGTTGAATTGGTTGTACTAGTAACTTGTCATCCTAATCCTTGTAAGATTTGAGTTTATTTTCTTGTCATTCAATATGATTGTAATAATCTCTATCATTATTTGATGTAATTTGATATAAGTAGTACATGTAATATGGCTTAATTGATGTTGTAGATGATGTTGGGGTATAGTATCTGTTAGGATCCAAATAATATTGTGTTGATGATTCTGGTGGTCTTGGATGATCAAAGTACATGTTAGCCATATTTTAGAGAGAGAAAGTAGAGAGAGAGGGTGTTCTTGCTAGAGGTTTACACAAAAGTTGAATGTTAGATTATGAGAGCACCACCCTTCCATGGATGGAAGGGTATTTATACTACAAATACACGACCTCCTATCGGCTGTGGATCGTGCATACTGGGGTAAAGACCGTCCTTCCTCCACGGTGTTGCACTACGCTAAACTAAACTAATAACTAACTAATAAACTCGATAAATAACGTAACTAACGACAAGTCTACGAGCTAACTTAAGCTAGATAACATTTGGGGTGACCGACTCTTCACTATGGAATTTTCTAATTCCTAACAATCTCCCCAAAGGAGGTCACCCCATGTTTTACATTTTGCATCCTAGCATTCTTTCTTTGTCTTTGTTCTTGAGCTCGTGACTTGAATTCTTCACTTCGCAATCTTTGTGCATTTGTAGCGATTCTTCAAAGTCCGCATTGATTTGTACTTTCGGTGGAGGCCTTTAAGCGATCCACGCCTTTGATGATCTTCGAGCTTTCATTGAGATCATCACCACGATAAATCTCTGGATCACCCTATATTGTGTTGCCATCATGTGAAGTTGTGACTTTTGGACCGACATGCTCACACTTTTGAATCATGACATCTTTCCATCGAGTACCGAAGCCTTCGGTTCATGATATTTGTAGCAACAGCGAGAAGCATAGTATAAAATATCGAACCGGGTTATGTAGATATGCACCGGTCATGATATCTTCAATTAAGTGTGGTTCTTTGAACATGCGGCTTTGGATTGACTCTCAATTACGATCACCGCAATCGTCCGGTGTACCGCATACGATAGTTAGCAATAAAGCGCCGCGAAAGTGTCTTTGATCACTTCGTTGAATTGAGGTACACGCCCACGGTTCCCGCTGATCGATACAAATCTTCTCGTGATCGGTAGGATTCCTAAGAATCTCCTTGACGTGGTTTCGCATTTGCTCTAGTTGTTCTCAAACCGAACGTCTCAAAGAAGACAACACGGAGTGAGTGAACCAAACAAATTGAGATTCACCGATTGATGAAAATGATTTGAAAAACAATCGCGTATTGCTTGAAGAAAGAGTTTTGCAATACAACGAAGGTTTTATGAGAAAGATCAATTTTCAAACAAAATACTTTTGTATTAGAGAATGAGTACACATTCGACGTGCTAGTGAAAAGAAGAGATTCGTACATCGAACGGTTTTCTAAAAGTATTTTCAATCGAGATACTTTTGAATTTGAAAACATAAGTACACATTCGACGTGCTAGAGAAAAGAAGATTTGCACATCGAACGGTTTTTCCAAAATATTCGTCAATTCCATTCTCGGACCAAGGTTGATTCAAGAATGAATCTCCCCATCGTTTCTATCCAGTTGTCACAAGCTTGATCTTTGCAAGATTTCACATGTCACCCACCAAGAGCTTGTTAGACATTGGCTCTGAAGGATTTCCATCTTCATTGTGAATATTTTACATATCACTCGGATGTTCGGCAATACCACAAGGATAATCGTAGGACTCTTAATATATACTTACTTTCCACATTGTGTGAAAAGTAAGTCTTCAAGAATTTAGTGTCCTAACGAGATATTGTGGATGATCTCTTGGCTCTAGACTCAATAGTGCATTTTGGTTCCTTGTCGAGACTAGGAGAGGGTCTCCTTCTTCAATATCAACAATCTCTAAGAGAAAGTCGATAGATTATGTAGGTTCCCGTGAGAATGAAACAAGCCCTTTAAGAGGAACTTGAGTAGCTTGGGAAGTTCTAGTGCAGGCATCCTTTGGGTCCATGATGTCTTGTCTTCAATACCGTGTTACCTTAGTAACCACCAAGTAGCATATGAATTGAACCCGGTTTACGCCTCTAAGGTTGAATTGATGGAGGCTAATTCTTTTCACCCTTTTCACATTCAGTTCTTTTCATTCTTCAACCCTTCGTTACCGAGACTTCATTACTAGAACCTTGTTGGGTTTATTCCATTCTAGCTCTATCTCGATCGGCACTCTTCCCAAATCTCACTTTTCTCCTTTTTCAATATATCTACGGACTCTACACTAACTAGTGGATTGTCCTGGTAGATCCTCCGGTTCGGCGGTCGTGGGAACTAATACCTAACCTCACCATCCTTATAACTCCATGCATAAAGTAAAATGGTCGGTCTTTTAGTGCAGTTCATTCTTCCTTGAAACCAATTGAAAATCATTTGGAAAACAATCAATGTACTTGTGATACGAGATCAAAGCATTTTGTACCCTAATAGTTTTGATCATTTAGAAAACCTCCCCTCAACATGTGCGTATGATTTAGAAATTGTTTAGCACAAGGAGGCAAGAGGACTTTAAAATATTTTCTTTGATCACCATTTTCATACGAAAAGGCCATTTGATTTTCATGGTAAAATTCTCCCCCTCAATATGTGCTTAGGATTTTTGAAATCATTTTTATCACATAGAGGCAAGAGTTAATTTGAAGCACATCCACAATCACAAGCGCCATTAAGAAACCATTTTAAAACTCAATCAAGGTACTTTATGTTAACACATAAAAGCATTTGCACCTCGATAGTTTATTATCATAAAAAATGCCCCCCCTCAATATGTGCTTCAAGATTCGAAAGCGTTTAGCACATATGAGAGAGCAGCATGCACAATTGAATCAAAACGATCACCTTTTATCAAATTTCATTATTAAATCACAAATTCTCCCCGATCAAAATATCAAATCCTTTGAGATTTTGGATCTCAAGTGATTTAATTAGGTTTAGAAAACATGGGAGAAAATGTGGCCTTGTTTAAATACTCATACGGTTTTGGATAAATCCTCCTCCTCAACATGTGCATTGTGTATTTGAAATCGTTTGGCACATGGAGGCGGGAGTGCCTTTGAAGGACTAAAACCAATTCCATTAAAAGCAGATTTGAGATTTAAATCACGATCTCTCACCGATCAAAGATTTCAAACCATTTGAGATTAGTGATCCCAAAAGATTTAAATAATTTAGAGAATTTTGGTGAAAGATGTGGCAAGATTTAACTTTGAAAGATGACGAGATAAGAACCATTTTAAGACATTAAAGATTGTTAGTGTCGTATGATAGTTTTTAAGAGATCTTTAAGTAAAACAAAATCATTTCACACTCAAACAAGACGAGAAAAAATTTCATTTTGACAGATCTTTGAGTTTTAAAGAAAAACCATACCATGACATAACATTAAATCTTTAGATCACCACATTTTAGCGTACAAAACGGAACTTTTTGTGAAGAAATATCGTTTTGAAAATATTTTATTTTAAATCACTCTCCCCCTCAATCCATGACCGAAGTCAATAATTGAGTGACTTAGGTTTTGATAACAAGAAGTCCGGTGATTTTCAAAAAATTAGTCCAATATATTTTCAAAACAATATTTTCCATTTTCAAAATAATTTAATCAAAATTATTTAAAAATGGTATCCTGCACAAAGATACGTTAGGTGGTTGAGAAGCTTCTGTTGTTCTTTGTAGGGCTTGGAAGAAAACCGTCTGCGAATCTGATGAGACTTCTTCACGTTGCATTTTGAATGCCAACCGAGGTCAAATTAAGCTCCGTTTCTTCAATCACTTAGAAGAAAACCATCTGGCGATGCGGTGAGACCTCTTACGTTGCATTTATGCCAACTCTCCATTGAAGTCCAATTAAGCTCCGTTTCTTCATTTGTCAACCCAAGATATAGTTACCCTTTCCTTCGCATCCATCATCTTCATTTGTGGGATCCGGATCGGGAACATTCTTAAAACCAATATACCTGCATACGTTAGTGAACACACATACAGATATATGGTGGTCGACATCACCCATAACAGCAATCGACTAATTCAAGTCAATTCAACATATCAATCAGATCATATACGGCATGGGAATAATGTGTTCATCAAACTCTAATCATCTAAACCTAACAATCACATCCTAGAAACCTAGTCCTTCAACATAGGCAATTTTATTTTACAGATAAGCACGTAGGATGATTAAGATAATCTCATTAGATGATCTGATTTGAAAACATTATCCCCTCAATCCATGACTCATTTTATGAAAAGTTTAAAAGCGCAAAAGTCATTGATTGAGTTTTCAATTATAGCGAAAACTCGGCCCGATTGAATTTCAAGCAACTCATTTTCCACCATTTTGAATACAACAAATATTTTTCAAGAATTTTAGACGGAAAAACATTTGTGTAGGAGCAACGATGCCGACATACTTTCCTCATTTTGTTTTTAGGATAAGTGCACGAAATATTTGAAAAATTGGTTTAGCGCAAAGACTTTCCTTTCTTTGAAGAGCGGGTTGCTATCGGAAATAATAGCAAGCCATTGTTTAAGAACGGGTTCTGATGTAAAGTAACGCAAGCCATCATTTGAAGCTTGGGTTCTGATCGAAATAATCGTAAGCCATAATTTTTGACATGTTTTGAAAAAGAATATTTACACCTCCCGCTCGAACTTCATCTATGGTCCCGTGCCATTATTGAATGACATTTCTAAGACCGTAGATGTTATCGATACAGAAGACATGTCTTAGAAAAACAATATTTTGGTCTTTTTCAAATTTTCGATTTTTATGGATTTTTGTTGGTTTTATATTTTTCTATTTTCTTTTGTTGGTTTTATATTTTTGTATTTTGTTTTCGAATAAGTATTTACAAGGATAGAGTAGATGATATAGTTTAAGAAGATGATGATACGAGTAATGAGATAAGGATATCAAGCACCCGTTGTAGAAGATAGAAGTCATCATCCTAAAACTTTCACCACCAAAGCTTTCGAGGCTCTTGCATTGAAGAAAGAAATTGAACCATCTGAAAGTAAGACTTTGGCGACTTCCCCAAACCGAAAATCCTATAGTCGAAAGCGATTCAAGCTTTATTTCAAGCTTGCCTTAGCCAAAGTGCACGAGAAGCACACCATTATCATAAATCCGCTGCTCCTTTCAAGAATAATCACCGTGATTCTTCGTTCGAGGTTATATCATCAACAAGAACAACAACGTATCATCCCACGTATAAATAATCTTCTCGATTCCATATCCATGAAGTCGAAGCAATCCATACCACAAGTTGTCAAGAAACCACGTCCCCAGTAGACGAATTGATGCGATCGGTCTCTTAGACTAGAGCTCACGAACCCGAATACACATACCGAAGGCAAAGAAACTTATACCATCAAGTAGCAGATTAAGTCCAATATCCAAAGAATAACCCGATGTATACTTTTCTCCCCGAAGAAAGTGTATGAAGCTCAAGAACCCGGTACCGAATGCCCAAAGAGAGAATAACCGATAACATTGAAGAAGCATGCGAATCATCGATTATCTCTGCGGGTGACAATCTCTCGGATGTCAACACCGAATAAGTGATTATATCTACGAATCACAGATTAAGCCCTCGGGTAAAACAAATTGAGCATCCCCAATGTACACAATCTCTATCCTCGATGATTGTGATAAAATCAAAATCATCACACACTTGTGTACCTCTTTCATCTTTAGAAACTAACTCTTCCATCTCTTCCCCCACGTCGTTGGAATAATAACACAAAAGCCTTCATGAGTAAAACCTTGAGTTTCTCTGCGGTCATGACATTTGTTTTACCGGGATATCTTCAATCACTTAGAAGAGTTAAGTTCGTCAAGTTTACTCTTTATGAGTCAAACCTTGAGTTTCTCTGCGGTAATAACATTTGTCTTCCCGGGATATCTTCAATCACTTAGAAGAATTAAGTTCATCAAGTTTACTCGCTTTGTGTTTATATGTGAGTCTCCTTTCTCCTTGCTGGTTTTGACACTTCAGACTCAGCAACTCATTGTAAGCCCGTATACTAGAAATCTTTTGAGAAGAACACATGTAATTATGTGGGAATCAACTTGCTGAAGACTTTCTCTGACTATTTTATCAACCCTTATGTAGACAATTTGAAGTGACCTCTGATGAAGAAAAACCGATATACCCTACTTGAAACTGAAGTCAACTTCCCACATTTGTATCTTAAGCTTGCACCTAATGATGGAAGAACGGTGTAGAATTTATGCTTCAAGCAAATCTCTATGTACTCACTACCCAAACAAAGTATGAGACATTAACACCTCTTGCGTTTATCCACACCGTCATATCGTATGACACCGAGTAAAACAAAGTAACTCCTAATAGTGATAGTTAACTGGTCTTCAACCATCCACCTCATTGCTGGTAACTAGATAAGCCAAGTCTTCAACTCAAATTCTTAAGCCGAGCAAGTTATCAAATAAGAACACGCCTTTGTGAAAGTCAACTTCAATCTCAAATAAGTGATAAATGATTAACTCAAGTAATCACCTTGTGTCAAATGTCCAACAATAGTCAATATCAACGTCTCGAGTAGTCATCGCTAAAGAATATGAGCAAGTCTAATTGGGGATTGAATCGACTTATACCACACTCCCAATTAGTGCTCTCCCTAAACCGACAATCTGCTTGATAAATGCCCGATTAAGAAGAAGTCTTTAGATCGTTAAATGCAACTCGTCTTTAGTCTTCTAACATGTAGCGTAAAATGTAGAATGCATCATAGACTCGACCTTCTTCAAGATTGTCCGGTTGGGAATAGATAGTTAACATCTTCAACTCACCAAAATTAAGAACATCACCAAAAGCATCCCAATTAACTTACATCTTGCAAGTCCCCTTAACTAAGATCTCTCCCAATCAAACAAGAACAGAAAGATGTTCATTAAGGAAATCGACAATCGGGCATAGCGAACACACAAGATGGTAACACCAAACTACCAATCACATCAAACAAGAACAGAGAGATTGTTCGGAATCATCATGTTGATGTATACGTGAAGCATTAACCGGAAGCACTTTGTCGATAAACTCATCAATCCGAGTGAAGATGTCAACCAAGGGCTCTTAGAAGAGAAAAACTCCATGTGAAGATGTCCCGATAAGAAGAAGCTCGGTTCTTACATGAGTTTAGAGCCGTATGACCATTAATTCTCAAATATCAATCAACAATGCAAAAAATAATTCACACTTCTTCTCCCCCTCAAGAATTGCATACGGAGATGCCATTCTTGATTAAGCAAGTGAACATCATCCAAATGTATTCTATTCACACTTCTCCCCACAAGATTAGCACGGGATGTCGCCATCGTCATTATAGTTGAGAAAGTGGAATCGGAAAACAATCAACATGAGTCTGTTCACTTGATGGTGAGCGCATGGAAAAGTATGAAGCATGTTGATGAGAATGGTCATTAATTAGAAGATTTCTCTTCTTGGAAGATAAAGCGCCGACACGTACACTTTTCTTTTCTTTGGAGAACGAGGCATGAGCTGTTGTGTTCATACGTCATAAGAAGATTTCTCTTCTTGAGAAGATAATCTTGCAAGCAAACGTACATTTCTTTTCTTTAGAGTACGAGGCATGAACCGATGTGTTCATACGTCATTATCTCTCTCTTTTCGCTCTTCTTAGCAAAACATGTAATCATCCCCATTATCATTCTGTAGGCTCTTTGTCGTGACAACTGATGGAGAAAACCCGATATATAATGAATTTGACCCTGAAGTAAACTAACCCGAACTCGTGACTTAAACTTGCACATGTGTAACAAAGAGCGGTGCCGAGAATTCATGCTCCATTGAATCTCTTAAGTACTCTATACTCTTCAACCAACTAACCATCAAGTAATAGACGTACATTACCTCTTGAAAATCCACAATTGAATGTGACCTTTGAGCACTACAACGTAACTCCTTTAAGTGATAGTTATTTTGTAGTGGTAAGAGCCCAATTCCCCAGTGGTAAAAGAAAAGGTAAAGACACCCAACAATAACTAGATTTCCAAGTCTTCATTTTTAATGATAAGCTTGAACAAGGATCTTGAAGAATCTTCATCCATCCATCCCGATACCTTGGATACTAAGTACACTCGCCGTGATATTTCACTTGACCTCAAATAAATAATCTTGAATTAACGCCGTTGTCACATCTTACGAATCGCTCAAATCTAGCCTTCTTTGACATTTAAACGAACTTTGATAATGGTTTCATCCGACCATGGTAAAGTGAGCATACCCCCGTAAAACATTGAAGTAACCAAACCGCCATGACGAATATCCAAACACACATCCAATTCATGTAGTACACCCTTTT
This sequence comes from Chrysanthemum lavandulifolium, assembly GCA_022545495.1. Classification (NCBI taxonomy): domain Eukaryota; kingdom Viridiplantae; phylum Streptophyta; class Magnoliopsida; order Asterales; family Asteraceae; genus Chrysanthemum; species Chrysanthemum lavandulifolium. The sequence goes on along the minus strand of CM040243.1, from coordinate 250,846,209 downwards.
ATCCCTTCTTCGAAGCAGAAACCGTAGCACCAGCATCAAATGAGATCCCGAAATACATTTTCCTTTCTCCAGGATGGTTCCATCAATACGTGATTTTAGAACTCTATGGTTTAAACCGAGAAATAGTATCTTTCGCGGGATTTTACAAAACCAAGAATAAACCGTAAGATAGCTCCGGAAATGCACCTTATTATTACTAGGATGTTTCCATTGTCACGGGATTTTACAGGTCTATGATTTAAACCGAGAAATAGGTTCTTCATGGATTTTACAAAATCAAGACAAAACCGTAAACAATGTCGTCATGAATGTGTTATGACAATTTGGGTTTCGGTGAATATCATGCTTTAGGGAACATGCGTGGTTCATCAACAAATCCTTATCCAACATCATCAACCATCCAATTAACACTTTGGTAAACACATCATTCACGCATCGATCGGCTATTGTAGTGACCACATGGAGAAGTAAACCGATATACCAAACTTGATCATGAAGTAGAAATCCCAGTTTGTTACTTAACCTTGTACTAATTCTTGTGAAGAAGAAACGGTGTACCCAATGTACAAAACCTCTTGACATATCCTCAATTCGTGAGACACCGAGTGATAGCTACGTTGTGGGTTAATCGAGAAAGAATCACAATCGTAACTAAATAGCCAAGTCTTTATCACCCTCTATAAAAGCCCAAACAAGTCATCTTCGCGGAAAGGAAGAAAGAAAGAAGACGAAATAAGTGAACGCGCCCGGAAAGTCTCACTTCAAATCCAAATAAGAAATACCGTCCAAACAACCCTGTAGTCAACTTAGTTCAATAAACAATTCAAGCCGTGACATAATATTTACCGTGAAAATGTATACACCAAAGTACCAAACCTCATAACACAACGAGTCTCATCTTCAAATCTCATCGATAAATCTCCAAGTCAAGTCTCATTATCACATCGCATCATCATCAAATCACATCTCATAATCAAAACGCACCAACAGAATACAAATCGCCACCCAAGAATATTCGATTCACAAGATTAATTATTTTTCCCAAATTGAAGCTCAAATCACCTAATACGTGTAGCCGACCCATGAATAAAATACCACTTGAGACCCGATTCATATCCGTTTCATAAACAACTTAGATCCAATAACAAATTAAACTTGGTCAATATAATCTCCCAATACCACTTAATTACTCACATGAAGACACAATCCATCAAACTTGAGGTAACATAAGAAATCAACACAAAATATCAAAGATACTGTCTCAAAAAAAATTCCACACCCGATCAATAACATTACGACTTGTCCATATTAGTATTCATATAACATTCAAGGCCCAAGTAGAAACTGCCCATGTTCGTTCCAAATTATATGATCAAAAAAAGAACTCATTTCAAAAATACACGGCCCATGAGCACCTCAACACACCTCACGGCCCATCCCTACTGTGGCATCAAATTAACCCTAATAATCCGTGATTATAAAAGAGCACTTATCTTACCTACATAATCTTTCACAAACCCTAATTATTCTCAAAATATCCGCCTCTCTCATTAGCACAAAAATAAATCTGCTCCTTTCACAAACCACTCTTGATCTAAACGAATCAATAAATCAGAATAATTCATCCATGCTCAAATCCGATTGATAAGACATATCATTATCACACACTCAAAATCATTGGACCAGTCAAGACGAATGCCATCATGCTCGCCACAGGGATGGCTGAGGCACACGACATGGTTTCAGAATCAAAAACGAGGGTAGGTTTTGTGCGATGTATTTATCGTATATGAATTCCATTATCAGATTAGTCATGAACGAACGAAAAATAAAAATAACATTGTTGTTATGTTTTATTTCTTGTGGTTTCGAAAATTAATTGAAGCAAGTCTTTATACATAGGGTCTATGATGAAATTGGTTCGAACAAAACAAACGAATCTTATAAAGATTAAGCAAATGTACGAACCAAATCTGAGATCTAGTTTGAGTCGAGAGATGTTGAGATCAAGAGATGTTGTCTTAGTTTAATACGAGATTGAGTCATGAAAATATTGGTTTGAGGTTGATGAGTGTCTAAATACTCATCATTTTTGTACTATCTAGACTGCAAAAACATCTGAAAACACTCAGAAATGCATCAAAATGATGAAAATATCACAAATAAGTGTTTTATGTGTTTTAAATGCAAAATGCCAAAATCGGTGAAAAGCGTATCAAGTTTGCATAATTGGCGCTTTAGTCCCCAAGTTATAAAAGTTGTCAAAACTAGTCCACAGTAATTCAAAACTTGTAAAAGTCAATTAAGGTCCATAAGATTCAAAAGTTGTCAAAACAAACCCTTTAAAGTTCAAAATCACAAAATGACAACTTTAGTCCCTAAACTTTGAAAATTGTCAAATATAGTCCTTGGTTAATTTAAAAGTGAAAATTATCAAATTTAACCTTGTACTATTAATAAATGACAAGAATGGTCCTTATGATAAACTTTTGGAAAATTACATCTTTGGTCCCTTAAGTTTCAAAAATGACATAAAAGGTCCTTGGAATTATAAAAAAATGGGATTTTATCACTAATGGTCCTTGTACTATTAATGAATGGCAAGTTAGGCCCTTGTATTAACTTTGGTATAATGGCAGGTTTAGTCCTTCAAATTGGCAGAATTACATATTTGGTCCTTGGGCTTGTTATTACTACCAAACCAAACGGATCCTATATTAAACTAAAGCCCAAAACCAAATCCAAGTCCAAAACACAACCCAGCTTATCCCAGGCCCAAATCCAATTAACCCGACCCAGTGTTTAAAAACAAAACCCGCGCTCAACTGTTCATCCTCTTCCTCTCCACCTGTATCCACTCACCTCCCTCCACCGCTCACTACCACCGTCCACTCACTTTCACCAACTCCCAGGTATGTACTAACCCCCTCCACCTTGCAAGCCCACTCACTACCTCAATTAATGCAAAGAACCTGCCCAAGACTTTTTTGGCGCCAAAAGTAAAATTGATGGCTAGGATGTATTACAGAGATCCAATGGTGGTGGGATAAACTCAGAAGCATGTGGGGAGCCTAAAAAGGCAATAAAGAAAGAAAAAGAAGGAGAGGAGAAGGCAAGTAGTGTAGTTTTAGTTTAGTTGATGTCGTTTTAATTAGTTTTCAAATTCCAGTGTTTGTTTAAGCTCTCTAGTACTTTATTTAAATGTTTTCAGTGTAAATGAATGTATTTTAGTTATCAATTCCAAGTTTTAATCTAATTTTCAAGTTTATGAAATTTCCTTGTTCAAATTCTTAATATATTCCACTGTTGATTGTAGTTGTTTCTAAGAACCTTAAAGCTCATATAAGCTCTCTCTTAAGCTCTTATAAGCTTTAGAGAATCTTAAAATCGATTTACATTTGTAATTCAAAATTACCAAAAATACCAAATAAATTAGCTAAAAATAAAAAAGCATGGAGATGGTGCAAAAGACTGAAGCAGAGTGATGTATGGATTGCATTTGGGTTAGAAGCTTATTGGTAAGCTTATAGGTGTGGTCCTTGGTTCTAAATTCTTAGTTTGGAGCATAAACATAATTTGTAAGCCATTTATTTAAAATTTGCATATTCTAGTATAAGTGTTTTAAACTGTTAAATTTTGTTTAATCCTATTTAAATATAGTTATTATAAGGTTTTTAATCGGTGTCATGGTCTGTCGGTGGAATACTTGGAAAAGCTTCAAAAGCAGTCCTCATAAAGGGGTGTTTGGGCGATTAGTTATTCAAGTTAGAATGCATTTGTGTGATTGTTAGTTGTTGTATCATGTTACATTAACTCTAGATATCTCATTTCAAGCATAGAACTTAGTCCTTATTCCACAAAAAGTCAAAATCAAGCTTAAGCTTTTCTTGACAGTTAACTGTTAAGAATTGTGATTGCATAATCATCTTTTCAGTTTTAAAAGTTGTTTATCTAGCTTACCTCAGCCTCAAATTAGCTTAATACATCATAATAGATCATCTAGGATCATCAGAAGTTCATAAAAGTCAATCTTGTTCACAATTAAAAAAGTCAAAATTTCTTATATGCAGTTTTTGAATAAAATGAATAATTTTGTGTAGGATTCAATACTAGGTTTTAGCCTTCATGCTTTTAGGATAGTAATATTTAACTGCTTAACTAAATTAGAAAAATAGTAGCTCTCTCCCACTTAGCTTATAAAGTGCTTATTATTAAGCTTGTTTTGAGCACCCATTTCTGAACATGCCCTGCACCACCACAACAGTGGGCATCACCACCACTTTGGTGGGTCCCACAGGCCACACCAGTGGACCCCACTGGTGGTTCTTGGTTCCTTACCACTCACCACCCAGCTGACTATCCATTTCAGTCAATATTTTGAGCTTAAGCTCTGTGGACCCCAACCTTAGTTCAGCCACAATATTGTCCCATTTTCTAAATAAAACTAGTTTTTGCTTTGCTTAATTTTTAGCTTAAACTGCTTTTCAGAAGTTTAGGATGGTTGGAATAGGTTAGTAGTTACTTAATATAGCATTAGTTAGCTTCGTGTTCAATTTGGTACTGTGGTGGCTTTTAGCTTATTTTGAATTAACTTATTAATAAGCGATTACTGCTATGACTTATTATTCCTCCAATAAGCATATGTTTTGATATTTTTATAAACTTAGAATAATATTTTAGCATTTTCCTGAATTTTCAGATTTTTCCATCACTTTGTTTTCTATTTTTTTTATTTAAAATAGTTTTAAGTCTTTTAAATAGCTTTTAATGCAAATAAATCGAGAAAAAGCTTAAAATATTATGTTTTCAATTTTCCTAGATTAAGATAAATATAAAAGTCATAAAAGTATTTTTCCATAATTTTCTTGGTTTAAATAGTATTTTCTAGCATTTTAATTAGTTTTAAATAGTTTTAAATTAATAATAAATACATAAAAGTCTAAAAATATATTTTCAGTTTTAAAATACGTTTTATCATATTTTAGACTTTTCTAAGTTATAATTTCATTTTCTAGGTTAATTTTGTATTTTCTTGTATTTTAGTGCATTTTAAATACTTAATAAATAGTTTTTAATTAATAATAATTAAATAAATAGTTGTAAAATAATTTTCTTTTCTAATAATTTTCTTTTATTACTAGGATTGTAAAATGTCATTTTTATATTTGTAGGCCTTTTATTTCTTAAAACTCACGTTTTATTTTGTGCGTTTACGTAATTTTAAGCGTCGTTTTAGGTTTTAAACGTTCATCATTATAAAAATAGTGATAGCATTTATTTAATATATTTTAACTTTTTAATTTCTTTTAATTTGCATTTAAGTCGCTGTAATTTATTAATCTTTTCTTTAGGTAATTTTCATCAAAAACCTTCCTGATCACTATCATTAGTGATCATTCTATCATCTGAAGTTGTTTAAACACCAATTCATCCTCCGTGGGACTTAACGACCCAGGAATCCCCTATATTCCTCTGATCTAAAATGCATTTGGTGTTTGAGCTATTTTGAGTTTCTTACGGTTGGTCATTCACAAGTGGCTAGCTTGCGTGAGATAACTTGACGGTTTTGCACCGATCAAATTTTAGGCGCTTGCTTGCGGGGAGGTCAGAAGCGTGTTTTAAGCATTTTCGGATCCATTCTTGCACATATACCAACTTTTTGTAAACAGTTAATCAAAATCAAAAGTTCATTAACACTTTTCCTAAGGTGTTAACAACACCAAAAATATTTTTTCTTTCTTTGTTTTTACAAAATGTTTATCCAAAAATCCAAAATATTCATCTTTAACCTCTTACCCTTTTTGATTCTTTATTCCTTTTCCCTCATCCATTTGATTCTAACTTCTTCTATTCTCATGGAATCTCTCGACTACGACGAATGGAGCGGTTGAAAAACTTCCTATTTTATCACAAATGTCAAGAATTCGTGTTGTTCGTGATGATCCATTGATTCTGCGTAGGGAAATAGAGCGAGAAACCGGGGTGACAAAGGACCGGTACTTCCCTCGATAATGGAGGTGCTAAATACATCCAACCTACGGTTATCAAAAATCTAACCCTCGATTGCTCTAAGCCGTCTAAAATTGATCCTACACTTTCACGATTTACGGTTAAAAGCAAACATGCGAATTTAGACCGGTGACTAGCAAGAATGACTTGCCTAATCTTCACGTTTCTCAAGAACCAAAACCGGAGACCATAACGGAGTAGTGGAAATTGCTAGCTCTCGAGCACACCACTTGTCCCACCTCCGGATTTTTCAAAATGTTCTTTGAGACTTAATAGTCATTCGGATCACCATGTTGGTTTTGTTGATTCTTTGAATGAGCCGATTCCTTCTCATAACTCTCAAATAGAATGTTTATTCCTTGTGTCGGTTGTGGTGAGCCTCTTTTGGTTCACCATGTCATTGATATGCGTGTATCTGATGTGGCAATGATATTCGTAGCAGGAGTTGTTTGTTTTGTGGTTCGAGGAATTCATTTGATTATGATCTAATCCGAACTCATTTAACGACCCTCAAATTTTTCTAATTACACACCACACCCGACTCATCTTCATATAATCAACAATACTACTGTGAATTTTGTGGAGGTCCTCACCAAGGATTTGAGTGTCAATCCGAAACACGTTTGTCTATGAGCAGTTTTCGGTGATGCTCGAACTTTGGTTATGACCAATATCCATATGATTCACCAATCCGGGCTCAGCAGTTTCTTGTTGTGAGAACTGTGGAGGTCCCATTTCACTCGATTGTCAAGCAGAATCCATTTCCTTGTAACAATTATGACTATCCATATCACGATCAACCTCCACGGTGCCAAATGACTCAAACTCCTCGGCAAACCCAACAAGACACTTATCTAGAGCTTACGGGTCGGTGAAAAGAGCGAGGAGTTGAGTAAAACGACATTCATAATGTTCCCGCTTTTCTTGTGTATATTGTGGGGTCCTCATGATGATTATAAATGTCAACCTTCGGTTTGACAAATCTCCACTCCCACAATGTCCCGTCATTCAAAATTCACATGAGAAATCCATGGAAGAATTGCTAGGTGAAGTGCGGCCGCTAAAATAAATTCCCAAATTGCTTTTGAAAAATCTATTAGGAAATTAATTGCAAAAAAAAAAGCCAGGATCTAGCTCTCAATTTCGTTTTATTCACGATGATGGTGATGATGAGGATGCACTTGGTATCCTACAATTTTATAAAGATTCATCAAGTTCATCGGTTGATATTCCAATGATTGAGATTCATTCTCAAGCAACCGCTATCACACCAAGCTCCCACTCACTCTCTCGAACATGGGAGGCGAGCATCTTGACACTTGTTCCTAAAAGGAATCGGACGAATTCATAAAGTCTAGTGTTGAGGACCTTGTCCCAATCCCAAGAGAGTCACGGGGAATTCTCGAGCATTTGTGTGATATCCTACCCTCTTGTCTTCCAAAATAATCATGTTGAGATGTTCTCGATTCTAATGATGAAGATTCGTTATCTTGTGGAGACATCGTTTATGTGGAAGATTTACCTTCGAGCTTGTTAGCTTAGAAGAAGAGAATGATGAAGAAATTGACACGAAATCAAAGATGAAGCTCTTGAGCAACATTATTGAATGTCGGTATTCTCATTTCTAAAATCGAGGCTTTCAAAGAGAAACCTATTTCATCTCCTATCCCCATAAAGGATAGTGACATTTTTCCGATGATTCTATTAGGAAATGGAAGCCTTCTGTTTTGATCGGATGGGAGAGAAAATTAGTGGTAATACCACTTCTCATTTTCATAATTCTCTCCCGATTATGAATCATTTACATTGGAGGAGTTCACGGTGAACCCGCTCATATCAATTACGAATATGATTCATTCACCTTGAGGAGTTCTCCTGTGAACTTACTCATATCATATCTCCGCGGAGTATGATAATTTCTACTGATCTAGACACACTCATAATATGTCTTGATCAAGTGAGCTTAACGAGGAGATTCATGAAACTATGAATTCTCTATTGAGGATGAAGAGTTAGTCATGATTTTTATCATGATTTTCTTTCTTTTCTTCATATATCCCGTAACTTCTCCTGTTCTTCACTCCTTGGGAATGAAGACATTATCTTTGACCCCGCATTTTCATTTATCATTTTGAGCGGTTCTATGTATATCTCATCGGTGTGGAACTTTCACGTACTTGATGATTATATAAACATCTTGAATGAAAGTCCGATGGAGATTGTCACTCCACTTACTTCCCATGAACAAATTAATTGGGGTCGAGTCAAGCTAGCGACTCGGTAATCAAAAACGATGAGTTAAACATGGGTTTTCACCGTGTGTACCACATTAGTGTGGGGGAGATGCCCGCATGTTGTATATAGATCTTAAAAATGAATGAAAATTGTAAATATATATAAAAAAAGAGAATAATTGTTGTGTTTCTACACTTAGCTAGTAATGTTATCTTTTCGTTCTAAGTTTCGGCATAACAGTAGTACTTTGAATATTGAGGACAATATTCATTTCTAAGTGTGGGGGAAATTAAGCGAATTTGATCATAAATGTACCCTTTTAGTCCCTTTTTCCCAAAATGGCCAAATTTAAAATTTTTTTTAGTGGAAGTACTATGTACTAAACACAACAAATGGTAATCAATCCACCATGTCTAACACACATAAGGATTGGCTAATCCGAGAACAAGCGGCTCTTGGTAAAGATATCTCAAATCCGTTTATGGCTTGCAATTTGCCTAAAATTGTATGGTACCTCAACTCACCATATCCTAAAAAGTAAAGAGTTGGCTAGCCCATAAGTTTATGGCTTGTGGTAAAGGCGATGGAAAAACCATAATTGGTAATCGACTCACCAAAGATAATATTGATAATTTATCTAAGAGTTGACTAGTCCGAAGCAAACGACACGGTAAAGACAAATCAAATCCGTTCATAGCTTATGATTTGCTCAAAATCATTTGGTTATCATTGTACCAAGATTCTTACTTGAATCAAAACAATTGGCTACTCCGAGTAATGGCTTTTGGTAAAGAGATAAAATCCATTAACTTTTAATAAATCATTGCTAGGGACTAGCAATATCTTAGTGTGGGGATTGATGAGTGTCTAAATACTCATCATTTTGTACTATCTAGGCGCAAAAACATCGAAAACACTCGAAATGCATCAAAATGATGAAAATATCACAAATAAGTGTTTTATGTGTTTTAAATGCAAAAATGCCAAAATCGGTGAAAAGCGTATCAAGTTTGCATAATTGGCGATTTTAGTCCCCAAGTTATAAAAGTTGTCAAAACTAGTCCACTGGTAATTCAAAAACTTGTAAAAAGTCAATTAAGGTCCATAAGATTCAAAAGTTGTCAAAACAAACCCTTTAAAGTTCAAAAATCACAAAATGACAACTTTAGTCCCTAAACTTTGAAAATTGTCAAATATAGTCCTTGGTTAATTTAAAAAGTGAAAATTATCAAATTTTAACCTTGTACTATTAATAAATGACAAGAATGGTCCTTATGATAAACTTTTGGAAAATTACATCTTTGGTCCCTTAAGTTTCAAAAATGACATAAAAGGTCCTTGGAATTATAAAAAAATGGGATTTTATCACTAATGGTCCTTGTACTATTAATGAATGGCAAGTTAGGCCCTTGTATTAACTTTGGTATAATGGCAGGTTTAGTCCTTCAAATTGGCAGAATTACATATTTGGTCCTTGGGCTTGTTACTACCAAACCAAACGGATCCTATATTAAACTAAAGCCCAAAACCAAATCCAAGTCCAAAACACAACCCGACTTATCCGAGGCCCAAATCCAGTTAACCCGACCCAGTGTTTAAAAACAAAACCAGCTCATTGTTCATCCTCTTCCTCTCCACTGTATCCACTCACTCCCTCCACTCCACTACCACTGTCCACTCACTTTCACCAACTCCCACTATGTACTAACCCCTCCACCTTGCAAGCCCACTCACTACCTCAATTAATGCAAAGAACACGCCAAGACTTTTTGGCGCCAAAAGTAAAATTGATGGCTAGGATGTATTACGAGAGATCCAATGGTGGTGGGATAAACTCGAAAGCATGTGGGGAGCCTAAAAGGCTATAAAGAAAGAAAAGAAGGAGAGGAGAAGGCAAGTAGTGTAGTTTTAGTTTAGTTGATGTCGTTTAATTAGTTTTCAAATTCCGGTGTTTGTTTAAGCTCTCTAGTACTTTATTTAAATGTTTTCGGTGTAAATGAATGTATTTTAGTTATCAATTCCAAGTTTTAATCTAATTTTCAAGTTTATGAAATTTCCTTGTTCAAATTCTTAATATATTCCCTTTGTTGATTGTAGTTGTTTCTAAGAACCTTAAAGCTCATATAAGCTCTCTTAAGCTCTTATAAGCTTTAGAGAATCTTAAAAGTCAGTTTACATTTGTAATTCAAAATTACCAAAATACCAAATAAATTAGCTAAAAATAAAAAGCATGGAGATGGTGCAAAAGACTGAAGCAGTGATGTATGGATTGCATTTGGGTTAGAAGCTTATTGGTAGCTTATAGGTGTGGTCCTTGGTTCTAAATTCTCGGTTTGGAGCATAAACATAATTTGTAAGCCATTTATTTAAAATTTGCATATTCTAGTATAAGTGTTTTAAACCTGTTAAATTTTGTTTAATCCTATTTAAATATAGTTATTATAAGGTTTTTAATCGGTGTCATGGTCTAATCGGTGGAATACTTGGAAAAGCTTCAAAAGGTCCTCATAAAGGGTGTTTGGGCCGATTAGTTATTCAAGTTAGAATGCATTTGTGTGATTGTTAGTTGTTGTATCATGTTACATTAACTCTAGATATCTCATTTCAAGCATAGAACTTAGTCCTTATTCCACAAAAGTCAAAATCAAGCTTAAGCTTTTCTTGTGATTAGCTGTTAAGAATTGTGATTGCATAATCATCTTTTCGAGTTTAAAAGTTGTTTATCTAGCTTACCTCAGCCTCAAATTAGCTTAATACATCATAATAGATCATCTAGGATCATCGAAGTTCATAAAAGTCAATCTTGTTCACAATTAAAAAGTCAAAATTTCTTATATGCAGGTTTTGAATAAAATGAATAATTTTGTGTAGGATTCAATACTAGGTTTTAGCCTTCATGCTTTTAGGATAGTAATATTTAATCGCTTAACTAAATTAGAAAAATAGTAGCTCTCTCCACTTAGCTTATAAAGTGCTTATTATTAAGCTTGTTTTGAGCACCCATTTACGAACATGCCTGCACCACCACAACAATGGGCATCACCACCACTTTGGTGGGTCCCACAGCCACACCAGTGGACCCCACTGGTGGTTCTTGGTTCCTTACCACTCACCACCCAGGTGACTATCCATTTCAGGTCAATATTTTGAACTTAAGCTTTGTGGACCCCAACCTTAGTTCGGCCACAATATTGTCCCATTTTCTAAATAAAACTAGTTTTGCTTTGCTTAATTTTTAGCTTAAACTGCTTTTGAAGTTTAGGATGGTTGGAATAGGTTAGTATTTACTTAATATAGCATTAGTTAGCTTCGTGTTCAATTTGGTACTGTGGTGGCTTTTAGCTTATTTTGAATTCTTTATTAATAAGCGACACTGCTGACTTATTGTTCCTCCACATAAGCATATGTTTTATATTTTTATAAACTTAGAATAATATTTTAGCATTTTCCTGAATTTTCAGATTTTTCCATCACTTGTTTTCTATTTTTCTTTATTTAAAATAGTTTTAAGTCTTTTAAATAGCTTTTAATGCAAATAAATCGAAAAAGCTTAAAAAATATGTTTTCAATTTTCCTAGATTAAGATAAATATAAAAGTCATAAAAGTATTTTTCCATAATTTTCTTGGTTTAAATAGTATTTTCTAGCATTTTAATTAGTTTTAAATAGTTTTAAATTAATAATAAATACATAAAAGTCTAAAAATATATTTTCAGTTTTAAAATAAGTTTTATCATATTTTAGACTTTTCTAAGTTATAATTTCATTTTCTAGGTTAATTTTGTATTTTCTTGTATTTTAGTGCATTTTAAATACTTAATAAATAGTTTTTAATTAATAATAATTAAATAAATAGTTGTAAAAATAATTTTCTTTTCTAATAATTTTATTTTATTACTAGGATTGTAAAATGTCATTTTATATTTGTAGGACTTTTATTTCTTAAAACTCACGTTTTATTTTGTACGTTCGTAATTTTAAACGTCGTTTTAGGTTTTAAACGTTCATCATTATAAAAATAGTGATAGCATTTATTTAATATATTTTAACTTTTAATTTCTTTTAATTTGCATTTAAGTCATTGTAATTTATTAATCTTTTCTTTAGGTAATTTTCATCAAAACCTTCACGATCACTATCCTTGGTGATCATTCTATCATCTGAAGTTGTTTAAACACCAATTCATCCTCCGTGGGACTTAACGACCCAGAATCCCTATATTCCTCGATCTAAATTGCATTTGGTGTTTGAGTGTTTTGAGTTTCTTCTGGTTGGTCATTCACAGTGGCTAGCTTGCGTGAGATAACTCAGCGGTTTTGCCGTCGGAGGTCTTGTAAGTCTTGTGAATATGAAAAAATTGTTGATAGTTTGGACTGATGATGGTTTATTTTGGACCTGAGGTTGTGATGTAGTATTGGAATGATGGTATATTGTTTGTGGTCATGGTCAGTAATTCTCATTCTTCCTTTCTGTTATTGACAAGTCGCTACCCTTTTTAAGGACAAGTCGCCACGGCCAAGTCGCCACCTGTCATGAGTCAAGTTGCTAGCAAGTCTTATTCAAAGCAAGTCGCTAGCGTTTTTGAGTCAAATCGCTAGCATAAGTCGCTACTTGTATGTGATAAGTCGCTAGATCTAGTGTCTAAGTCGTCATTGACTTTAAAGAAAGTCAACAAATACCAAGTCGCTACAGAGATGTGTAAACAACTCGCTAGCATAACTGCTACTCACATACAACGAATCTAGACGACTTGTAAAGACAAGTCGCCACTAGTGATTGTTACAAGTCGCTATATATAGTACAACTCGCTAGGATGAAAATAAACTTTTTCGATCGTTTTTGACTACTTTTCTGGCCAACTTCATATTTACCCAGAAAAATTGCATAAAAGATGCACCATTTGACCCATTATGACCAAAAAAATAACAAGATATTCATATTTAGGACAAAGCATATTTTGGACAAAGTGTACATATCTGAAACTTGGACAAAACAAAAGCAGAACTTGGACACATGTTAGAATTACTAAACTGTTTACCCAAACACAACCATTAGACCATTAAAGCAATGAAACAAAACCATTTTAAAACATGTATTAACAACAAACCAAACTAGCCTCATAGACCGAACCATGAAAAATACCATATGAATCATCAAAACAATAAAACCTTGGCTCTTGATACCAATTGTTAGGATCCAAATAATATTGTGTTGATGATTCTGGTGGTCTTGGATGATCAAAATACATGTTAGCCATATTTTAGAGAGAGAAAGCAGAGAGAGAAAGAGGGTGTTCTTGCTAGAGGTTTACACAAAAGTTGAATGTTAGATTATGAGAAGCACCACCCTTCCATGGATGGAAGGGGTATTTATCTACAAATACACGACCTCCTATCGGCTGTGGATCGGGCATACGGTGGGTAAAGACCCGTCCTTCCTCCACGGTGTTGCACTACGCTAAACTAAACTAATAACTAACTAATAAACGATAAATAACGTAACTAACGACAAGTCTACGAGCTAACTTAAGCTAGATAACATTTGGGGTGACCGACTCTTCACTATGGAATTTTCTAATTCCTAACGGTATCTCGAGCGAGGTTAAGACAATCAATAGCGATAGCAATACCACTTGGTGGTTACCGGATATCACTTGGAATCGTGTGATCACTTTCCAAAGTAAACTATTCGACCCTAATGCTTGAGTTACATGAATATCTACTTGGGATAAGACCAAATGCAGTTATAGAATTAGGCACAATTCAATAACCCTTGCGCTTATAAGTGCTTAGTGTTTTTCTGTGTGTCTTTCATGCATAATCAGATCTCCTATATAGGAGGTTACTCTAAGCTAGTCAAATGGTATTATGAGAATTAATCGGCCCATTAATCGCCTCATAATTATCCCATTATAGTCATTAGTGGTTACATGACCAATTAAGCGTGGTCATAAAGAAGTTGTAATCGCCATTTAGCGATACTTTCCATAAGCGATACTTTACACTAGCGGTACTTTCCACTTATAGTGGAAATACGACCTATCGATGGAAACATCGCTTATCGATACTTCATAGTACTAGCGGTGGATACACCACTCGGTGGAAACATCGCCTATCGATGGAAACATCGCTTGTCGATGAAAACCACAGCGATACTTTCCACAAGCGATACTTTCACCGGTACTACCAATACAAACCACTATTAAAGTCGGGTGTTCATGGACCTTATGGGTGTACACTCCGTACCTCTAACCCATTACAAGGTGTGAACTAATCCCACAAGTGCAATAAATTTTCCAACAATCCTCCCAATTGATTCACTTCCTTTGCATGAAAATAAACATTAATCAAAACATGTGCATAAGCGAAAATATCCACGAGGATTGAGTTTCCATCCTAGTAAATTACACATTCAAATATTCGAGAATCGGGGTGTTCTAAGAATTGAACCCTTCAACCCATTTGAATACACGAAGATAAAATACACACAAGTTTTCAAACACTTATGACTCGACACTATACAAGTCATGTGTCCATATCCAAATTCATAAATGTTGTAAAAGCTAAAAGTCCAAAGCTTCACAGGCGGCAAAACTTCAACATTTACATAGGTGGTTCCTCTTTAGTCATGCTCACCTTAAGCACTTTTTAAAGAAAATCAACCATTAAAGTAAAGACTTCATCCTCCTTTCAATGAGTTACGAGCACAACCTTGGGATGTAAATAAACATGTGCTCCAGGTCCTTGAATGTTCGACTTTCCACATTGAACTCAGCTCCCAAGTTTCCTTAGGAGGAGTTGGGTGTCCTAACATTCGGTGACTAAGTTGGACTTAAACCCATCCCTTTAGCGAGACTTTATAACCAAGTCTCTAGCTAATCCCTTCAAAGTGATCGACTAAGTTCATTGAGATCTCACAAACTCTATAGATACCACCCATTCATGATAAGCTCACGAATCATGCTATGCACGACACCTAAGTGTCTAGACTTACCATTGTACATCGGCTATAAGCCTTAGCCAATGTAGTGCATTATCATCTGGATAGAAATAGGTGCTATAGGTTTAGGCCACAATGGAATCTCAAGAAGCAAGTTTTCAACCATTGACTTCTTTACCGGAAATTGCTAGAGCCACAAATTCAGATTCCATTGTTGAACCGATGATGCAAGTTTGTTTCTTGGATGCCCAAGAAATTGCACCTCCACCAAGTAGTAATACCCGACCACGGTGAGCGAATTGTCTTGATGTTCTTGATCCAACTTGCATCGGTGTAACCTTCCAACAACGATGGGTAACGATATATGAGAGACTATAATCCATAGTTCTCTTGAATACTTGATACCCTACGAGCGCTTGCGTTGATGAGCACTAGGATTACTAGTATACTGCTCAATTTTCCCACCGCAAAACCAATATCGGGTCTTGTACAAGTCATGGCATACATCGAGCGACCAATTACCTAGAATACTCAAGTTGAGATCTGACCTTGCCATGATTAGGCATCGACTTCTCACAGTATCCATAGGTGTACTCATCGGAGTACAATCAAAGTAATTGAATTTCCTCGATATCTTCTCAATATAATGAGGCCGAGAGATAGAAATTCTATTACTTTCATGTTTAATCCTTATACCAAGGATAACATCGGCCTCCCCATGTCTTTCATGGAGAACCTTGATGACAAAATTCCTTTGTCGGTCAACTGATTTTGGTGGGTTCAAAGATCAACATGTCATCAACATATAGACAAATGATGACTCCTTTACGATTCATCAAATTTGCTATATACACATTTGTCGACTTGGTTAAGAACATAACCACTAGACAAAACCACTTCATCAAATTTTGATGCCATTGTTAGGTGCTGCTTAAGTCCATAAAGAGACTTAATCGGTTTACACCTTGTTTTCATTGCACGGCATGATGAAGCCACGAGGTTGGTTCATATAAACCTCCTCTTCAATTCACCATTCAAGAAAATTTTTTTCATCCATCGATGAATAACCAGTTGTGAATAGATGCCATAGCAATCGCCAGTCTTATGGTAATCGTCTGAGCCACGGGGCATAAGTATCAAAATAGTCTATTCGACTTTTGTTTAAAGCCACGAATGACTAGTCTAGCCTTGAACTTTTCAATAGTTCCATCTACCTTCATTTTCCTTTTGAAAATCCATTTGCAACCCGGAGGTTTGCAACGGGAGGTAGATCAACCAACACCAAGTGTTGTTGCCCATGATGGAATCCATCTCATCATTGATTGCTTCTTTCCGTAAATCAATATCACGAGACTTCATTGCTTCTTCAAATGTCTTGGGATCATCCTCAACAATGAAGCAATAAGAATATTGGTCGAGACCTCATCCTAGTTCCTTCAACTAAGTATAGTTGAAACTCGGGTCCAAATGACTTTGGAGTCGACCCTTTTGCTCTTCACGAGCACGGGTTCGGTTGTTGAACCACAACCTCATCGGGGACCACCGATGGTTCACCATCGAGGACCTCGATACACCAGTGTCATGGGTTCCATTAGAAATCCTATGACTTGGTCTAGGGGCCGATGAGAATCTATTCTCATCAAAATCGCATCCCTTGATTCAATTATTGTGTTAGGTGAAACATGTTCATTAGGTTCAATAACATAGAACCTAAAAGCCTTGGAATGCTCGGCATATCCAACAAAGATGCGATCAATGCCTCTTTCACCCAAAGTCTTTGCTTTGGATCGAAGTCTTACAATGACCCTACAACCCCAAACCTTGAGATAGTTCAGGTTGGGTTTCCTTTTAGTCGAGTTCATAAGGGGTAACCTTGTTCCTTTTGTTTGGAACCCTATTTAATAAATAGCAAGTTGTAACATAGCTTCACCCCGAACCCTTGACTCGGTCCTAAATAGGACAACATGGAATTAACCATCTCCTTCATCACCTGTTTTCCTTCGAAATTCCATTTCTTTGAGGAGTATAAGGCGATCGTTTCATGGATTATTCCAACAGATGAAATCTTGAGTATCCATGTACTCACCTCCCTATCGGTCCTTAATCTTTTGATCGGGGACCCAAGTTGTAATTCAACTTCGGTTTTAAACACTTTGAATTTATCTAATGCTTCATCCTTGGTATGTAAAAGATAGACATAAGAAAATCTAGAAGCATCATCAATAAATGTCACAAAGTACTTCTTATTCCCCAAAGAAGGAGTGGCATGCAAATCACACGAGATCATTGTGAATAAGCTCCAAGATCTTAGTCTCACGACTAACACCACGAAAGGGTTTCTTGGTTATCTTGGTCAACATGCAAGTTTTACACTTTTCGGTGTCCATGTCAGCGCGGGATTAAACCATCCCTAGACATATCTTGCATCCTTTTATAGTGAACATGACCAAGTCTAGCATGCCAAAGGGTAGAATCGATCGATCATATGTGGTCACAAAAGTTGAAATAACACCGTCGTTGGTAATATTAAGCTGAACATTTGATTACATAAATAACCAAAACCAATAAAACACCACATTTAGAAAGAACAAATTTATCGATTCAATAACTTGTTTATATCCATGATTATTCAAAACACTACTTGAAACCAAGTTCTTCACGATATCGAGAACATGAATAACATTAAACAAAGTTACAATCTTTCGAACTAAACCTAAGATCTACACAACCACGACCATGCACCAAGGTTGTTGACTCATTTCCATGTGAAGAATAGAACCATCATTCGGTGACTTATAAGTCTTGAACCGACTTCTATCTTTACACATGAGCTTGTTGCACGAGTCAACCCACGACAACATGATCATCCCGCACATAAAAGATTCGAGATACATATGTAACATAATAAATACGAAAAGACTTATTAAACATATTACGACCTTTCGGTGAGTTGGTGAACCACCACTCCACGAACCATTAGTGCACGATCCATTGGCTTTACCACCAACTTTAACACCTTTGCGGTCCCTTTTAATGTGACGGTCTTGCCACATTTCCAATAAGTATGTGTTGCCTTCTTGTTAAGATCGCCTTTGTGTTATCATGATATTTGCGTTTTCCTTTGTTATCATTGTACTGGTGGAGTTGTTATGCTCCACCATATTGACAACAGATGGTCCAAAGACATTGCTACTCTTTGGCTTGTCATTATCACGCACCTTGAGAGATTCCTCAATGTGCGATGATGGTACCAACTCAACAAGAGTTAACTCCTCCTTCATATGTTTCAAGGTATGCTTGAAATCTTTCCATGAAGGAGGAGTTTATCAATGACACAAGAGACTTTGATAGCCTCATCCATGTTCATTTGGTGTTGTGTAAACCTTCCAAGTATTCCAAGAAGTTCATTGTATTGTTCCATAACGGTATTGAATCGGTCATTTTGTAATTTGTGAAATTACTAACAAGGAACTTCTTACTTGATGCATCCTCAACCATATATTTGGCATCCAAGGAATCCTACGTTCTTTGGAAGATTCAAAGTTCGATAAATATCAAACAAAGAATCGGACATACCATTCGAATAAGACCTCTGCATATGTAGTCATCATTCTCCTACTTGCTCCTCCTTACGATCGCTCCACAGTAGCATCATCCCGTCATCGGGAATATGTGTAGTAGCACATACACACACTCATGCTTGACGAAAGAAGTGCATCTTCTTACGCCACCTCCTAAAGTCCACCCTTCAAACTTGTCGACAGCAAAGTTTGAAGCCATGTGTTCATTGCGGCGGTTGCCATTGATTATCACAAAATAGTTTACTTTGATTGTTGGGGTATAGTATCTCCCGAGCAGGGTTAAGACAATCAATGCGGTAGCAATACCACTTGGTGGTTACCGGATATCACTTGGAATCGTGTGATCACTTTCCAAAGTAAACTATTCGACCCTAATGCCTGGGTTACACGAATATCTACTTGGGATAAGACTAAATGCAGTTATAGAATTAGGCACAATTCAATAACCCTTGCGCTTATAAGTGCTTAGTGTTTTTCTGTGTGTCTTTCATGCATAATCAGATCTCCTATATATAGGAGGTTACTCTAAGCTAGTCAAATGGTATTATGAGAATTAATCGGCCCATTAATCGCCTCATAATTATCCCCATTATAGCTGTTAGTGGTTACATGACCAATTAAACGTGGTCATAAAGAAGTTGTAGCGCCATTTAGCGATACTTTCCATAGCGATACTTTCCACTAGCGGTACTTTCCACTTGCGGTGGAAATCGACCTATCGATGGAAACACCGCTATCGATACTTTCATAGTACTAGCGGTGGATACACCACTGATGAAACACTTGTCTATCGGTGGAAACATCGCTTATCGATGGAAACCACAAGCAGTACTTTCCACAAGTAGTACTTTCACCAGTACTACCAATACAAACCACTATTAGAGTCAGGGTGTTCATGGACCTTATGGGTGTACACTTCGTACCTCCTAACCCATTACAAGGTGTGAACTAATCCCACAAGTGCACTAAATTTTCCAACAGATGAGGTTGTGACCATAAAAACAAGCTAAAACAAGTCCTAGGTAAGTTCTATGAACATGAATTCTGCAACAGTCCTAAAGATTGATTAAACTGATCTTCTCAGTAAACCTTGAGGTTAATTAAGTAGGATAAGATTTTAGAACTATGTCTTACGGTCGTTTCTCCGGGTGGCGCACCTTATAACTCCTCTCGATGAGTAAATGTGAGCCAAAATGGCAAAACATGTCAAAACCTGCACACCATATTTCATTTAGGAAAAGCCCATGGTTTTGCTCATTTCTGGAAGTCGACTCAGTTTTATAAAAAGTAGCCAAGACCTAAACTTGAAGTTTGGAGAAAGCCGCGTGTCAAAACAAGTTGTAGAACTCAACTTATGGTTGTTTTGGCAGGACTGAATGTGCAGCCAAACTTTCTGCAATGAAATATAAGTATATACTTGTAATTAGACCATTGATATAGGTAAACTTTGGACCTTAGACTTGATTAAGCTTAAGAATCTATTAGAGAATATAAAAATATGAACTTGAGCTTTTGAATCACTTAAAAGGGACTTGTGGTAAAAAAAGTTATGCCTAGTTAAGTCTTACTAGATGAAAATATAGTGGTGGAACAAAAGTTTGCTGATACAATTTTAAATCACGATTTTGACCCCTTTCTGGTCCGAATCAGCAAAAGTGTAAAGCACAAAAGTTGCTCAAAATGAGTTTTTCTACAAAAATTCAGGTGCACATAAGCAGAAAGTGAACGAAAAACCCTAAAAACGGAAAAAACTAAACTGACGTGTTGTTGACTAGAAAACAACCTTAGTAAGAAACCTTAAATGATATATTGATTCTTTGAGGCCAAAACAAAGCCAAGGTTAAAACAAGGCTGATGTCTCAAGGTATTTAAACTTAAATATAGCCATTAGGCTTGACCTTAATTTTTGTTCCAAGTTGCTTAAACGTAACTTAGCCGCACGGCTAGTTTGGGTTTGTTAATCCGAAACTTGTTTCAAAAACTTGTTCATTAGATTGAACTTTACTAGACTTTGACAAAACTAAATAAATGATCATATGAAATATAAACTATCTAAATACCATTTTCAAATTTCTTAACTCTTGTTTAAACCTATGAACTTGTATTTACTTAAAAACTATTTTTGAAACCTTTGTATTTCACGACATTATAATATGACACGCCGTAATTATTTTTATCACAACACTCATTGAGTGAATAACATTTATACATAATAAATGTTATGCTAAACTACTTCATGACCTCTTGATTTTGATAGCCAAACAACATTTAAGGAATACTTTAACTTAAAGATTCATGTACAACATCATAAGCCAACAAACTACATATACTTGTACACTTATATCGTACAATATACTAAAATACGAATACTATGCTTTCGTAGGTAATCGTTAAAGATCGTGATCTTGTCATACTCTACCGTTGATAAACATTATATCGTTACACTCCGCTGCTGATCATTACCGTGAGTTCATAGCCCCACTTTTATTACTTAATTGTTTTACAAACCCTTAGGGGAAATACATGCTTTATTTTAAATCGAACACATTGCTTTGAAATTATACTTGAATGTATTATTTGCACTAAGTACTACTATTGCCAAAGTCCCTATTATCATGAACCATTAATCACTTGCGGTGAGCGAATAATGTGGATAGATCTATCGGGATGACAAATCCGTTTGTGTTGACCGGGTAGGCAAACAAACGCACTCTATTGAAGATCCATAGGTTTAATGGAAAATTACCTATTAGGGCAGCAGTTACTATTATATGACCGTTTATTAACGTTTGATGTCATGAGCTTAGTGCAATAATATCATTTTGTTTACTAAACTATGAATGTGAGACTAATTACCCACGTTACGAATATTGTGTTCAACTTATTTCCTAAACTCGTGAATATCACTCAACCATTGTGTTGTGAGTTTAAGCATGTATTTGGTCCATAATGTACGAGGTCGCGGAGGAGCAAGGATACTCAAGAAGGCTATAAATTTTATTATCATTCGAAAACCAATTTAATGTATTTTGCAAACTTGGAACCATTTAGGACCTCATTTTTATAAAATCTGATATTTATATAAATCGAATGATAAATCTTTTAAAACGAATCCATTAGAGTTCGTTTTCTATTGTTATGACTGTCATGCCACGAAGTAACACCCAGTTTGAATTCCGCTGCGTATCACGAAATTGGGGGTGTTACACTTTGTTGGGTACTCTACAAATAGGAAGGCTTTTAGGGTGTTCATAGTAGAACTAGGCATGTGGAAGAAAACTTGCATGTTAGGTTTAGTGAGAGTTCACCTAATGTTGCAAGAAGTGGGCCTGTCTGGTTGTTTGACATTGATTCCTTAACTAGAACCATGAATTATGAGCTAGTGTCCACAGGTACAACAAATAAGTCTGCAGGTACACAAGGAGATTCAAATGCAGGTACACAAGACAAGAAGGATGGATCTGCAGAGGAGTTTGTGTTGGTTGAAAGTGGAAGCTAGACAAGCTTCTCAAGCCCAAAGAGTTGAATAAAAAGAGCCCAGAAGTTGATCCGTTGGAAAGTGTGGAAAAAGGTGATGCAGAAGGTGGGACTAAACCTTCTGATGTGCATAAGGTGGTTACTGAAGGACCACAATTTGAAGATGAAGTTCAGGAAAGTCCATCAGCAAATTCTGCAAAGAGAGGAAGGAAAACTGGCACTAGTTCACGAGTTCCTACTGATACGTTTATCATTAGCTCACTAGTTGCTACTGATACGCCAATCTTTAGGCCAGTATTTTCTACTGCTACGCGTAACAGTTCTCCATATCCAAGGTTTCCCACAGTGGACAAAGATGGGAAGTCCTAGGCTGATGCTGATTATCCAGATGATCCAAATATGCTTGGTTTAGAGCATATTTATGAAGATAGTGATGATGAGGTTGTGGATAGTTTTATTATAGAGGTTGATTTGCATAATATGGAGTGTTCTTATGCTACCAGTCCTACACACACTACAAGAATCCACAAAGATCATCCTAAAGATCAAATTCTTGGAGATTCTCAGTCTGCTATTCAAACAAGAATGAAACTTAAAGGATTGAAGAATCAAAGGATTATTTGCTCAAACCCTTCATCAGAGGAATAGCCACAAAAATATGTAAAATTGCATGTTTGCTTGTTTTCTGTCACAAATGGAACCCAAGAATGCTTATAAGGCATTACAAGATTCAAGCTGGGTGGAAGCTATGCAAGAGAAGTTGTTACAATTCAAGCTTCAGGAGGTTTGGACCTTGGTAGATTTGCCTAATGGGAAAAAGGCAATAGGGACAAAATGGGTATTCAGATGCAAGAGAGATGAAAGAGGAATAGTTGTCAGAAACAAGGCAAGGTTAGTGGCTGAGGGATACACTCAAGAAAAAGGCATTGACTATGAAGAAGTGTTTGCACCAGCGGCAAGAATAGAGGCTATCAGACTGTTCTTGGCTTATGCTTCATACAAGAACTTCACAGTGTATCAGATGGATGTGAAAAGTGCTTTCTTATATGGGACAATTGAAGAGGAAGTATATGTCTCCGAACCACCTGGTTTTGAATATTCTAAGTTTCCAGATAAAGTTTACAAGGTGGAAAAGGCACTGTATGGACTACATCAGGCTCCAAGAGCTTGGTATGACACCTTATCCAAGTATTTGTAGACCAATGGGTTTGTCAGAGGCACAATTGACAAACCCTTGTTCATAAAAAGGACAAAAAGTGACATCTTACTGGCTCAAGTTTATGTTAGATGACATTATTTTTGGTTCACCAAATAAGGTGTTATGTGATAAGTTTGAGAAGTTAATGCACAACAGGTTCCAAATGAGTTCCATAGGTGAACTTACTTTCTTCTTAGGCCTTCAAGTCAAGCAGAAAAATGAAGGCATATTCATCATTCAAGAGAAGTATGTGACTGATATTTTGAAGAAATTTGGATTTAATGATGTGAAGCATGCTAAGAATACTATGGATCCAAACAAGCCTCTAGATGAAGATGGTGAAAAGGTTGATGTGCATCTTTACAGGTCCATGATTGGGTCTTTGATGTACTTAACTGCCTCAAGACCAGATATTATGTTTGATGTATGGGCATGTGCTAGATTTCAAGTGTCTCCCAAAATGTCTCACTTGAATGTTGTAAAGAGGATTGTTAGGTACTTAAGGAGTCAACCTAGGTTGGGCCTTTGGTATCCTAAGAATTTACCTTTTGATCTAGTTGCATACTCAGATAGTGATTATGCTGGAGCATGTTTGGATAGGAAATCAACTAATGGAGGATGTCAGTATCTTGGACATAGGTTGGTTTCATGGTAGTGTAAGAAACAGACAGTGGTGGCTAATTCAACTACAGAAGCATAGTACATTGCTGCTTCCAGTTGTTGTGGTCAAGTGTTATGGATTCAGAATCAGTTACTGGACTATGGGTACAATTTCATGAACACTAAGCTGTATATTGACAATAGTAGTATAATGTGCATAATTAAAAATCCTGTTTTTCATTCAAAAAAAAACATATTGAGATAAGACATCATTTTATAAGAGATTGTTATGAAAAGAAACTAATTCAAATTGTTAAAATTCATACTGATAACAATGTTGCAGATTTGCTCACAAAAGTTTTTGATGTGGGTAGATTTCAGTTTTTAATTGCAAGTATTGGTATGATGAATCTCTAATCAACAATCTTATCTCTTTGTGTTTTTGTAAAGTTTTGTAAAGGATTTGTACTGTTATTAAGGTCAAAATATGTTTCTACTGTTACTTTAAGTTTTCTCATAAAAGCAGTTTGTACTGTCAGTATAATATTTTGGTACTGCTTTCATAACCTGATAAGCTATTATGTGAAAACATCTTGGATTGTATTTTTCTTGGTGTTTACTAACATTTGCAGGTTAAGAAAACTTCCCCTATTTGATAGTGACAAAACAACCACAAATATCTGATGATAGACTCCTTGTACTGGAGTTGTACACAAAGGAGTGCAATGGTAATCAATTCACCATAAATTTTGAGGAACTGGCTAGTCCAAGAGCAAACGGCTCCTGGTAAAGACTAATCAAATCCGTTTATGGTTGATAGTTTACCAAAACTATACGGTTCTTAACTTACCATACTTCACAGTGAAAAGTTAACTAGTCCAAAGCAAACGGCTATTGGTAAAGACATCTCAAATCCGTTGATAGCTGGTAGTTTGCTAAAAACTATGATAAGTGTTTTCTTAACACTTAGTTTTCTCAAAATGTGGTGGACAGTATTGATAACATCAAATAGTCCTGAATATTAAGTGTCAATTTCCCCCGATAATGCTCGTATTTTATATCATTTATATGGATTTATGATTGTTTTCCTCTATATTTCACTTTCAGGTAAATTACGAGCATTGGAGCTAAAGAGACGCGGATTTGGAGATTTTAGTGAAGATATATGATAGTATGCTCATTTTGAAGATGTTACGGTGTAACTCCCCTATCACATTACGCGTAATGAGCGTGGCCCGAAAACCAACAACGGAAGATTACGGCGTAACTCCATCCCAAGATTATCCCGTAACTAATTAGGTCAAATGAGGTTCCGCGCACAGCAAGCTACGCCGTAACTAATTCCACAATTACGGTGTAACCATGATTTATTGAAGTTACGGCGTAACTCATTCTTGATGTTCTGTAGTAACCGGCTTTTCTAGAGCAAATTACGAAGAAATGGATGTTCTGGCGTAACTCTTAACTTAAATTCTGCCGTAACAAGATTTGGCCTATAAATCACTCAAATTCCATCATTTCTAATCATCCCATTTCACACACAACATCGGTGAGCGTGGTAGAAGTAAAAGGCGGATCTTAGGGAGCATACGGAGCCATCTCGAGGAGAAATCACTCCCCTACGATAAGCATTAGCATTTTATCTTTTCTTTACTTTTAATTCATGTATTTCGTAATGTTAAACATTGAATCGATTGTTTTAGTTAATATGAGCGGCTAAGCACCTCTGGTTCTAGCCTAGTTATGATTCCTCAATTGTTTTGTTTATGTTTATATTGCTTCCGTATAACTGTTTCTAGTATATGCATGCATAGTTTGTTGGTAGCTACCCTTGTTTCGGTAGTTTTAAATGGCGGTAATGGCTAGTTACTTAGGAGATATGACCAACTGACCCTAAGTAGGTAGACTGAGTTGGAAGGGTAATATATGACCAACTGACGACCCTTCTTCGCTTGTGCTGTTTGACCAACTGATCACCTACCGTTTGGATGAACTTAAGAAGTTAGGGATGAGTGTTTAAGATGCTAGCGCCGGGCACTCACTATTATGAATCTTGCATGTAGCGGTACTTAATGACTTTGCTTGGGGACTAAAACAAGCTGGACTTTCAACGGGTCACTGCGATCTCGGTGAAAGCCTTTCGATAGGTTAGGACGAGCCCGACCAAATGTTGTCCTAGCGACTTTTACCCCACTTGAAGTAATTGGAAGTAATTAAACGTAAACTTAACTTGATAGGATGAATAACTAGGTTAGCACACTTCTCTCCTATTGATCACAACCCTTGCCTTTACTTGCTATCTTTTATTTTCTTGTCTTTAGTTTTAATTAATCAATTCAACCATAAAATCTGTGACACCTAGACTTAGTTAAAATCCACACACATAGCTCTTGGGACGACCTCGGTGTTACCGAATACTACACTACACACGACCAGGTACACTGCCGGTTAGTGCATTAGGGTAGACCATAGGTATAACGAGACAATATAAATATTAAAACACAGTCGATAAAACACGCATCAAGTATGTTTTCAAAGTTATAAAGTTTATATTGTCGGATAAAATTTTGTCAAAAGTTTGTCTTGCTAGTGTAAAGTTTGTCTTTGCTAGCGTAAAATTTTGTCTTCTTGAGTAGTCGTTGGTATTGTGCGATAAAAACCGTTTTTACTAGCCGTTGGAGATTTTTATCAGTCTAGTCATATTTATAGGGTTGCTATTTGTGAAAATTATTCACTTTCCTTAATCTTTATCTGATTTTATTTTTACGAACGATTCTCACAAATACAACTCTCAAACCCTAACACACTTTCAATTTCCAGTACCTACTGCTAATTAAACCTATTCCGATCAAAACCTATCAGTATCTCAAATCTTTTATCATTGAATTTGTTAAAGCTCACAATCAAGTTTCCTTCTTGAAAAAACTAGAGGGTAGTGAACAGTTTCATCAGATAGTGGATTTTCTAAACCAATCATATATCTGGTATGCACTCATAACAAACCCCACTATCTATGTCTCCTATATTCAATAGTTTTGGCAGACTGCTACTGTCAAAACATTGGAACAGGGGGACACACAAATAAAAGCTAAGGTAGATGGTAAGACAATTAGAATATCTTAATCATCCTTGAGGAGACATCTCCACTTGAATGATGAAGGTGGACTATTTGATTTACCAAATATTGAAATTTTTGAACATCTATCCAGGATGAGGTATGATACAGCAAATCAAAAATTGACTTTTCAAAAAGGTTGTTTCTCCTCTCAATGGAGGTTTTTCATATACACACTTCTTCACTGTATGAGCCCTAAGAAAACCTCTTGGGAGCAATTCAGAAGCAATATTGCTATTGCTCTCATTTTTATCCTGAGCGGGGTCTACAATTTTCTAAAGCGATTTTTGAAAATATGGTGAAGAATGTTGATTCTAAAACTAAGTTTCTAATGTATCCAAGATTTTTTGCAATGATTTTAAAGAAAATCAAACTACTCACCCATACTGAAATTTTTCAAACACCTTGTTTGCAACAAAAACTTTTTGCAAATATGTCTATGGCATCAAGGTTGTTTAATGGGGTGATAGTCCTTTGTTTCCTAACATGATTGTGCAGGTACAGGGTGACGGATCAGCAATCCCAGCTGAGTCCAAACACACACCCATTGTTGTTCCAAATATCTATTACACAGACAGGGTACTATGGTCTCTCATCCAATTATTCCTACTGGACCCGGTGTTAATGAGGCCGACTCTGGCGAGTGGAAGGGCTACCACTCGTGTCTAGCTTAGAGCGGCACAGGTAGTGGTAACATATATAAGACCCCAACCATGGCAGGTGGATGTTTCTACTCCTCCAAGGCCGGATACAACTCTGGAATCCCAAGCCAATTGGAAGATATGGGTGGCTTGGTGATCCTCCTAGTCTAACTAGGGAGAAAGCAGAGTCTTTGCCTTATGATGCACCTCTCCCAGAAGGTAACACATCTGGAAGTGCCGAGGGCAGACAATCACTTCATGAATTGACGGCTACATGTACACAATTGACAGCTAAAGTTGGAGCTTTGGAGAAGGATTTAGAAGAAACAAAGAAGCTGTATGCCAGAGTCTACTCAACTTTAGTTCAGAAGGTGAAAAGATTGAAGCTGAAAGTTAGAGCTCTGCAAACTCCCAGAAGAACAAGCATTGTGGATTCTACAAGCTCAAGTGATCCTGAAGACTTTGGGGAATTTCATAAACAGGGGAGGAAAACAGATGCAGAGACTAAGGGGAGGACTTTGAGTGTTGGAAGTGGGAACCAAGATGATTATGAATAGGAAACAGAACCATTTTGCAGAAGAAGTTGATCTTAAAACCCCAACAGAAGTGATTGAAGAACATGGAGATATTACTGATATTGCTACCAGTACCAAGCAAGCAGTGGAAACTGTTGGTTCAGATAAAGGTACTACTAGAGTAGACAAAGGAAAAGGAATTTTAATTGAAGAAGAACATGTTCAGAAGAAGCATAAGATCACTGCACAGATGGTATTTGATGAAGAAAAGGCTAAAGAAGAGCAGGAACAGGAAGTGGTTAAATTCTTGGAAGAACAAAAGATGAAAAAGGCTGTTGATCTATCTATTGAAGAACAAGACAAATTGCTTGCTCAAAAACTGCAAGAAGAGGAAGCTGCAGCAGTATCTGAGGAGGAGAAAGAGGATGCTATCCAAGAATTGCTCAATCAGATGAGAGAAAGGCAAAAGTCTAAGAAAATATCAAGCCTCCAACAAAAGGTCAACTGATGAGGAATATGAAGTTTTATCTGAAGCATCAGGATCAAAATAAAGATTTTCAGTTGAAGGGCAAGACTTTTAAGGAAATTCAAGAGATGTATGTCAGATCTTACAAAAGAATACATGAAGATTTCAGACCTATTGGTACAGAAGAACCAAATGTCAGAACAAAAAGAGCTGGTTTGGTATTGGAATCAGAGATATCTAAGAAGCAGAGGATATAAGAAAGTTCATCTACAGCAAAGGAAAATTTGGAAGATGAAGCTTTGAAGGAGATGATGATCATACAACCTGATGAGGGAATGCATGTAGAGGCTTTGCAGACCAAGCATCCCATAATTGATTGGGAGATTCACATTGACAAATTTGGAAAAGCTTAGAGGATCATAAGAGATGGAAATATAGTGGAGATGTACAAGACATTTGTAGATATGTTTAAATCGTTTGACAAAGATGATCTTGTAAAATTATGGGAACTGGTACAACAAAAGCTTAATCATAAGGAAGACCCTGATGAAAAGGATCAGGAGCGTTGGGTGGAATTAGAGAGATTATTTGAGCCTGATCCTTATGACAGATTGTGGAGTCAAGATGCAACAGTTCCAGGAACTACATGGATTTTATACAGCTCATCTGGAGTACATCATGTCTACATAAGTATTCATGACTGGTTTATGCTGGTAGAGAAGGAATATCCACTCAGAATGAAGACAATGATAGTGATGTTATCTTCAAAGTTGACTACTGAAGAAGATAGTGATATGGCAAGAGAATTGGTACACAAGATCTTCATTCAAGCACAAAGACCAAGCAAGCCAACAAATTAAGTGTTTGAAAAATTCCCCAACAGCATGGAGAAAAAGAAGTATTAAAGAAACTTGCTGATTTGCAAATGAAATCACAAGTTTAGGGAGGATTGTTGGGAATTTAGCAAAGACAGTTTGTACTGCCAAGCTTAATAGTTAGTACTGTTAGCTTAGAATGTGGACTGTGAAGGATATAACTAGCAGTACAAACTGCTAGTACATTTAGTTAGTACTGGTTATCAGATTTGTATAGTCGGTTAGATAATTATAGAAATGTTTCTATAATATGTATCTTGTGTAGAAAGTTATTGTAACCCTAGAAGGACTCCTTAGCCTATAAAAGGATGTCCTAGGTTAGATTTAGAGTACGAGTTATTCTAGAGCGATCACTTCAAAGTTCTTGTAACCCTAATACTTTTGAGTATTCGTATTAATATATTGAGGTGTTTTGTGAGAAACAAGTTGTGTTTAAGTATTCTCTTAATCGTTAAACATTAGATTCAGCATATTGTTTAATCTTAGATTCAAGAAAGTTTACTATATTATTTTTTGTGTTAGATTCATCTAACTTAATCAACTTGATCAATTGCTCAACTAGGATCAACACTATTTAACCCGCCAACCCAAGTATATATACAGGTTAAATGGGTTAAGTTCGGGTTATGTCTAATCATGGTAGGGTTAACATAGCTGACCCGATGATTTAAATAGGTCAGGTTTGGGTTGAGATTTTTTGACCCGCCTACCTGACAACCCAAACCCGCTAACCTGAACCCGACCCGAATTGCCACCCCTAACCTTTGGATCTGTGGTTAGTGAGGTTAGAATACTGAGAAAAAGTATATCTAAGAGTGGTAGTGAGCAAGAGAGAAATGGCTCACTATTTATAGACAAAACATTTCTATTGTCCAACGGTTCCTACGGATCCCTCACCAGAGGGATTCGGCTAGTGCAAAACATGGGATCTGGCTACTGGGTCAGTTTAGTCTGGATTTCGAGTTGCAAACGGGGTTATGGGTTATGGGTATTGGATTATGGATACCTAACAAGATTGATAAGGATTTAAAATGTACACTTTTGAGGGGTCATTTAAGCCCTTAATTGATCACTTTTGTATCCGTTACTACTTAATTTCGTTCCTTTTCACTTTTTAGGTCTCTTGAAGGCAAATTCTTTGGAATGACACTTATTCGATTTAAAAGGCGAATATATGAAGAAAATGGCCAAAGTCAAGAATCGAGACACTCAAGTCTTTGGAATTGAAGGGACGGCCTTCGCTTAATCTACTGACGCCGTCGCGAGACATCTTGAGATGACTCGAGAGCAAATTGTTGTTTTACAAGTGACGGCATCGGGTTTAAAGAGTAGGCGTCACAACTCGGATTGCCTAGATTTGGTTCTGACGGTCGAAGATGAAGCCGACGGCGTCATAACCATAAGGTGGCGCCGCGCAAGTCGCAACATGCGCTTGAAGTAGGCGATCTTGTTTTGGCCATAACTTTTGCATACGAACTCGGTTTAAGTGATTCAAAAGCCCACGCGACCGGAGCGAGAAAATCTGATTGGTGAAAAGTCGTCGTGACACCATCACTCTTTAGGTGTGATGCCGTCACTCTTCTTGACGTAAAATCGCCTATAAATATAATATTATAACTTCACTTTTTGTAAGCCCCAAACCCTAAGTCCGATTCTAGGGTTTAGGTAGGTGTTTTTCCAGCAACTTAAAGGGTTTCAAACACTCTATAAACATCGTGTAATGGTTTGTTTGTTAATCAAATCCTATGGTATGTCTTCAATTATCATAATTGTTGCTTGCTCTTCATTAATTATGCTTGGCTAATTCACCTAGTGTTTGCTTATGATTGTATGAAACTTGTATATAATTAATTAGATCTCATTGATTTCTTAGTGATGCTTGTTTCTATCTTCATCATTAGGGATGTGCCAATTTCAATGAGTCTAATTGGTTTAGTTTATAATTCTTGCATCCTACTGTCACTTGTTTGATTGGTTGTCTCTTATCTTAATTGTGATTGACCTAGTATTGCGATAGGTCATCCGTTGTGTTATTAATGCTTGATTAGTCTTTGTTGAACCTTAGCTTATAGTTAGTAGTGGAATTGTAGGCTAAATATCCAAAGATAACCTTAGTGTTAAGTTTATGAATCCTAGAGATTTCGTAGTCATTAACCTTAGGTAGCTTCAAAGAGTTAGGGATAAATGCATACCCTACGACCTTAGAAAACACAACGCGTTAAGAATAAGGACATGAAAATTCAACCATCAATAGGACGTGACAATTCAGTAGGTAGAATTGGATAGCTAGCAATGAGTAATGCATCATAAGTAGATACGCTTCACGTTCCTGGTAGACCCCTAATTTAGTATCTTTTGGGATAGTTGACTAGCAACTAATTCAACCCTCCCCTTCAAAACCGAGATATTTTAATTCATAAAATATAAAAATACCAAAATAATCATCCCTCACCTTTAGACTTAAATCGACATACACTTCAGCCTAACGACACTATTCCTCTAGAGAACGATATCAATACCCGTGGCTTACCCTAATACTACACTACAACGATTAGGTTCATTGCCTAGGGTGTTGAAAACTTGCTCGACGAAAGGAAGTTCCTTTGACCCCGAGCGCGTTGTCACGAGTATCAAGTTTTTAGCGCGGCTGCTTGGAATAGTTATTGCTTAGGCTTGATTTATATCTCGTTTAGGTCTACTCACAAGATTTCTATCAAGTGAGATTTTTTCTTTTTATCAGCTTCCTTGTAGTCTAGCCCCCTTCTTTGTGCCTTTGTTCGTAGTACTTGTCCATCGACTCTCCCGTTCACCATTATGGAGAACGCGAATCCACTATATCCGCGATTAGGTTATTTCATGAAAAAATATGATGTTACCGAAGCGGATTATTCAAGATGGTGGGAAGAAGTAATGAGAACATGATCTTATATATGCCCCCATTGAGTACCTTGGGAAAAGTAACCATGTCATTAAACCTTTTGAGGGTTTCACCTTTCC
The DNA here is from genome assembly GCA_022545495.1 of Chrysanthemum lavandulifolium. Classification (NCBI taxonomy): domain Eukaryota; kingdom Viridiplantae; phylum Streptophyta; class Magnoliopsida; order Asterales; family Asteraceae; genus Chrysanthemum; species Chrysanthemum lavandulifolium. The sequence goes on along the minus strand of CM040243.1, from coordinate 250,813,561 downwards.
ATCAAGCCCACAAAACACCTCATCTAGTGAAATCTATGCATCGTATGAGCCTTCACCTAGGATAGACTCTCGTGAACAACCTCCATGTTTAGAAACTATTTTTAGTGAGGCCCTTAGGAGAACTGACCAAATCTGTGAAAATATTATGGTAAGCAACCAAGCATTAAACCATAAGTTGGATCAATTACTAGGTTTGGTTTCATCACGACCTAAGGAAATAATACATGACGAGCATATAGATGATGTAGATGTGATTGAGGATAAGGTGAAAAGTCTAGACCCACAAGTTCCACTATCATTTAAGGCATACACATCGCACGTGACTTACCCGTAAGTAGTAGAAGAGACTTTAGGAATCCCGATGGAGGTAGAACATTTGAACCAAACACAACTAGAGAATATAGGTTTGAATACTTGTAGTCTCAGTCTTACTCTTGGTTCTAGGAATTTCGATCCGCGGCAAAGCCGCTCAGTTTTCTCACGGTGACCACTTGTGAATGGCCAATGCAGAAGAAACTTAAAACAGCTTAAGCACGAATGCAATGAAGATCCGAGGGTATAGTATTTCCCGGTCGTTATGTCCCAATGAAGCTATGCAATGGATCACCCGACGAATAGTGATCGAGAGATTTGAGCGAAAAAAGATTTGAATGATATTATAACTACGGGAAAAGCCAACAAATTACAACGGCTTAAATGCAAATTAAAGGAAATTAAAAGATAAAAAATATTAAATAAACGCTATCACTATTTTTAAAATTGATGAGCGTTTAAAACTTAAAACTTACGTTTAAATAAAATTACGTAAACGTACAAAATAAAAAGTGAGATCTAAGAAATAAAAGTCCTAAAAATATGAAAATGACATTTTTACAATCCTAATGATAAAAGAAAATTTTTAGAAAAAGAAAATTATTTTTATAACTATTTAATTAATTATTATTAATTAAAAACTATTTTTAACTAATAAATAATAACCTAAAATACAAGAAAATAGGAAACAAAGCTAGAAAAATAAAATTAAGACTTAGAAAAATCTAAAATAACAAGATAGAATTTTCAAAACTATTTTTGTATTTTTCTGATTATTTTTCTATTTTCTAGGAATTAAAAACTATTAAAAACTAATTAAATGGCTTAAAAATAAAAATTTAACTAATAAAAATCTAGAAAAATATTTTTTTTTGTCTTTTTATATTTATCTAAACTTAAGAAAAATGAGAAGTTATTTTTTTGAGACTTTTCTGAATTATTTGTATAAAAAGCTAATTAAAAAGTGCTAAAAATAGATTTAAATGCAGAAAAATAGCAAACTAACTTAGAAAAATCTGAAAAATTCAAGATAAGCTTAAAATAATGTACTTGAATCTAGGAAAATGGAAAAACAAGTGCTTATGTGGAGAATTATGCAATGCTATGATAAGTGCTTATAGATAAGCACTTTGAATAAGCCAAACACCACAATAAGCCACCAACTGTTTACAGAGGCTCTAATATGCTATAAGTACTGAAATGCAACTAATCTCAACTGACCTAAACCTCTTGATAGCAATCTACACAGATTTGGATTATTTGAGTTAAATGCTAATAACAGTTTCTGAGGGCAACTTGCAGCTTAAAGATAAGCACTCAAATAAGCTAGACAACAAAAACCAATTATGGGGACCTAAAGTAGACCTAGCTGAGACCTTACAAACCAATTTTCAGACTTTAACAAGCTCTTATGAGCCCTGTGCAAGCTTGCACAAATCTGAGAAAAACTCAGTTTAAGCTGAGTTTGTGGAGCAGGGCAACTAGAGCTTAAAAGAGAAGCTTGTTTGGAGCTTTTAAAAAAATTGCAAAATTTTACAAAAATGGTGATAAGAAAGGACACCAGCTGAAGTTTTCAAAATGCCAAGTTTCACTTTATGTGGCTCAAAAATGAGCTCATGAAAAATCTTTCCAGTTGAGCTCAAAATTGATTTTCCAAATTTTGACTTTTGAAGCAGTTGAGAAAAGTTTGACTAATGTGAACTTTGATTCCAATTTTATGACTGATATTGATGTAATATGATGGAACAAGCACAATGCAAGCAATGTCTAAGACTTCTAAACACAAATCAAGATTTTGCAAATCCAAAATTCCAACAGTTGAGGCAGTGAGACAGATTTGGTATAATGTTGACTTTCAGTGTTTGCAGACCCAAGTTATTGACTGATATGTGCTCAAATAAGCTTAATAAACATGAACCAACAGAAATTAACTCATGAACACACCTTTAGTACAGATTAAGCTATAAACCAAACACCCCTTTAACTACTAATCAGCAAATTTGATTAGACAAACTACTGATTTAGCTAATGTTACTGATTAAGTTGAGTTCACTTGTCCTAAACACAGCTAATGAAACAGGTTTTAACTACTTAAAACTACAAAAAACAGATTATGCTTATGAACTTGAAAATGACTTACAACTGTCCCCAGCCACTATGGCTTGCCACCATTGAAACCAGAACATCTACCTATCCAAATCAACCCACTGCTTCTAAATTAACCCATTTCCAGTTCTAAATCAACCCATTCCATTCCTGCATCATTTGTGCTCCATGTTGACTTTTGTTGACCAGGTTTCAATATTGTTTAAAACTTAAACACAAGCTTATAAAAAGCTATTATAAGCTAATATAAACTTGTTTTAACTTATAAATAAGCTCATTGAAGCTAGGATATCAGAGATTGAAAATGAAAATTGTAACAGTGGCTTGAAATTTGAAATATGAACATAAACTTGGAATTGATACTTAAAAGAGTTGCAATATACTTAAACAAGTTAATTTGATACAAAGAACTTTAAAAATACAACTGAAAGCTATTTAAGACATAATAAGCTAAAAAACGACATACATTGTGAAATTTAAACTAAGTACTACTAGTTTGTAGCTTCCTCTTGGTCTTTTATACTCCCATCTGCTTTCTCTCACCTCTTTCTTCAAATCCCAACATGAATATTGGCCTTTAGATTGCTAGAATGGATATTGGCCATTGGATGGCTTTTGGCGCCAAAACACATTTTATACCAAATTTGGAGGTTGAGTGTTTGGGTAGAAGTGCATTAAATGCACTTTGGCTTTGAGTGAGGTGGAGGTAGGATAGGAGATGATGGTGGAGGAGGGGGAGTTGCGGGCATGCGTGCGGTGGTGATGATGGGAGGTGGGTAACCGTGAGTTTGGAGGAAGGGAGAGTCAAAGGGTGTTTGACTGGTTTTATTATATTGGAGGGGTCCAAAGGTGTTAATGACAGGGTCCAATTTGGCTTATGGCAGGGGGTCAAATGGAATTTTGACAAGGGACCAAGTGGTATTAAAGGTTAATAATCATAAGGACCAATTGTGTCAATTCTGAAAATTGAGGGACCTAATCTGCCAAATTGCAAAGATGTTTCAAGGGCTGAAATTGACAAGTTTCAATAATGCAAGGACCAAACTTGACATTTTCCAATTTTCCAGGGACCATTTTTGCCAATTTTCAAATTTGAAGGACCAATCTTGTAATTTCTCAAAACTTTTGATATTTTTCACCAAAGGACTATTTTTGACAACTTATGATTTAAAAAGGACCTTTGGTGATTTTACTTTTGAAATTATGTGCTCAGGGACTATTTCTGACAATTTTTGAAACTTGGGGGAAACTGCCAATTATGCAAACTTAGCTCATTTTCATCGATTTTGAACATTTTGCATCCGAAACATATAAAATGCAATTTTGGAATATTTTCGATTTTTGATGCATTCGAGCATTTTAAGCGTTTTGCGTTCAGATTGACTAAAAATGATGAGTATTTACACACTCATCAATCCCCACTAAACTATTGCTAGTCCCTAGCAATCTTTTGAGAAAAACTTAATGGATTTGAATCTCTTTACCAAAAGCCATTACTTGGAGTAGCCAAATGTTTCGAGTTCAAGTAAGAACCATGGTACACCGATAACCATGTGATTTTGAGCAAACCACCGACTTTCAACGGTTTTGATTTGTCTTTACCGGAAGCCGTTTGCTTCTAGACTAGCCAACTCTTAGATAAATTATCAATATTATCTTTGGTGAGTCGATTACCAATTATGGTTTTTCCATTGCCTTTACCACAAGCCATAAACTTGCGGGCTAGCCAACTCTTCACTTTTTAGGATATGGTGAGTTGAATACCATACAATTTTGGGAAAATTGCAAGCCGTCAACGGTTTGAGATATCTTTACCAAGAGCCGTTTGCTCTGGATTAGCCAATCCTTTAGTTTATTAGACAAAGCGATGATAACCGAATGAGTAAGTGCAAAACACTTACTCCAAAAAAAATTTTGGCCAAAACCGGGAATTAGGCGGATAATACATATGATAAAATTCGTGAGAATTCCCCCACATAGAAATGAATATTGCCCTCAATATTCAAAGTACCTGCGGTTATGCGAAACATAGAACGTAAAAGGAAATACTACGGCCATTATTTAGAAAGATGATTTTTTTTTTTTTTTTAAGACTTATATACAAAACATGTGGCAACCCCCCACACTAGGGTGGTAGAAAGTAGAAAGAAGAAGCTAAACCATCAAGTTTTGTCACACAAGCTAGCCACTTGTGAATGGCTAACCGTAACAAACTTGAGACATTTCGAAATATGGGTGACAACCCATATGGCATCTCTTGTTTTTGATTCCCGAGTCGCTAGCTTGACTCGATCCCGCATTCATTGGTTCATGGGGAAAGTAGCGTGGAAAACCAATCTCGATCGGACTTTCGTTCACAATGTTAATAAACATATGAACATCGAAAGTTCCACACCGACGAGATATAACCGCGGTATTGTTAATAGTAGAAACTATTAGGGATGATACGGGGTCAAAGATGGTGTCCTCATTCCCGAAAGAGAAAGGAAAGAGCAACCACACCATCTGTGAAGAATGGAATAAAGGCGTACATAAGAATGCAAGTCCATTCCTCGTGAGAGAAGCAAATCACCGGTTTGACATCTTTAAGCTTAAACTTGAAGCTTAGATGGTGATTGTCAAGAAGATGTCCGGGAGGAGGGTGGGAAGCGGTTCTTCAATCAACATTTTCCGGAAAAGGATGTCTCCTCCGGATCAAGGTAAGTGTTATCAATTCCGTTGGAATTGACTCATCACTAAGAAAGGCATCGACTTCATTCCAAAGTTGTCATCTTCCTCATCGAAGTGAGAGAAGGGATGGAAGAGTCGGGAATAAGACTAGAAGATGATGGATCATTTTGAGCAATTCATCAATGGGAAGAATGTCGCCCATTGGATCACAAACATCATCATCCAATTCGGATGAAACGAAGAGCTTGGTTTCATCCACGAGTTAACAAACTCGATGCGACAAAGCGATTCGGAGGTGGGACAAGTGGTGTGCTCTTAGAGCTAGCGGTTTCCACCACTTCCGATAAAGTCTCCGATTCTAGATCATCATCATCAAGAACACTCTTGACTTCCACGGTGCAATTTTCAAACCATGTGTTTGAACCGGGGTTGATTTTCAAAGCTTTAAGCTCAACACGTTTACGAAAACTCCTCTTAACCGTGAAATTTGAGAGTGTTGCATTGAATCTTCGGATCTTTGATCAATTGTGGCAACACTCTGTTTGGATAGAGGTTTGGAGTTCGGTTGATATTCAATGTGAGCTCTTCGTTGTCAACCCGTATGGTCAACTCTTGACAAACACATCAATCGAGCACGACTCGTTCTCAAGAAAGCTCTCCCAAGATGAGGGAACTCTAGGATGCGCATCAAAGTCTACTACAACAAAGTCGGTGGGAAAGTGAAACTTTCCCACTTTCATCACGACATCCTCGGCTATCCCAGTGGACGAGTTACGGTGCACGATCCGCTAGCTCGAGTGTCATACAAGTGGATGAAAGTTCGGGAAGAGACAGTTTCTTCCATCTTGAGAGTGGCATTAGGTTAATGCTAGCGCCAAGATCGGCCAAGGCGGACATTGAACCATCCCAAGAAATCACACGGATTAGAAATCGCCGGGGTCCTCAAGCTTTTGGGAAGCTTTTGAGAAGGACCGTGAGCATTGCTCATTGAGAGGAGTTTAGCCATCTCGGATAGCTTATCTTTGTTGGTGAGTAAGCCTTTAAGCGTGGATGCAAATTTAGGCATTAGAGCGAGAGCATCAACGAAGCTTATATCAAAGTGCGACTCATTGAAGATTTGGAAAAATTTTCCATTTGCTCTTTGTTTTTGTCTTTGAGCTTCTCATCATTCATTCTTGATGGGTAAGGAAGTCGACTAGACTTTTGAGCCGGGATGGAAGTGTTTTCGGCTCAGATTTTCTTGAACGTCGGGTTCGGACTTAAAACTTGGACTACCGAAGGGGGACGTGTCTGCGGTACCGTGGGCTTGAGAATTGCACCTTGTCCGTTGTATCCTTGGTAACTTGACTCATTGCCACGGGAGGAGGGGCATAGGAGTCGAAGGTCCATTGTCGTCTTACCACTCCAGTGGTGACGGCTTTCAACTCGGCATTGGGATTGGGAATTGTATTGCTTGGGAGTCCTCCGGAAGATGATGAAGCTTTGTTCATATTCATGTTCATGAAGCGCTCATCATATTCTTTAACTCATTTGTCTGCCGAGACATTGTGGTATCAATTTCCTTTTTAGCTCAACTCTCATGTTATTGATCCGAGTTTGCATTGCACGTATGTTTGACTCGATAATTTTCATGAAGTCATTTGGCATGGGAGCTTGAGGAGGTTGTTGATAACTTTGATGATTAGGAGCTTGATATGGTTGGTTGAAATTGTTCGGTTTTGATTGAAATTTTGAGAGTTATTGAAATTTTGTCCTTGATTCGGAACAAAGCGATTTTGATTGCCATAGTTTTGCACAGGAGGAAAACCGGTGGTGTCATTCCGCTAGATGCAGTAATGAGGATCGACTGTGGTCGGTATTAATTGTGGTTTACGAAGCTACGGGAGCTTGGTAAAGGAAGCATCGGTTGCTTGACAATCATAATCGCATGTGGACCACTACAAGTTTCACACACCTTGTTTACGGCTTTGGTGGTTACGGCTTATGAATTTCGCTTTTGATTTCCTTAACATCCTTAATCATACAACGGATGGCATCCGTTAGAGCGACTATCGAGCCGCTAACTCGGAAGAGTTCTTGGATGAAGAAGCGGGAGGGTTAGGAGTATTGACTTTGTTGCGAGAAATAGGAACTTTTGATTTTGCTCGCAAATCTCAATCACATCTTTAGGTCTCGATTCAAGATATTGCCGCTGCGGCTGCATTCAAGGAATCTTGATCGTTACCGTTCAACCCATTATAAAAGATATTAACTTGTTGAAGCTCAGTGAATTCATGATGGGGCATTTCACGAGGAGATCTTTGAATCTCTCCCATGCCTCTCCAAAGTTTTCATCGAAATTTTGGCGAAATCCGAAATTTCATTTTAAGATTAGTCGTCTTTGATGGAGGAAAGAAGTAATTGACAAACTTTTGAACAAGATCCTCCCAGTTTCGATAGATCGAGGGGTTCTTTTCGACCAAATCCAGTTGTCCCTCGAGTGAGAATGGGAAAAGCATCAACTTGATGACTTTTGTGGTACATCCTTGAAATTGATAGTTGAAGTCAACTTGTTAAACCAACGGATGTGTGCATACGGGTCTTCTCGGTCAAACCGTGGAATTGATTTGTAGACACAAGTTGGAGCAAATGTGTCTTCAATTCAAAGTGATCGAATTGATTCTTGGTAGAATAATGGCATCTCCATAACCCTCGGTGGGTGCTTGGAGCATTTCCGCCATAGTACGTTAAATGCGCCATATTGTTGCTTGAAATAGTACGAATCTCGGGTTCGACTATTTGGGCGACGTCTCTGAGCGTCTTCTAGGAATTTCTGCTAGATCACGCAAAGGACTCAATGATCTAGAAGAACGAGTGCGCATGCACTAGAGTTAACTCTAAGGGACCTCAGAGTTAAGGAGAGAAATGGAATTATGAAGATATTTTATAAAAATGGGGTGAGAAGAATCTTTTTAGGTTTTCTGGTTCTGACAAGTAGATATCACAACAAAATCAATTAACACAAAATCGAGGCAAAACAACAGTGAACTTAACCAATAATCACAAGATGAATGGCTTCTTTGAAAAAGGTACACCAATCACAAGGACACAAAGGCAAGTTTTAAATCTTTAGTTCGGGAACTTATTATGGTCGCACCCAGTTAGGTAGTGCACTTTGCCTTGGTTTCGGTGGTAATCTTTTAAGTTGTTATTATTAAAGAAAGCGACAAATCTTTTGTATTTTTTATATTTGATACATATATAGAAACAAAAGGAAAATATTTTGTGTTTTATCGTTTTAAATGTTTTTGGGTTTTGGATTTTTATAAGAAAATATGGATATATATATAGATGATGGATGATATAAACAAAGAGTGAGTATTCAAACAACTAATACGCTAAGCGAAGATAATCGAAGCCACTCCGGCGGGCGTAAAATTTGATCCGCTCCAAAACCGTCAAGTTTTCTCACTGGTGACCACTTGTGAATGGCCAACCGTAAGAAACTTAAAACGGTTAAGCACGAATGCAATGAAGATCGGGGAGTATAGTATTTCCCGGTCGTTATGTCCCAATGAGCTATGCAATGGATCACCAAGCGAATAGTGATCGAGAGATTTGAGCGAAAAAAAAGATTTGAATGATATTATAACTACGGAAAAAGCCAACAAATTACAACGGCTTAAATGCAAATTAAAGTAAATTAAAAGATAAAAAATATTAAATAAACGCTATCACTATTTTTAAATCGATGAGCGTTTAAAACTTAAAACTTAATTTAAATAAAATTACGTACGTACAAAATAAAAAGTGAGATCTAAGAAATAAAAGTCCTAAAAATATGAAAATGACATTTTACAATCCTAATGATAAAAGAAAATTTTTAGAAAAGAAAATTATTTTATAACTATTTAATTAATTATTATTAATTAAAAACTATTTTAACTAATAAATAATAACCTAAAATACAAGAAAATAGGAAACAAAGCTAGAAAATAAAATTAAGACTTAGAAAAATCTAAAATAACAAAATAGAATTTTCAAAACTATTTTTGTATTTTTACGATTATTTTCTATTTTCTAGGAATTAAAACTATTAAAACTAATTAAATGGCTTAAAAATACAAATTTAACTAAGAAAATCTAGAAAAATATTTTTTTGTCTTTTATATTTATCTAAACTTAAGAAAATGAGAAATTATTTTTGAGACTTTTCTGAATTATTTGTATAAAAGCTAATTAAAAAGTGCTAAAATAGATTTAAATGCGAAAAATAGCAAACAAACTTAGAAAAATCTGAAAAATTCAAGATAAGCTTAAAATAATGTCTTGAATCTAGGAAAATAGAAAAACAAGTGCTTATGTGGAGAATTATGCAATGCTATGATAAGTGCTTATAGATAAGACTTTGAATAAGCCAAACACCACAATAAGCCACCAACTGCTCTGAGGCTCTAATATGCTATAATTACTGAAATGCAACTAATCTCAACTGACCTAAACCTCTTGATAGCAATCTACACATTTGGATTATTTGAGTTAAATCTAATAATGAGTTTAGAGGCAACTTGCGACTTAAAGATAAGCACTCAAATAAGCTAGACAACAAAACCAATTATGGGGACCTAAAGTAGACCTAGGTGAGACCTTACAAACCAATTTTCAGACTTTAACAAGCTCTTATGAGCCTGTGCAAGCTTGCACAAATCTGAGAAAAACTCGGTTTAAGCTTGAGTTTGTGGAGCGAGGCAACTAGAGCTTAAAAGAGAAGCTTGTTTGAAGCTTTTAAAAATTTGCAAAATTTTACAAAATGGTGATAAGAAAGGAAACCAGTGAAGTTTTCAAAATGCCAAGTTTCACTTTATGTGGCTCAAAATGAGCTCATGAAAAATCTTTCTAGATGAGCTCAAAATTGATTTTCCAAATTTTGACTTTTGAAGCAGATTGAGAAAGTTTGACTAATGTGAACTTTGATTCCAATTTTATGACCGATATTGATGTAATATGATGGAACAAGCACAATGCAAGCAATGTCTAAGACTTCTAAACACAAATCAAGATTTTGCAAATCCAAAATTCCAACAGTTGAGACAATTGAGACAATTTGGTATAATGTTGACTTTCGGTGTTTGCGGACCCAAGTTATTGGTGATATGTGCTCAAATAAGCTTAATAAACATGAACCAACAAGAAATTAACTCATGAACACACCTTTAGTACAGATTAAGCTATAAACCAAACACCCTTTAACTACTAATCAAAAATTTGATTAGACAAACTCTGATTTAGCTAATGTTATTGATTAAGTTGAGTTCACTTGTCCTAAACACGACTAATGAAACAGGTTTTAACTACTTAAAACTACAAAAAGCAGTTATGCTTATGAACTTGAAAATGACTTACAAGCTGTCCCCGACCACTATGGCTTGCCACCATTGAAACGAGAACATCTACTATCCAAATCAACCCAACGCTTCTAAATTAACCCATTTCCATTCTAAATCAACCCATTCCATTCTGCATCATTTGTGCTCCATGTTGACTTTTGTTGACCGTGTTTCAATATTGTTTAAAACTTAAACACAAGCTTATAAAAGCTATTATAAGCTAATATAAACTTGTTTTAACTTATAAATAAGCTCATTGAAGCTAGGATATCGAGATTGAAAATGAAAATTATAATGTGGCTTGAAATTTGAAATATGAACATAAACTTGGAATTGATACTTAAAAGAGTTGCAATATACTTAAACAAGTTAATTTGATACAAAGAACTTTAAAAATACAACTGAAAGCTATTTAAGACATAATAAGCTAAAAAAACGACATACATTGTGAAATTTAAACTAAGTACTACTCGTTTGTAGCTTCCTCTTGGTCTTTTTATACTCCCATCTGTTTCTCTCACCTCTTTCTTCAAATCCCAGCATGAATATTGGCCTTTAGATTGCTAGAATGGATATTGGCCATTGGATGGCTTTTTGGCGCCAAAACCTGTTTATACCAGCTGGAGGTTGAGTGTTTGGGTAGAAGTGCATTAAATGCACTTTGGCTTTGAGTGTGTTTGGAGGAGGATAGGAGATGATGGTGGAGGAGGGGTTGAGTGTGTGGCATGCGTGCGGGGTGATGATGGGAGGTGGGTAACCCGTGAGTTTGGAGGAAGGGAGAGTCAAAGGATGTTTGGTGGTTTTATTATATTGGAGGGTCCAAAGGTGTTAATGATGGGGTCCAATTTGGCTTATGGCGGGGGTCAAATGGAATTTTGACAAGGACCAAGTGGTATTAAAGGTTAATAATCATAAGGACCAATTGTGTCAATTACGAAAATTGAGGACCTAATCTTCCAAATTGCAAAGATGTTTCAAGGGCTGAAATTGACAAGTTTCAATAATGCAAGGACCAAACTTGACATTTTCCAATTTTCCGGGACCATTTTGCCAATTTTCAAATTTGAAGGACCAATCTTGTAATTTCTCAAACTTTTGATATTTTCACCAAAGGACTATTTTTGACAACTTATGATTTAAAAGGACCTTTGGTGATTTTACTTTTGAAATTATGTGGACTCGAAACTTGGACTATTATGCGAACAATTTTTGAAACTTTTGCATCCAAACATATAAAATGCAATTTTGGAATATTTTGAATGCATTTCGAGCATTTTAAACGTTTTGCGATTCAAACTTGATGCTCATTTTCATCGATTTTTACATAATTTTCCATCCTTAGAATACATATAAAATGCAATTTTGGTCCGGTAGTTTTAGATATTTTGATGAAGGAAGCCATTCACACACCCCGAACCTCAACCTCACGGGAAAATCGCCACCCTTAGTGTGTGTATCGCTACTATCACCCGCACTTAAACATAAGTGTAGGAAAACCTCCCCTTTATCCGTTAAATAAGGGTAGAGTCAAGCTCGTGACTCGAACAAAAACAAGCGCTTCTTGGGAGGCAACCCATGTATATTTGTTTGTATTTGTGTGTCATATATCTTTTCATTATTGTATGTTCTCATGTTTGAATTTGTAAAAATACTTTATTTTGTCTTTAACCTCGTTTTAATTACATATAAAGGTATTTTACAAAAGGGATAAGTGTAGGGAAGATTACACACGTTTTTAAAAGAACGTGAACATGAGAATTACGATTATTGAAAAGATATATATGTGTGAGTCAAATGCTTGTATCGAGTCATAATGGATGTTTTGCATGAATTTTTCCAGATTCTAAAGATATAAATTTTCTAGAATCTTTCCAGAAAATCGAGACCAGTTTACGTCATGATAACTGACGGCGTCGGATCGCAACTGACGGCGTCGGGAGGAGCGAAACAACTTATCTTACTCTCTCTCGTTTTACGTGCTACTTATAAATTTTGGAAATTTTGGTCTTAATTTTCCGGAAAATCGCAAACATCCATTCCACAAGCATTATATCTTATTTAAGTCCGGAATAACATCTTGTTGTGATTTTTCTTTGTTCGGTTTGATGCTTTGGGTTGTCTGTTTTCTTAAAGTGTGCAGGTTTTATTTATCAAGAAGAAGGTACATAAGATTGGAAGAAGCTTTTCACGCATACACTCTTCTTGAAGAAAGATTTAGCCACTACTTCACACGGATCCTACCGAGCTAATCAGGGGAGTACTAGTTACTTTCGTTTTTAATTACCTTCCATTATCATAACTTTGATACTTTCGGGGAACATTGGGGACAATGTTCAGTTTAAGTGTAGGAAGGAAAATAAAGCGGGAACTTTGAAACTATGCTTATCCTTGACTATTTGCCTTGTCCAATTTCATTTGTGTAATAAACCATGAGAAATATCGGTTAGGGTAATTTTGGCACCAAATTTAAAATTTTTCATCACATGTAGGAGTGGGCCATTAGTCTTAATAAAGCGTCTCATGGATAGGAAGTTATATGACTAGCACAAAACCCTTTACCACTTAAATTCCACCCAAAATGTGAGGATCGCCTTAGATTTGTAGGAATTAAAGCATTCCACTTAATGCTTGAGTGTAAACCGGTAGTATAATAGATTCTAGAACTTGTTTTGTGATGCATTCCAAGATCGCTAGTAAGACTACACACTGTAGTTAGGAATAACTAAATGATAAGAGGCATTAGGATAACCCTTGTTTGATACCCGTAATATAATTACTTCTTCCACATCGGTTGAGTAATTCCCACACCATTGCGTTGTACTCATCTTTAGTACACGATACCCCTAGTTAACCCCTCAGTGCCTATCCTTTTCACGGTTCTCGTGATGTTTTGGTTTTCCGGAATATCAATGAAGAGCATTGATTACAATCCACCCCCAAATGTACACCCAAATCGCCTTAGCCTACCTTGTATGCACTCACTTTTAGTGCATTATTGTTATCATACTAAACCCTTAGTTCAATTATCTAGTTGCTTGCATAAGTTGCTAAGTCGAGTCATATCCTTTGTACACAGTTTTGGGATGATTGGGACTCATGGGAAAAGTTAATTTTTATGAAATGACGGGAAGGAACGTTAAATTCAAATTCCCTTTATTTGCGTAATAATGTACTCCAAGTGTTTTGATCTTTTCAATTCGGGTCAAATTAGTGTTAGAGTAATAAAAACTCAAGTGTAGGGATGTGCCTATAAATCCCTATTATTTTGAGGATGGTAGAGTAAAAGTGTATGAATGAAAAAAAATCGAAAAAAAAAATAGAAAAAAAGTGAAAAAGAAAAAAAATAGAGTGTTAAGAAAAAAGAAAAATACGGACTACCATCCTACATCTATCTTTAAATTTATGTTTGTTTATTTCAATTTATCTAGAGTTTAGAGTATCGAGTCTTGGCTTAGAAACCTTATTCTTCGCATGCTTGTAACATAAAGATTTTTGACTTGCCACCACTAAATCGCCTATCCCACCAAACCCTTTGTTTCCCTACCATAAGGCTAACATTACAACCCTTTAAAAGACCTCTTGGATTATCTTTCCTAGGTGCTTACGCCAAAGCGATGGAGGTTTGATCTAGTCTCAAGCCTATGGTAATCTATGTACTAGAACCGGTTAATGAGTATTTATCTTCCATTTCCATCTTGATATATTTCATATACACCCGAGAGATGAGAGTATCCAAACACCGCTTGTGAGGTGCTAGTATATAATTTCCGTGCTTGTTATGACTTTTGCGGGGCTTATATGTGTTGTGAATCGTTCTAAACTAATGCTTCATGACCCCTAACTTACAAATTAATTGGCCAAAATCACATTTGCTTGAGGACAAGAAAATACCAAGTGTAGGGATGTTTGATAAGGATTTAAAAGGTACACTTTTGAGGGGTAATTTAAGCCCTTAATTGATCGCTTTTGTATCCATTACTACTTAATTTCGTTCATTTTCACTTTTTAGGTCTCTCGAAGGCAAATTGCTGGAATGACACTTATTCGGACGAAAAGGCGAATATATGAAGAAAATGGCAAAGTCAAGAATCGAGACACTCAGTCTTTGGAATTGAAGAGACGACGTCATCGCTAATCGCGACGCCGTCATGAGACATCTTGAGACGACTCGAGAGCAAATTCTTGTTTTACAAGTGGCGGCATCGGGTTTAAAGAGTAGGCGTCACAACTCGACGGCCTATATTTGGATCTGGCGGCGCGGAAGATGAAGTCGACGGCGTCACAACCATAAGGTGACGCCGTCACAAGCGCAACATGCGCCAAAGTAGCTAATCTTGTTTGGCCATAACGTTTGCATACGAACTCGGTTTAAGTGATTCAAAAGACCACGCGACCGGAACGAGAAAATCTACAGTTTGGTGAAACAGTAATCGTGATGCCGTCACTCTTTAGGTGTGAAGCCGTCACTCTTTGCCGACATAAAATCTACCTATAAATATAACATTATAACTTCACTTTTTGTAAGCCCCAAACCCTAAGTCCGATTCTAGGGTTTTGGTAGGTGTTTTTCCAACAACTTAAAGGGTTTCAAACACTCTATAAACATCGTGTAATGGTTTGTTTGTTAATCCAATCCTATGGTATGTCTTCAATTATCATAATTGTTGCTTGCTCTTCATTAATTATGCTTGGCTAATTCACCTAGTGTTTGCTTATGATTGTATGAAACTTGTATATAATTAATTAGATCTCATTGATTTCTTAGTGATGCTTGTGTCTATCTTCATCATTAGGGTTGTGACAATTTCAATGAGTCTAATTGGTTTAGTTATAATTCTTGCATCCTCATCTCTTGTTTGATTGGTTGTCTCTTATCTTAATTGTGATTGACCTAGTATTGCGATAGGTCATCCGTTGTGTTATTAATGCTTGATTAGTCTTTGTTGAACCTTAGCTTATAGTTACTAGTGGAATTGTAGGCTAAATATCCAAAGATAACCTTAGTGTTAAGTTTATCAATCCTAGAGATTTCATAGTCATTAACCTTAGGTAGCTTCAAAGAGTTAGGGATAAACGCATACCCTACGACCTTAGAAAACACAACGCGTTAAGAATAAGGACGTGACAATTCAACCATCAATAGGACGTGACAATTCAGTAGGTAGAATTGGATAGCTAGCAAGTAGTAATGCATCATAAGTAGATACGCTTCACGTTCCTGGTAGACCGCTAATTTAGTATCTTTTGGGATAGTTGACTAGCAACTAATTCCACCCTCCCCTTCAAAACCGAGATATTTTAATTCATAAAATATAAAAATACCAAAATAATCATCCCTCACCTTTAGACTTAAATCGACATACACTTCAGCCTAACGACACTATTCCCCTAGAGAACGATACCAATACCCGTGGCTTACCCTAATACTACACTACAACGATTAGGTTCACTGCCTAGGGTATTGAAAAACTTGCTCGACGAAAAGGAAGTTCTTTTGACCCCGAACGCGCGTTCTACGCGTATCAAAGATGCAATGTACATATTCATTGGGTTATGGATCTTGGGTCATGGGTCATGGACTTTGGATCATAGATCATGGATAATATCCAACATGACTTCATGCATGATATCATGCAATGGGTCATGGGTTATGGATCATGCTCCATGGGTATGGGTTATGGACTTTGGTTTTTACCCAACAATATTCATTGTACCTAGTCAATGGATCATGGGTCATGGGTTATGGACTTTGGTTTTTACCCATTACTTACCCATTATAACATATACAAAGTACATATATATTTCTATAAAATGTAAACACTAGTTGTTACACATATGCATTTCTATAAGTTGTAAACAATATTAATTGTTAGTGTTTTATAAAAATGTCGTTGGTTTTATATAACTTATTTACTAAACACGTTTTGATATAGTTTTAATATGTTTAGTAAAAGTGTGTTAGTAAACTATTGCCTCAAACCTTTTACGTATTTTATTTGTTTCGTTAAAATGATTTTACATTTGTTATCGACAAAACATTAGAAGATCGTAAGATATAAATAAACGTTTTATGGTTTTTTTGTATTAAAAATTTGTTCTAATTAGGGCAACATACATTTTATTTGTAGAAGTCCTAGTAGAATATTAGTTTTCTTACATTGTAGTCAAGAAAAACTATTAGTCATATTGTTATATGTTGTACCTTGCACACAATTAAGATTTCTCTCACTTGTGCACGACACAACATCATGCGTAATATGCCAGCGTCACATATAACATATGATTTTAGTTAAAATCAAAATATAGACATATAGATCTTTATAATGAATCATGCATAACAATTTATTGATAACATTTCAGGAAGCAACATCATGAAAGCGACAAGTAATCTAATAAAATTCATGCAATGGTTCTTATCTATACTACATAAAATACAAAAATGGTCAATAAATCAAGAATTGGAAAAGTGGAATGTGAAAAGTGGAAAATATGGTTTGCATGGTAACTTTGAAAAGTATTCATGGTTTGCAAAAAACATTGTCATACCATATACTCATACCATTCGTGAATGTCAAACCATGTTAAGAATTTTTGTTTTGCAATTACATTTTGATCTTTTCACGTTCTATTTTGAATATTAAACGAAACACTTGCCATAATATCACATATCGTTAATTGTCTACCGCTAGGAACCGTTGCCGCCATGCGCGGGTACTCGCATAGTATAAACTATGATGCTTCACATGTGGAAAGTAATGTATTATTTCAAGACAATCAATAAATAAGATGAGCAACTTGCAAGGTAATAAAGCTTACAGCTCTCACTGGATTAGACAACATTACATGTGTTTCGTCACCAGTAATATAGTCACATAGCTCCCATTGGATTAGACAGCATTATAAGTCTTACGTCACCACTTGATATTGAGTGTCGATTGGATACATTCCTTCTTCCTTTGAATATCTAAACATTATTGCTAAGGTGAGTCACTTGGACTAGTAGACATGTACTAAGATATTCAATAAAGTGCATCAAGTTCTAACATATAGATGATGGGCTAGCCATCATTGCTATTTTAACTTGAAATAGGCATGTATTTCCTCCATAATGTCTACTTAACCACAAGGGTGTGTAGGACCTTAGTAGGTTTATTGGGTTAAGAAAATTGCTAGGTAATCATGCTAGTAATTGTCTTTACCACTTTGCGGTTTATTGATATTTCCATCTTCTAATTATTAAAACTCATATTATTTTGGTGGCTATAGAAAACATGTTCTCTAGTTATCTAAATATCTTATCTTACTTCAAGGTTTCAAAACCAGAACTAGGGTTATAAAACAACTTGAAATAATAAGATGTGCAACCATACTTAACCGTTTTGACTTTTACAAGACATCACGATTTCTAGAGTAGGTGTGATTTGAGTTTGATTAGAATTAGGACTATTAAAATACTCCTATTATGGCATTTCTTCATAAAGAAAACTGATAGGAACAAGTCTTTCTTACAAGGAACGAAAGACTTAGTTTGTCTTTTTAGCAAGAAAAAAACAAACTTTTTGTTTACGGTTTGTGTTGCATTAATTCATTAATTGAATTTACAAAGTTGAATTCAGTATTTTCGATAATTATCCTTTTATAAATTAACTACCCCATGTTTACAATTTAAAACAGTTAATTTACGAAAAAGGCTAAGATCCACATTGTGCTTCTACTATCACATCAGTTGATCTGCTAGCAAAAGTAGATTCAATTGGTAGGCGACGATCACCAATTGCATTACATGTGCAACTCTTAGATCCTTATGGGACTCATGGCACTAGTGAACAAGCATCTAGTGTCAAGTAGGCATGTTTAGTCCCATCCTTGCCTCGGTTCAAGGTCTCACCGCTTAACTCGATTAAGTCATCCAATTTGAGACCATGTGAGAATATATCTAGGTATCACGCATAGAGAATAATCACCTTGGGTTACAATTCAACCTAGGTCTCGCGCATAGCCAAAAGGTAATTGATGCGTTCGGTGTGAGCAAGTTTTAAATTTATAAAAGGTGAATTACCAATATTACCAATAACACATACGAGCAAGTATACTCGTCCGTTATAGCAAGATTATGAAGGTAAGTCGGGATCGTTCAAAGAGATTTGAGTGAATCTAAGCACAAGTTTGAATTAACGGAGTCTATCCAAAACATATAACAAAGCAAATAGATATAATGAAATTCAGATGATTAAAAACTACACTTGCTTAAACTAGTTTCATATCATAGATTAATGTGATTGTGTTAACCTTTTAACATGTTGGTTATGATAATTAGTTGGAAGACTAATCTATTGTTCTTACAAGTTAAACCTTCCTCAAGATTTTAGTTCATAAAAACAAGCATGAAGTTTAACCAATCAATTCAAGATCAATTCAAGTTTCATAAGTCTACATACATAAACTTAAACACAAAACATCCACTTGTTCGTCAAATTGCTTAAGAAATGGTCAATACAAAGGTAACGATCATAGACAAAGGCTACAATTGATTCTCAACAACTAATCTTACGACCATTTAGATGTTTCCAACCAATCCAATTTGATAATCAAAAGCGTTTCTATTACAACCACACCTTAGTTCCTTTGTATAATCAAGAATAATGGGTAAAACAATCATCCATAGACAAAATGATTATGACTAGTTGAATAACACGAAGTTCTTTCGACCCCAACGATTACTATCAATTAGCCAAACTTGATTAACAAATGTCACTATGAAACTTTAGCACAATTGGATCTTAGAATCAACTTAAAATTGAATTAAAACATGTTAACACAACCACTAACTAATCATATGATAATCAACATCATTTAAGCAAGTGCATAAAGAAACTAGCCACTCATAGCAAACATGAACATAAACTCAGAACTTTGAACATTAGAAAACATGATTAAAGGTCTTACAATGATTGAAATGAGATTACAAATGATGTGGTAATGATGCCTCAAGTATTGGTGATGACTTCTTGATGGTTTGACCTCCAAATGATGACTTCTTGGACCTCCAAAGTTTCCTGGAACTTTATGAACGAATTTAGGCTTTGAGAGAGTAGTGGTGGTGGTAAGATAGGTGTGAGAGAAGATCTCTCAAGTTGTGGTGTATTTGGATAATGAAAACATACACAAATGAGTCCTATTTATACTACTCTCAAGGCTAGGGGTTATAAATGCATTTCTTGGTCACCAAGGAGCTTGGAAGGGACTAGAAGACATGTAAGAAGGGACTAGAATCGTTTGGAATAAGTTTGGAACTTTAGTAATGCATAAATGGCTGTCCAGGGCTTCCCAACCGAATCAGTTAAGCTCCAACCGAATCGGTTGGTCTTGCTGACTAGTCTCCAACCGGATCCGGTTGCGGGTCTCGACCGATCGGTTGGAGCAAAATCACAAAAGTCATAAACAGAAAAGTTGTAGATCTTTCTCTTAGCTTTCCGTGGCATGACGGGGGTCAAGCGGAGTCCGTATGCAAAAGTTATGGCCAAAATGGTGAAGGTGTGTGGGAACAACGAGTCTTCAATATATCTTCGTTTAAGCTTCTTTTCTTCATTTCTTTCTCGTTTTCCTTCTTGAACTTTATTGTTGAGTTTTGGACCACTAACTTGATGACTTTATCTTCTCGAATATACTCCGCAAGTCTTGCTTTGGTCGGGAATTCTTCATATATGGAGAAATCTTCGTATTTTACTTCTTTTTCCGTCTTTTTCTCCACTCTCCTGTACTTGGCTACAAATGAACTAGCAAGCGCACTTTGATACAATTAAGCAACAAAAGCATATGATTATAACCAAATAACATACATAAAAACACGGATAACGCTACTAAAAACATGCACAATCTGAGCGTTATCAGTAATTGCAAGTGTTCTCAAGCGATTGGACAACATGACTTAAATTTATGTAAGGTAAAACATTTTGATGTGAATCAAAAAAGGTGTACAAAAGAAGCATGCATTCATTCTTCGTATCACAAGTTAAAAAATCTTCTTAACTTAAGTCTAATCATTGTTTTTAATTTATATGTGTCAAGTTGTCCATTTTCATGACTAATATATAACCTACGTTGATTATAAACGAGTTTGGACAATACATAAATTGAATAACATACATAACTAGTTTAAGTGTTATTTTGAAAACAATGATATTAAGTTAAATCCATATTTAAACTTAGTCAAACTAAATCATAAGACTTAGTTTAAAAAGATTTGTGTTGCGTTTTAAGTTTTTAGAAAACAATTTGCAATTTACATACATTCAAAGCATACATAAGAATTAAATCAACCAACATACAACCACAATATGCAAGGCCTCAACCGCTGAAAAAACCTATGCTTGGCCTCGTGAGCCATCACGAGAACCAAGAGTCAACTAGGGACATATCACACAACCACATGGACGACTCCCACTTGATCCAAGACCAAGCAAGGACAAGTAGAAGTCCATTATGTACATAAAAAATGAATGTGCTAGCCCAGAATTTATGCATTCGGAGGCCCAAAAGGCGTAGAAGGAGTCCTCCCCGAGCTTAGCACCAAACTACAAAGTTGTAGGCCCATGAGTTTTGAACCTACAGAAAAAGTTTGGTTAAAAAATCCCTTACCAATCACCGGCAAAGTCCATTTTACTGCAGCTTGTTCCAGTAGCCACTTTCGGCGTTTATGTCTTTAACTCTTTGCCATTCCATTCCAAGCTTCGATTACAATGTATAGAAATTAAAATAAAACTAATCTACTATCTATCTACTGTAAAATGCTCAAACAACGGCAAAACCAAATTAAAAGTTTATACATAAAGGCCGAAACAATGGCAAACCTCAAAAACAAGAAATAAACGACAAATCACAACCATTCATTGCACAAGTGGTCTAGGTTTTTATCGGCTTTGCATATAAATATAATAATACCATAAAATTATGTACATTACAAGGTATTGGCTAATTCCATGGACAAACATGCATTTATTTGCCATGAAAAAAAATAAATAACAAGAATTAAATCGTTAGCCAACGAAATCGAAGAAATTAATTAACAATAATTAAAACCCCGATTGATACGCGTGTCAAATGGCCTTAGGTTCATAACCCACTGATATTAGGAGCTTCTTAACATCATTCTTTCACAGAAAATTAAGCCATAGGGGTTGATTTTGTTAATACAAATAAGCCGTAAAAACGTTTATTTATATTTTACGATCTTCTAATATTTTGTCGATAACAAACATAAAATCATATTAACGAAACAAATAAAATACGTAAATGGTTTGAACTAATAGTTTTCTAACACACTTACGCTTTCACATAAAACACTAAAATAAGTACAAGTGATTTTATGCTTGAGATATACATATGTATAACAACTAGTGTTTACATATTGGGTTAACATATACTTAACTAAGTATACACTAAAACAGGTAAAAACAAGTATATACTAAAATGGGTAAAAACAAGTATATACTAAATAGGTAAAAACTAGCAAATGGTTTTGACCCATAACCCATGGTTTTATTTATACCACTTAACCAAGTTCATTGTATCCTTAAGATACATTGTATCTAGAAAGAAAACCATGGATCAACCCATGACCCATGACCCATAACCAAAATACCCATGGGCAAGAGGGCGTTCCACGGATCCACAGCTTTGTGCTAGCCGGATCCTAAGTGAAAGGGATCCGTGAGATCCGGGAAGCAGATGGATTTTCCTCTATAAATAGTGAGTCATTTCTTCATTATATCTCACCCCTTTCCAATACACTTTCTCCCCCTGAGTTAAATCTCACTAACCTTAGATCCAAGAGATCTATGTTTGTAGTTCTGTTTTTTTGTGATCTTCTAGGTTCCTCTTAAAGGCAAGATCACCACCTTTGAAGTCAAGCAAGCTCAAGTCCATGAGTTGCCATGCTTCCTCATCATCAAGGCTATTGAAGTCCTCTTGTTGATGATCTCTTTCTTTCTTCAAAGAAGTGTAGTGTTGAAGACATTAGTGAAAGATGTCTCAAGTGTCAAGACGAAGATATTAGTGAAGGGTATCTATAGTCTATAGGATAAGCACTTGAAGGTGCTTAGAAGTCAAGACAAGAAGCATTAGTGAAAGGTGCTTAGAAGTCAAGACTTGAAGCATTAGTGAAAGGTGCTTCGAAGTAACGACACAAGACATTAGTGAAAGGTGTCTTATAGATCTAGTCAAAGGCATTAGTGAAAGGTGCCTTAGATGTACATTCGATATGGTGTGTTTCGATGTACTAGATAGACTATCATTAGATCCAAGGATATTGATGTCCTTGATGATGTTGTAAAGGAGTAGATCTCCTTTGGGATTAGTCGTTGGTGTAGTGTGGTGGTAGTTCCTCCATTGCAATGAAACTAGGTGCTTAGCCTAGTACCTAATAAAGGGTAGGCGACGTTGTGAAGGTGTAGTTCACCTAAGGTGTGAAAGAACTCGGTGGTTAGCCTAGCACCGTATAAAGGGTAGGCGATGTTGTGTTAGGTGTGGTTCACCTTGGTGTGAAAGAACTCGGTATTTAGCTTTGTACCGGAAAAAGGTTAAGCGACGTTGTGAAGGCTTCTCCGCCATAAGGAGATTGGTGTAGTGTTTACAAACTCTCGAGTAGGTGACTCGGGGAGTGGAGTAGGGCAAGGAAGGTGTCCGTGTAGCCGAACCACTATAAATACTCGCGTTGTGGTTTTGTGCTTCTTACTCTTATCTTTTATTATATATCTTTATATGCTTGTTTATCAACATCCAACACACACAACCAAATAGATTGACGTAAGTCAATCTAAATAGTTTAAAAGGAAGTTTTAATTGGTAAAACTATTCAACCCCCCCTTCTAGTTTTCCACAATTGGCATCAGAGCTTCATTACCAAGTTTCTTAAAGTATATTGTACTTTAAAAACTTGATACGATCCATGGTTAATTGAAAACTACAAAGAAGGATTTTCATAAAAACAAACACCATGTCTTTTAAAACTATATGTTTGGATGTTGATTTGATAACAACATTTTTCTTATTTATTTTTTAAATTGCACTAATCTTCCTTGTCATGTTGATTAGTCAAAGCTCATACCCACCAAGCTTTAGGAGTCGCTTGGTAACAAGAATACCTTCCTTAAGAAGGTATCTTAAACGCAAAGGAGCGGGAATAGTCTAAGTGACATTTCTTTGTGGCATTTGTAAAGACATTCCTAAGTGCGCTAAAGGTATGATTTTCTTTTACTTTGCTTGATAATTAAGTATACCTAGTTAGATATTTATATGATTATCCTTTGTGCAAATTACATGTTTTCCTTGAAGCTTCATTAGGAAGCCTTTTTCTCACATCGTGTTTTATTTCTCATATAAAGTCGTGGTATATAAAACTTATGTTTTGCTTCTTTTAATCCAATAAAACAAAACACGATTTCAAAAATTCCTCCTTCCCATAAAAATCCCACCGTCGACCACTTTATCAAACCCTCACTTTTCAAATCTTCCAATTTCAAAAATTTCCTCTCATTCAAAAACTTCTTCTTCCTCCTCATTCCATCTCAATCGAAATCAAGAAGATCCGTCATCAACATGGTTTACATCGCACTTCGTGCTCATCGCTCTAACACTCATCGCACTTGTGTTCCCTATGATGAAGTTCACATACGGAGACATTTACTTTGTGTTGTTAATCTATATTGGGGTCATATACCCAATCCTTTGTATCATCCTTAGTATTGAAATGCAATATTATTAATCTAGTTTATCTAGGTTACTATTATGTGTTTATCATTATTCTTTTATATGTTTTATATTCTTTCGTGATACATTAGAGGTCATGTATGCATGCTAAAAGAAAATGTAGGATAAAACATACTTCGTGGTATAAAAGCAGTAAAACCTATGATTTTATCAAATGCATACATTACTCTTGATCCACGGATCCCGAAAGATATACTATACGGATCCCTTTTGTAAAGGAACCACAGGATCCGTATTCTTGGATAACATGCAAAATTAAAACCACTATCTTTCTAAAGTAATAATCCACTAGAATTTCAAAACCATGAGTTAGCTAAATGCTAAAAACCATTGTTAATAAAAATCTAGTAAAAACGTTAGATTATTATAGGTTGACCATAAACATCACCTCTTATTAACCCATCACTTCTATAGGTTCAACTATGACGCATGAATACGAGTTTGATTTTCACTCACTAGCGTCTACACCCGAACATCTCCCTGAGCCCAACACACTGGCAATCATGTCCGTGGGTTCAATAATCTCGAAAACCGTCACTTCCATGAAGGACGTGTTGTGAACACCTCTCTACAATTCGAAGAAGGTATCAATACCTCCTTCCGAGCCATAGTACTAGAATGTCTTCTTGAAATCAACGAGAAGATATGTCCAAGGTTCATAATGGAATTCTTCCGTCAAGTCGAACTCGTTCGTAACGAGGATCGCTCTCTATCTCTTTGGTTTTACATCAAAACCAAAGTTCACTCTAACCCTTGGGCATTTTGCTCACATTCTCCGGATTCCAAATCATGGACAAAGTGCCTTCACGAAGATTGGTCTCTTGATTCTCTCTTCAACTTCGTGAAGAAAATAGTCCATATTGTTCACACATACCCTCTCGGAAGATTTAAATCGCATAATATGCAAACCTCGACCATATTACTCCAATCCAAACATTATCCATACACGGATATCCGAGAAGAGTACAAGCCTCTTGCTCTCATTCTACGTGAAAATGTTTGGAGTCTTAGAAATCGAGAAATTCTTCCCGCTTGTTGTGCTCACATGTTGTCTTGTTTGCTAACACAACAACCATACAATCTCGCCTACTTCTTCTTATGGCGAATTGCAAATCTTCAAGGCTCAAGAATAAACTCATCCCTTATGGAATGTTCTTGACACGCCTCTATCATAATGTTATGCACTTTCATCCTCAATTTCAAAGTCCGTTGTACGTACTTGTGAACAAGATGATGGAACCGCTAAACATATCTCTCATGAAGACTTTCTTCATTCTTGATTCCACCAATACCCATCAATCACATAATGATCCTCCTAGCGAAGACACTCAAGAAACCTAGTAATAGTCAAATAGGATCAGTTATACTCTACTCATGCTTTATCAATGTAATCATATTTCTTTCATAAAATAAAACATCTTACATTTGATATCTTAGTTTTAGAACTCCTTTAACAAATCTTGGAATATAATGCATTGTCAAGATCATTGCATACCTTTAGTAAAGGTTCTACTAGAAGCGATGGACGGATCCCAAATGTTGTACTAAGCGGATCCCTATCTTTGGGGAACCAAGTGGGATCCGACAAACAAAAATGCAATTGCAAGCATTATATTTCAAACATATCCTTAGAACACCTCACACTAAGCTAAACATAGTGTCTTAAATGCGATTAAGTCCTTATCAAGATAGGTTGATCTTTCCTACTCATTCCAACTCACATAGATCACACTCTAAGATGTTCATAGATCTATAACTTTGTTTTAATCCATCATTTGTAAGATATAACTTTTCAGATACATCAAACCATAACAACCATGTGGCGAATAAGTGGAATTCTAGAGAGAAAGTTAGAGGTTTAGGGAACTTAGTGAGAGAAAGTGAAAGATATTATTATGAGCTCCACTCTCTACCTTGGGAGGTAGAGAGTATTTATAGTCTTACATAAATCGCCACACATCGGTGTGGATCGGGCATCACAGTGGGTAAAGACCCGTCCGTCCTCCACGGTGTTGCTTAACTAAATACTACTTAACTTAAAGAACTACGACTACGAGCTTTCTAACGATTACATATACTTGAGGTGACCGACTCTTTAATACACGAATTTCTAATTCCTAACAATCTCCCAAGGAGGTCACCTCAATCATGTACCAAACTTACATTGAATACAAAAGATATTACATTAACAATTGATCTTGCATTCTTGATGTAGTCCTTTGCTCCTAAGCTCGTAGTCATTGATTCTTCACATTGCATGTTTGGTTACTTCAAGTGGAGGTCTTTTCTTGATCCACGTGATAATAAGTTTGAGCCATCATTTTAGATCATCGACTATCAAAATCTCGACACATCCTTTGTGGTGTTGGTATTTTGTGATGTTGTGACTTTAGGACCGACATGCTCACATTACGGATCATGATATCTTCTCATCGAGTAGCGGAAGCTTTAGTTGATTCATGATATTGGCGGCGTAGCGAAGCATGGAGTGAAAATATCGAGTCATTGATGCACTAATCATGATTTCTTTTGAGATGAATGTGTTAAGTGAGCATGCGGCTATGGATTGACCGCTTCATTACGATCATTGCAAGCGTCGGGTGTACACGCATACAGCGATTAGCAATAAATCGCACGAAAGTGTCTTTGATCACTTCGTTGAATTGAGTACACGACCCACGGTTCCCGTTGATCGATACATGTCTTGCTGTGATCGGTATAATTCGAAGAATTTCCTTGACGGGGTTTCGCGGTTGTTCTAAATTGTTCTCAAACCGGAACATCTCAAAGAAGACAACACGGATTGAGTGAACCGGTAATTTTAAGTCCAGATTGATGAAAAGAGATTTGAAAAACACTCGTGTATTGCTCAATAGAAATTGTTTTGCAATACAACGAAGGTTTTATTGAAAATCAATTATCAATCATAAAACACCTTTGGATTGAAAAATTAGTACACGGTCGATGTGCTAAAGAAAAGAGTTTTAAGCACAATGACCGGTTTTCAAAGGTATCCGTCAATCCATAACTGAACGAGGATTGATTCAAGAGATTGAATCGCCCATTGTTTCATTCGGTTGTCACATGGTTAATCTATAAGATAGATCTCACATGCCACCTACCGAGGAGCTTGTTTGATGTTGGCTCGAAGGCTTTCCATCTTCATTGTGAATATGTATACATCACTCGGATGTTACGCAATACCACAAGGATAATCGTGGGACTCAAGATATAATCTCTCTTTCCACATTGTGTGAGACGAGAGAGTCTTCATTAAAAGTGTCCTAATGAGATTTATTGATGATCTCGTGGCTCTAGACTCAATTTGTGCATATTTGGATCCTATTGGGAGACTAGGGAGAGGTCTCCTTCTTCAATATCAACCATCTCTAAGAGCGTCGATAGATAATGTCGGTTCCCGTGAGAATGAAACAAGTCCTTTTAAGAGGAACTTGAGTGGTTTGGAAAGTTGAAGTGCGGTCGTCCTTTGGGTCCATGACGTCTTGTCTTCAATATACATAAAGTAAAGTTGGTGCTGTCTATTTGGTATTGTTCATAACTAGTGGATTGTCCTGGGTAGATCCCTCGGTTTCGGCGGATCATGGGAACACATTGGAACCAATTGAAAACCATTTGAAAATCAATTCGGATACTTGTGATATATTATCAAAGCATTTTGTACTGAATTGTTTTGATATTTTAAACGAGAACTCCCCTCAACATGTGCATCAAGTATTTGAGAAAGTTTTGCACACGGAGGCAAGAGAAAAAATTAACTTCTTTGATTACCATTTTCTAAAGATATCAACATCACTTCCCATCAAATCAAGTAGGTATAGCATTTACGGGAAGGATGAGGTTTCCATGAATTTGCTCCCCTCAATATGTGCCTCGAGGTTTGAAAAGAGTTTTGCACATACTAGAGGAACACACACATGAGATAAGTTGATCACATTTCAAATCATATGTTTAAGATAGATGCTCCCCTCAACATGTGCATGGAAAACTTGAAATCGTTTGTCACATGTGGGAAGGATAACATGTACATCCTTATAAAACCATTTACCGAATTATCGGTTTAAATCCAATTTAAATCACACATTCTCCCCGATCACAATTATCAAATCATTTGAGATTTGTGATCTCTTATAATTTAAATTGATTTTGAAAGCTTTAAGGAGAATTGTGACTTGATTATGAAAGCGTTTTAAGCGATACGGATCGGATTTTAAGACTTTAAACTCCATTAAAAAACATGCATGTATATCGTTTGAAAACAATTTAATGCCAAATAACTTTTTAATTTAATTGAAATCATTCTCCCCTCAATCAATGACATAGGTTGTTGATTGAGAGATAGAGATTTTGACAAATAAGTCACGATGATTATCAAAAATAGAGATCGAGTTATTTTTCAAAGCATTTAGTTTTCGATGATAAATGTTTATAGAATCGAGCATGGAATATTGAAAACATGGTGAAAGATGGCTCTGTTCTTTCTTTTAAAACCGGGTTATTGCCTGAAAAAGACAATAAACCATAGTTTCTCTTTCTCCCAAATATATATATATATATATATATATTTTAATATAAAAATTCGAACAACATCTAAAGTCCCGTGTCATTCTTTGAATGACAACTTCAAGACCGTAGATATTATCGAATCGAGAGAAACATGACAAAATGACAATATTTTTGAAGATTTTCGAATTTTCAAATTTTATGGATTTTGAAAGTTTTATATTTTCTATTTGATTTTGAAGGTTTTATAATTTTGTATTTTGTTTTTGAATAGATATATACAAGAGATAGATGAAGATAGACCTTTACTCCTCGTCTTCCTCCACGAAGGCGTTTGAGAGTTACGGTTGAAGGCTTTTCAAGCCAAGTCGTGGAACAATAAACTCAAAGCGTTCTCTTGGAAGAGCTTTGGTGAAGATGTCGCTAGCGATATTCGAGACCTCACAAAATATAGTTCCACCACACCTTTTCCACTTGTTCACGATGAAATGATGTCGAATGTCGATATGCTTTGCTCTTGAGTGTTGAGCGTTGTTGCATGAGAGAGCAATAGCACTTTATTATCACGATCTGAGAGGATTTTGTTGAATTCAAAGCCATAGTCGGATAATTGAGATCTCATCCATAAGATTTGAGCACAACAAGATGACATGGCTATGTATTCGACCTCGTAGAGGAAATAAAGTACTCATTTGCTTCTTTGAAGACCGACTCACAAGCTTATCACCCAAAAGCGAGCACCTCGGCGTGCTTGACGAGTATCTTGACAACTGCATGATCGGCATCTGCATAGGCCGTTAGTGACATACGGTGTCCTTGGTGCCATAGTCCCATATTGATGGTTCCTTGGAATACCGAAGACCCGTTTAAGCTGCTTCAAGGTGCTTTTTAGTAGGCTTAGCACGGTATCTAGCACACATGCAAGCAATGAACAAGATGTCACGGTCTACTAGCGTTGAGATACATCGGGGATCCAATCATACTCCGATATTTCGTTTGGTCAATCATGATCCACGAGAGGTCCTCATCTAGTTTGGTTCGGTCAATCATGGGGGTGTCAACAGGGTCACTTGAATCAAATCCAAATTTCTTTAAAATCTCATTGCATATTTAGATTGATTTATGAAAATGCCTCGGGACTTTGAGAAATTTGTAATCCCAAGAAAAATGACATTTGTCCCATCATTGACATTTGAAACTTTGAACTCATTTCATTTGAAAAGCGATCACATTCCATTGGGTCGATCGAGGCAAAATAATATCATCAACATAAATTTGAACATGAATCAAATGTTTGCACGACTTCTGGTGAACAATGTAGGATCAAGCTGCTCCTTTGATGAATCCGGTTGATAGAAGAAACTTTGTGATGTATCATACCATGCCCTTGGAGCTTGCTTTATCCGTAAAGAGCCTTCTTCAAGCGATAAGCGTGAGTAGGATGCTCTTGATTCATAAATCCTTGAGTTGGGCGGCGTGAGCGACTTCTTTAAGATCTCCGTTCGAAATGCCGTCTTCACATCCATCGATGAACTACCATGTTCTTACTAGCGACATTAGCGAAAGACTCTAATTGCCTCGATTCGAACAGCTGGAGCAAAAGATTCTTCAAAGTCTATACCCTCCTCTTGGCGATATCCTTTAGCAACTAATCGAGCCTTGTTCTTCAACACATCACCATGCTCATCAAGTTTTACTTTGAAGATCCATTTGAGAGCTATAATCATAGCACGATCTGGGCGGTACTAACTCCCATACATCAAGGCGATCAAACTCATGAATTTCATCTTGCATGGCATTGAACCGGTTGTCTTCATTCATGGCGGTTTAACATCTTTTGGTTCGATCTTAGATAGTGCGGAGTTGAAGAAACACCATAAGGCATCGGTTGCAAGTTTTTCGGGTTGATCTGGACGAGATGGATTTCCAATGATGTTGTCTAATGGATGATCGTGAGTCCATTTTACGAGGTGTTCATGTGGCGGTTGTTGAGGCGAGGTAGCAGTCGATGTCTCTGAAGAAGGTGGTTCGATGATGATTCGGGAGTAGCAAATATGTTTTCAAATGGAGCATCTTGAGGAGTGGCAAAGGGATTAACTTCATCATTGATGCGAAACATTTCCATGATGTACATTTGAAGAATGATGATTTGTTGATGAGGCGAAGGATCGTGTTGGTGCTTCTTGACTTAAAGATATTGAGGCGAGGGATTGACTTCATTCAACGGAATATGATCATCCTCATTGTAGGAATCGACACCTCATTAGTAATTGAATCATCGTTCATCAAACATAGGATCAAACAATTTCTTTACATCATCTTGGATGGAGGTACATATGGAGTTTCTTGAGAGGAGTTTGGAACAAGGATGAACCAATGGGACTTTTTTGAAGTCGGGGGTCTGGTGGGTGTCCGGAGCCATTTGACCGGTCGACTCATCAAGCGTAACGTGAATTGTTTCCATGATATTTCGGGTTCTTTTGTTGTAGATTCGGTATCCCTTTTGTTTGATGCATATCCTACAAATACTCCAATGTCGACTTTAGCCCTAAGTTTGCCTAAGTCTTGACCCTCATTAGTTGGATAACATAATGCACCAAACACACGAAGGAAAGATAGATTAGGTTTTACATTGTGGACAAGTTCATATGGAGTTTTCCATGAGCAGTGTGAATCGAGGAGCGATTTTGTGTGTAGCATGCGGTGGCAATTGCTTGACGCGAGAGAAACATTGGAACCTTTGAGTAGATAAGCATAGTTCTTGCGGCTTCAACAAGAGTACGATTTAGTCTTTCAACTACACCGTTACATTGAGGGGTTCGTGGAACACTTCTTTGATGGATGATTCCAACGCTTTCATAGAATTCACTAAGTTGTTTGTTGACAAACTCGGTTCCATTATGCATTACGATAATTACGGCGGTTTTGTTTAGTCGAACTGCAATTTGTTTGATGAGTTTGATGATGATATCGGGGTTTCATCCTTTGTCCTTAAGAACTTGACCCGGTGAATCTAGGTAATCATCAACCACAACTAACACATATTTCTTCCCAAAGATATTACGCACCCTCATAGGTCCATAAATCCATATGAATCATATGAAGAACTTACGTGATGAGTTAGTAGGTTTGGGTTTATGGGCATACTTCTTGCTTTTCCCAATTGACATCTTGAACAAAGATGATCCTTTTCATACTTTAGTCTAGGTAAACCTACAACTAAGTCTTTTACGGAAAGATGGTTGATGGTGCCGAAGTTCAAGTGATTGAGACGGCGATGCCATAACCATGACTTTGTTTTGAAGCCTTTGATAGCAAGCAGTTGGAGAAGCCCTCATCATGTCATCGATAGAGATGGTGTAAAGATTTGACCCACGAGTTCCTTTTAGCGGTTCCTTACCATTAAGATCTCTAACAAGCGGTATGTTTTCGAAGGCAACTTCTAGATCGAAATCACGAATTGACCAGCAGAGAACATATTATGACCTAAACCTTCTACATAGTAAACTCTAGAGATGACACTATCAC
The DNA here is from genome assembly GCA_022545495.1 of Chrysanthemum lavandulifolium. Classification (NCBI taxonomy): domain Eukaryota; kingdom Viridiplantae; phylum Streptophyta; class Magnoliopsida; order Asterales; family Asteraceae; genus Chrysanthemum; species Chrysanthemum lavandulifolium. The sequence goes on along the minus strand of CM040243.1, from coordinate 250,781,291 downwards.
CAACTACATAATCTCCATAACCCATGATAGCACCGAAATGATCATTACCAAATCTAACGGTCCGATGAATTTGCTCACGAAGTTCATGAGCATGACCGGTCTCCAGTCATATGCTTGGAGCGGCTGAGTCCGGTACCACGAGCGATTTGAGCGATCTGCGGTTGAACACGAGACAAGAATGGATAAGCTGGATAATTGGGATCCCTATGCAAGAATGGGTTCCATTTGGTTAGTAACAATGTTTGGAACACCCGCATCGAAATAGAAGCATTCATATCGAGAAAGTGAGGCAATGGAATTGTTGTGAATAGATGCGATACTAGTGTCGGTATTAGCCACATTCACGGTGTGATCACTTCTTAAGGAATAGTTCTACCGTGGGCATCCATTTTCTAGTGGGCATTATCGATTAGTCTTAAGACCAACGGTGTCCAATAAAAGCCTATTTTCTTGAATGTTCTTCTGTGGGTTTCCACTTTGTTTTCTAACTTTCTTTCGTTTTGTCTTTTAGCCTTCTAGGAAGAATTTTAGCATTAACAATATTAGCGGACAATTAACATCATTAGGCGAAACATTAACACCACATTCATGATTAGAAGCAATTCAAGCGGACATCGGTACAAGGTTTGCAAATAGTATCGAATTGAATTAATTCTGATGCGCCTATGGCTAATACTAGAATCAACACGATTCGTTTTATTCGATTCAAGCTTAAAGTTCCTAGATTGTTCTTCTCTCTTTCGGTGCATTCTTAGCTTGCGAGGTCCTATCATTCCTTGTATTGTCTTGAGACTTTGACTGCTCCCTTTAATGTCATGATTACTCTGTAGAGGAATGGGAACATTAGTTTGTTTTACTACTCTTTGCACCACCTGTTTAGATGTGCTGGGATCTGAACTACATGCAGGTGCACTACGGTTCACATTCTTAAAACTAGAGGTACTGAGATTTGTACTCCTAGAAGGCACACTTGAGTTCTCTTTCTTAGCATTGACAGATCTAGAATCTGAACTACTTAAAGGCACACTACGGTTCACATTCAAAACATTGGGAATCGAATGCATATCATACTTAGCGTTAGGCATTGAGCATGGAATCAAAGGATTAACTCTCTCACCTAATGACTTTGGGCATATTGTGATCAAGCATTCTAAGATTTCTTGAGATCGTTTGGCATATAAGCATGCATATCCAATTGCATTATCATGAGGTTTCTCTAGCTTATCCTCTTCAACAATCTCACGCAGACATTCTAGGCAATCCTTAAGGGATGAGAAGTATGTTTGAATGGCAAGTTTGTTGTTCCTTAGATGAGGAGGGACATATGTCACGATAAAGCATATTTATTACAAGAGTGAACCTTTGATACAACATTCTCCCCATTGGTCATTGGCATTTTCCTTTTACGACTCTTGATTCTCAATTTCCTTTTGCAATGAAGCTATTTGTTCGTTGTTTTTATTCTGAGTGACTTTAATTGATTCAAATAACTCATTGAAATGACGTTTAACCTTTTCATTTCTTCTAGAAAACTTTCGTTTTCCTTTTGTAAAGCATTTACTAGGTTTTGAAGATGAAACGTTTGAGAATTACGAGAATCTAAAGGAGGAGGCATTTGGGAGCTGTCATATTGTTCGTATGACCCTTTAATTGAGAGATTTGGGCTTTCAACTTTACGATCGTGTTGCCTTTGGCTTGGATCATTCATCACGTTTGTTAATTGAAAAGCGCATCAAACTACGGAGCATCTGAAGATGTCTTGACATTTGAAGTTTTGACATTTTCTTTAAGATGTTGATATTTTAGTTGTAAATTAAAATGTTCAACTTCTAGTTTAGAAAAATGTTTAACGAAATTGTCGTGATCATCGATTCAATTTTCTCGTTTAGTTTAGAATTAGTTTGTTCAAGCTCAATGACACGATCATGGGAGACTTTCGAGGCCACGAGATAGTTCATGAAATTTGGAAGCATTAATAGAGCAATTTGAGCGGTGAAAACACATCTTGAGCAACACATTCGATAATAAGATTCTCATTTAATGTATGCAAGTTCTTTCTTTCAATCTCATTATATTTCGATGCACGCTCATAGTCACTAACTTCACAACCATTGCATCAAATTCCTTTTCCATACCCTTAATATCGGTTTCTACCCCTTTTTAAGACTCTCAAAGTGATCTTTTAGAAGTTTAAAGAAGGGCATGACCTCGATTAAATAACATTCTTTCATTTGTTCAAAACCCTTTCTCCTTGATTATACCGGTGGGTGTGATCCTTTTCTTGCAAGTTTTCTCAAAATCAACAAATAGTTGAAATATAACGTATTGGCTAATTAATGTCTTGCTTTTAGTGGCAATTGTTCTAGGTACAAGATGCATTGGTGTATTAGGAGGATACACAGTCGCTCTAGGCATTTTCAAAGGGAGGTTTGTATCAACAATATTTTCCGTTTCGCTTATCTAAATCCTTTTCGAAGACTTGTTGGGAGTCAACAAAGTCGAGGTTTAAACTTGTTCAAGGAAATCCAGTTTTCCTTCTTGTAATCATGAGGAGAGATAATTATGTTTTCTCTTTGCATTTGGGATCATTTGTTTCTTATTCATCTTTTCCTAGTGATTTCATTTAATTTCTTATCTTCTCGGTGCACTCAACGCAACTAGGTTTACGCCTAGGCTTAAGGACTTCATTACCATCATAAAGCACCTTATGAGCATTTCTAGCCTTTTTAATTACCTCTGGATTTGGTTCCTCAACAAGGGAATGCTATGCTTATCGCTTAAGACTCGATGTTTGGTGACCATGTGAGCGATCGAATGGTGTTTCCTTGTATGTACAACTTGTTTTCAAGTTTGTTTTCAAAGTTTTGATTAGAAAAATCTCTCAAGAGTTTTGATTCCTTTGCATTAAATTCTTGCTTAAGCATTTTCACATTTTCTTGAAGTTCTTGTTTTTGCTTAGCTTGTTTTAGAAAGTTTTTCTTGCAAGGAATGTAATTCTTGTTTCAATACTTCTTCTCTAAACTTACTTTTCTAATTCTTGTACTCACTTGGTCATCCATTTCACGCTCACGAGTGGTCAACTCAAATTTTGCACGTTGTTCATAAATAGCAACACGTTCCTTATAGGCATTTAGTTCGAAATTACGGAATCATCGGAGCACATGCGATGTATTCATCAAAGACATAGTCATTGTTGATTGCGAAGATGCATCACTTGGTACAACTTCACTTTCACTTTGTTTCACGTATTGATCGTATGGGACAATATTGTTATTACCCATATTTTCAAAATTTGATTCAATAGTTTCGAGTTGGTTGTACTTTGTCATGCATCTGTTGCACATCGACATCATCATATAGTTTTAATACCTCGAGATGAGTTTGTCCTTGGATGGGCGACTTGTGGTGAAGAAGAGACCTTGGGAGAGACCATTGGAGAAATGCTAGCCATAAAAATTGTGTGTGCGATGGGTCCATCATCTACATCAGTCGTATGCATCACGATCGGTGACTTGAAAGGCATTCGATGATTGTGACCTATCTCCTGAATAAATTGCTCATCCACATCTACATCATAGGTCTTGGCATTGCCTCGGCAAAAATAGCAATTCCTCTTCATTCAAAGCGACTCCATTGTCACGAGCTTGTGCCGTGACATCTTATCTACGATGTCGGCGATACGTGGGCGCTTTGGAGATGTGCGGTTCCTTGCAATGTGTCCTCACCACCACGGTTATAGCATTTGATCGGCTTAGCTTGACCTTGGTTACCATTCCTTCCTCGATTACGATTGCCAACATAACCTCTACCGGCACCACCTCTTCCACGATCATCTTGTCTTTCTGAGCTGGTTGCACCGATCCTTCCATCTTTAACGATGGCTTGATTGTGTGGGTTAGATCTTTTTACGAGGTTGTTGTTGGTTTGTGGGAGAGAATTCATGTTTTGGCTAATCGGAAGAGCTAGTTGATTAATGAAGCTTCCAGCGTGTGCATCGGCATCGACTTGTTTGTACATAGGATCGGGAATGAGTTTGTGATTACCATTACCCAAGGGTATGACTTGTGAAGCTTTGGTTGTGATTAGATGTTTGAGTAGAAAGGCGGTTGAATCATTAGGCGAGCTTGTCTCTCCGGGTTAGTTTTGAGCGATTGAGAATCAATTTTTCAAACATAGCATGTCTCTCATTACGAAGGAGGAAGGCATAGAGTTGCTCATAGTTTGTGTTCTTCAATCCTTTAGTAAGCTTCACGTGATAACAAACTTGTGCCATTCGGGATTCATGTTGTTCACAAATTTTGAGTTCAAGCAATGTTAGTCATAGTCATTCGATGTTCCTCATGTCATTAACTAACTTATGAAATCTCACATAGTACTCATAGACATTCTCATCGGTTTCATCTTGAAGTGCTCAAATTAGTCATAGAGTTGGGATTCTCTGTCTTCCATAGTTAATTACGAACACGAGAGAAGCATCTTAACATTATCCCAAACTGCCTTAGCATCGGTGTTATGATTGATCGACTTGTAGATGTCTTTAGGAAGACCTTGAAGAACAATGTTTGAAGCCACGATATCGCATCAAATCTCTTTTATCCCTATCATCAAGCTCATCATACATCTTAGGTCTGTCCATTCCGTAAGCAGAGTACCATCTTCATTAGTATCAAGTATGTCTCTAGTCGTCTCAACTCGATATGGTCCTTCATCAATGGATTTGAGAATGTTGACACCATTTTCCTTTCAAGGCAATACAATCGATTCGTTGAGCCCAAGAATCGTAGTCGATTCTGTCAAGCATGGGTGGGCAGTATCCGAGCCGGTTGCTTGAACATCTTCGACAACAGATGGAGATAACGGTAGGAGCGTTGGTAGACATGTTAATAGATTATACGGGTTTTATAACTCTATGATTAAACCGGAAATAGATTCTTTCACGGTTTTACTAAATCAAGAGAAACCGTAAACAATCACTCAAGTCGCTAGAAGATAATGCACTAAGTCGCTGAAGATAATGCACTAAGTCGCTAGAAGATAATGCACTAAGTCGCTAGAAGATAATGCACTAAGTCGCTAACACTTAATTAAGCTACACCACTAAGTCGCTAGAGTCCCAAGTCGCTAGACAAATGCAAGTCGCTAAGTAGTAACTCGCTAAGCCTCAAGTCGCTAGCAAAATTTTGGCGTGATTAAGCTACTCAGTCGCTAAAGATACAAGTCGCTAAAGAGCAACTCGCTCTGGACCAAGTCGCTACCACCAAGTCGCTACTCGTGGTGGAGAGTCCACTACTTGTGCTTTAACTCGCTAGATCTAACTCGCTAGGTCTAAAGGCGTAACTCGCTACAAATTTGTAAAGCAAGTCGCTATGAAGAGAATAGTCAGTGAGCTAAGTCGCTAGCGTGAAAAACCATATAAACATCACTTTTCAATCCAAAACAACCCAACCAAGATGATTCAAGCTTACCAAATGAAAACCTAAACACTTGTGATGATTCTAAACATAAAAGTACTAACAAAATTCAAACTTTAACACAAGAAATCACCCAAATGATGCAAAAACCACTAAACTTTTCAAACTCAAAACCACCTAAAACCACTAAATATCCAAAGATGTGCAAGATATGATCTAACCATGGCTCGATACCAATTGTAAGATATAACTTTTCACATACACATCAAACCATAACAACCATGTGGCGAATAAGTGGAATTCTAGAGAGAAAGTTAGAGGTTTAGGGAACTTAGTGAGAGAAAGTGAAAGATATTATTATGAGCTCCAACTCTACCTTGGGAGGTAGAGTATTTATAGTCTTACATAAATCGCCACACATCGGTGTGGATCGGGGCATCTGGGTGGGTAAAGACCCGTCCGTCCTCCACGGTGTTACTTAACTAAATACTACTTAACTTAAAAGAACTACGACTACGAGCTTTCTAACGATTACATATACTTGAGGTGACCGACTCTTTAATACCTGGAATTTCTAATTCCTAACAATCACTCTTCCGCTCTCAAAACTCACACTTCATTTTTCACTTGATCCCTCACATCTAAGTTAGAAATCTTTCGATTATGACAAAATTGATCATAAATCAACCTCACCTCAAAGTTGATCAAAGTTGATCAAATCCTAGTTTTCCCATCTCAAAACCCTTAGGATATTTTCCAAAACACAATCCTTAGTCACAACCTGATCTCTAGGATCATTTAGCTTCAATTGACACTCTCATCTTTAGTGTCATCCTTGCTCATTCATTGGTACTCATGAAAGTTCCAAATCCTTCCACAAAAGACAATCATTAGCTACATCACTCACCACCTTCAGTACTTAAGCACCCTTTCATTTAAGACACTTAGAAAGACTGAAACACTTAAGATGGTATAGGTCTTAGATTTTAGAAACATCATTGCCACTCTTTCATAGGCTAGCATTGGCGGGATCCCTAGGAATAGCCTAGACGGATCCCTACGAGAAAGGAACCGTGGGATCCGGATGACGATATAGGTCAAATCTTGCTAAAACAATCATTTCAACTTATCTTCCTAACTCAAACACTCCATCTCATCTTAAATGAGTTCCTAGATCGATCCAACCTCACGAAGTTGACTCTTGTGCATGTCAATCATCACATTCCAATGAATCTAGTGGCTTTAAGCTTAAATGCACTTGCCAAATCTCTTAGCTTATAAACCACCTTGTTAGGACCTCCATAGTCATCACTCTCACTCTAACTTTCACGCTCTTGAAATCATTTCATCATGAGGAAAACCCCAAGTAGTAACTTATCCACCAAAGAACCACCCATGAAAAGGCTCGTGTTATACACGAAATCTCCTCAACCGAATCATCTCCCGTCAAACCAACAAATGAGAGAATCCTTCATCATCCAATCAAACCAATTCCTAAAAGGATAGTACCCACAAAACTACCTATGCCTAACACCACCATACCTCTAGGCCAAACAATATCATCTCCACTAAACCATCACCATTGGTTCCTAGAGCTATTTCATTTACTTCACCACTATCATCACCACACCTCTACAATTTAGAGGACTTGCCTCTAGGTTTGTCTCATCCGCTTCACGACAACATTCTCCTCATTAGGAGGGAAAATGGTTCAAAATCAAGGTGTTGAGTCAACACTTGCTCTGGCTTCCTTTTCGCCGTCTCCATCATATAATCCTATTTAGATTGTGAGAAATCATCAAAGTCAACCACCAGACCATATGGAAGTTGACACTTCTTTACCACCACCATCATTCTTGGTCAAGGCATTCTCAAATGCACCTCCACCAATCCCTTCATCGTTTGAAGCTCCACAAGCAGATTCACTTGATCCTTCGCATCAAGCCTTTTCATTTCATCCATCACCATAACCTAGCCATGACAAAGATTGCTACCATTATCACCATGTTGAAAGTTTGATACATGAAGTACGAGAAGACCAACGTTTCATGTTCTATCATCTCCTCGAACGTTTCGACGAGATCAAACCTAAACAAAACTTGAGCTAGAAGAATTTTAGTGGTGTCCTAGCATCAAGCGTTAGTTGGTCTAGAAATTCCTAGTCATGCACTGTTTGTTTTCTTATTTTTAGAGTCATGTATATCATAACTCTTGTTTTATTAAATGGAATTACATGCTACTTGTTATCTTTACGAGCATATGTATTCATATCTCATTTATGTGAAAACATTACTTGTTATATCTCCTTTGATGATCTTAATCATTAGCAAGACGGATCCTCGAGTTGCCTAGACGGATCCCTACTAGGAGGGCAGTGGGATCCGTGAAGACAGAAAGTTTATTTTTACTAACTTAAATCATATTTGCGGGAAATTGTGTATTATACTTGTTTTCTAACCCTTATTTTGCGTTATTCAATTAACACATAAAGAATTTGACATCCTAAAGCTAGGGGAGCTTGGTGTCAAAACAATACGTTAAAATTACTTGCAACCTTTGATTTATATTTCATGACTTCCGTTGCAAATATTGCAATCATCTAGGGGAGCACACGTCACATAGGCGTAATCTTTTGCAAAACTTAGTTGCAAATGAACTAGATTAGAATTAGTTTCTTGGCCCTTACTTAGGGATGGACTCGTCGAGGGGAGTAACGACGAGATCCTTTCCGTTAATTGCTCTCTATTTTTTCTTTCACATGTTTTCTTAAAAGCGTTGTGTTGCTTTCTTTCAAACACTTTTTGTTTCGACAAAAGGGAGAAAAAGTAAAAACTACAAATTCAAACTTCTACAATTTTAGCTTTTCCTTAAAATAATTTTATGTTTTGTCATCAACAAAAGGGAGATTGTTAATACAAATAAGCCGTAAAAGCGTTTATTTATATTTCACGATCTTCTAATGTTTTGTCGATAACAAGCGTAAAATCATAATAACGAAACATATAAAATACGTAAATGGTTTGAACTAATAGTTTTCTAACACACTTACGCTTTCACATAAAACACTAAAATAAGTACAAGTGATTATATGCTTGAGATATACATATGTATAACAACTAGTGTTTACATATTGGGTTAACATATACTTAACTAAGTATACACTAAAATGGGTAAAAACAAGTATATACTAAAATGGGTAAAAACAAGTATATACTAAATAGGTAAAACTAGCAAATGGTTTTGACCCATAACCCATGGTTTTATTTATACCACTTAACCAAGTTCATTGTATCCTTAAGATACATTGTATCTAGAAAAGAAAACCATGGATCAACCCATGACCCATAACCAAAAATACCCATGGGCAAGAGGCGTTCCACGGATCCACGGCTTTGTGCTATTTGGATCCTAAGTGAAAGGGATCCGTGAGATCCGGGAAGCAGTGGGATTTTCCTCTATAAATAGTGAGCCATTTCTTCATTATTTCTCACCCTTTCCAATACACTTTCTCCCCACGAGTTAAATCTCACTAACCTTAGATCCAAGAGATCTATGTTTGTAGTTTTGTTTTGTGTGATCTTCTAGGTTCCTCTTAAAGGCAAGATCACCACCTTTGAAGTCAAGCAAGCTCAAGTCCATGAGTTGCCATGCTTCCTCATCATCAAGGCTATTGAAGTCCTCTTGTTGATGATCTCTTTCTTTCTTCAAAGAAGTGTAGTGTTGAAGACATTAGTGAAAGATGTCTCAAGTGTCAAGGCGAAGATATTAGTGAAGGGTATCTATCGTCTATGGGATAAGCACTTGCGAAGGTGCTTAGAAGTCAAGACAAGAAGCATTAGTGAAGGTGCTTAGAAGTCAAGACTTGAAGCATTAGTGAAAGGTGCTTGAGTAAAGACACAAGACATTAGTGAAAGGTGTCTTATAGATCTAGTCAAAGGCATTAGTGAAATGTGCCTTAGATGTACATTCGATATGGTGTGTTTTGATGTACTAGATAGACTAGCATTAGATCCAAGGATATTGATGTCCTTGATGATGTTGTAAAGGTAGATCTCCTTTGGGATTAGTCGTTGGTGTAGTGTGGTGGTAGTTCCTCCATTGCAATGGAACTAGGTGCTTAGCCTAGTACCTAATAAAGGGTAAGCGACGTTGTGAAGGTGTAGTTCACCTAAGGTGTGAAAGAACTTCGGTGGTTAGCTTAGCACCGTATAAAGGGTAAGCGACGTTGTGTTAGGTGTGGTTCGCCTTGGTGTGAAAGAACTCGGTATTTAGCTTTGTCACCGAAAAAGGTTAAGCGGCGTTGTGAAGGCTTCTCCACCATAAGGAGATTGGTGTAGTGTTTACAAACTCTCGAGTAGGTGACTCGGGGAGTGGAGTAGGGCAAGGAAGGTGTCCTTGTATCCGAACCATTATAAATACTCGCGTTGTGGTTTGGTGCTTCTTACTCTTATCTTTTATTATATATCTTTATATGCTTGTTTATAAACATCCAACACACACAACCAAATAGATTGACGTAAGTCGATCTAAATAGTTTAAAAGGAAGTTTTAATTGGTAAAACTATTCAACCCCCCTTCTAGTTTTCCACAGATTTGACATCGTTTCACAAATCGATCAAGTTAACGCGTTTTAGACCATTTGTCACGTACCCCGATAAGCATACCAATTAAAATATGCGTAACCCGTGGCTTAGGGATAAAAAATAACATATCATAAGACCCCCTAAGGGTCGTTCATTGTGAAAAAATTGAGCCCTAGGGGCTGTTTTAACAATGGTTTCTTAAATCATCAAAAACACGCGTTTTAGCCACTTTTACGCATACCCGATAATCATATGGCACATATGATGGCTCGTGATACCCACTATTGGTGATGGTAAATGTAATAAACATATTAAAACAATTAATTGCAGCGGAATATCACCTATTAACGGATCCATATAACCATATGATCAATAAATAAATAATTAACATAAACGATATACCTTTGTAGCGTGATTCGATAGATCTCTAGCAAACACCAATCCATGAATGGAGTAAGAAACCTATGTGATCAATAAGGTTGATCACCACAATGATGGAAGCACAATACACATCACGATCACCACCCGATGCTAGTCTAAATCCCGTAACATGCGATCTAGCCTTGAACTACACTAGAACAAGGTTAGATGAGATCAAAACCATAAAACCCTAATATGAGAGTGTTTATTTCGTGGCTTTAGGGTAGGGTAAGGAGGAGAGACATTTGGTAAGTGGTTATTATAATTGATAACCCTAATTGACCAAATCAATAGGAGGTTATAAGAAATAATGTTACACTTAACCCCTTGATATTTTTCCTTTTTGTTTCTCACCATGGCCATTTATATGGGGGCCTAAATGAGCTTGCCATTTGTTGGTCCAATCCAATAAACTAAGTACTAGCTTAGTTATTAGTGTCCCGTTATTGATCCCGAGTTACGGAGGTTAAATATAACGTAAATACGATAGATACGATATATTAAATGGTGTCTCTGTGTATAAGTGTGTGACCCCATAGGCTCACATATGTCTAGCCATATAATTATTTATTATGACACAAGCATACTCCAACAAGTAGCTCAAAATATGTATTAATGGTTAAGACTCTTTCATAGGTGTTTGGGTTATGTTCAATTCTCATGAAAGTTGCTTAGTATTTGTATATATTATTTAGAGTAATATAATTCATCTTTTCAACCAAAAAAAAAATATATATATATATATATATATATATATATATATATATATATATATATATATATATATATATATATATATATATATATATATATATCACCATTAAAGTTCTTAATGATTGAAAACTTAACCGTGATGATGCGCACGCAATTAGCTTTTGTTGGATGTACTTTTACAAGAAGTTTATTTACTTTCGATTAAAATTGTAAGACTATGTTGCGTTAATAAAACTAAGTCAAATCCATCTTACCCGACAAGGGTCTCACTGCGGTCACTAACAATTATAAACAAAATACTAGGAAATTCTAGCATTGGACTCGTCTATAAAAAGAACTCTAATTCTCTTATAAGGTATGACTTTCTTACACATACTAATACACACACTTTAATATTATATGACAAATATGAGTACTTACTCTTATTTCAGAGTTTAATCGTGGGGTCCGTCGCACCTGTAAAATTAACAGTTTCTTTTATTTGTCAGAGATCAATCCATTCTTGGTTTAAAACGTATTCAAATTTGATAGACATTGGCCCGATCCAACACACATTCTCAATCTATATCATAACCCATCACATTTTTTTACTAACATTATTGCTCCATTATTGACTACCTGTGACTAAATAATTAGAGAATACTGTAAACAACTTTTTCCATGGACAAAATATCGTCCATGATATTTGACTAATTGCTTTACGTTGTATAATAATCAACAAATTTGTATAATATATGGAAATATTTTAAATTCTGATTAATTATAGCCGAATTAGGCTCTGATTTTATCTTCAACATATGGGCGCTGATTATTTTGTGGGTCACGATTCTTTTCTCGAATTATTCTTTAGTGTATTTTTATAAAGATTATAGTGATTCTTCTGAAAATTATAGTGTTTATCACATAATATATATATCTTTTATTGTTTTATTGGTGTAAATTTTACGGCCTGCCGCCAGTACTCCACATATCATCTTGTCCATTCATAATTGAACAGATTCATATCAAATAATCACATAACAATGGCTGAATTCCAAACCTACTTGTCTGTCTTTTTCATATGCCTCATCCCCACTGTCTTGATCTGGGCTAAGTTTTTCAAATCTAGTAATGCAAAATCTCGACATCCCCCGACCCCATTTGGCCTTCCGATTATCGGACATTTGCACCTCTTTCGACCCATACCTCATCAAGGTCTTCACAAACTCTCTCTTAAATACGGGCCCATTTTTCGTGTTTTTATGGGGTCCGTGCCGAGTATTGTTGCTTGTTCACCAGAAATAGCGAAAGAGTTCCTTAGAACCAATGAAAAAGCCTTCTCAAACAGAACCCCAAACGCAGCTTCTGACTACCTTGTCTCTGGATCAGGTGAAGGATCAAAAGACTTTGTGTTTGCTCCACATGGACCTTATTGGAGGTTCATGAAAAAGATAATTATGAATCAGCTGTTAAATAAAACAACACTTGACTTGCAATCTTCGGTTAGGCGTGAGGAGATTAATCGTTTTTTTATGAAATTATCTCAGCATGCTAAAATGGGCAAGTCATTGGATCTTAGTGCGGAGCTAAAAAAGTTGATTAACAATAATATGATGAGAATGGTTATCGGGAAAAGATTTACTGACGATGAATGCAAGGAAGGTGACATTTCAAACTTGGTTTCTGATATGAGTGAGCTCCTGGGTACCTTTAACCCCTCGAACTACATACGGTTTTGTAAGAATATAGACTTCAATGGATTCGCCAAAAAGTTGAAGAATCTTGGTGATGGACTTGATATGTTGACAGCAAAGGCCATAGACGAGCATGAAGAGGCGAGAAAGCACAATGAGACCAGAGAAGTGAAGGACTTGCTTGACAATTTACTTGAAATCGCCCAAGATGAGAGCATGGAGATAAAGTTGACGAGAGTGAATATCAAAGGCATAATCCTGGTAACATATAAAAATTTAATGACAATTCTAATGTTCATGTGTGCAGGTTACTAAGCTAACGATTAATTATCCTCTTTTATTAATTTCAGGATATGTTTTGGCGGAACGGACACTTCAGCAAGTAGCCTAGAATGGATTATGGCAGAACTTATAAATAATCCAAATGTCATGGAAAAAGCAAAGAAGAAATTGATCAAGTTGTTGGCAAAGACAGACTTGTACAAGAATCAGACATACCAAACCTTCCGTACCTGCAAGCAGTTGTCAAAGAAGGGTTCCGTCTCCACCCAGCTGCTCCAATGATTCTAAGAACATCACCACAAGATTGCACAGTGGCAGGTTACGATATTCCAGCTTACACTAATATATTTGTCAACATATGGGCTGTCAATAGAGACCCAGGGCACTGGGAAAATCCACTTGTCTTCAATCCCGAAAGATTTGTAGATAACATGTTGGATGTGAGAGGACAACATTTTCATTTCATAACATTTGGTAGTGGCAGGAGGATGTGTCCAGCGATATCACTAGCATTGCTGGTGGTACACACAACACTTGGCGGCATGATTCAGTGTTTCGATTGGAAGGCTGGGAAAGATGGAAATCTAACAAGTGTTGATATGGAAGAGAAACTCGGTCTCACGCTTTTGAAAGCTACTCCTTTAGTTTGTCTACCTGTGGCTCGTCTTGATCCCCTCCCAATCTAAGTGTAGCCGACGGTCTTTAATTTATTCGTGTCACGCTTTTAAATCAAGTCTCACTATCATCCAAGAATAACAAATCTATGTATGTCATTGTGCAATATCGTGTTAACTAGCTAGCTCTACTGCAAATTTGTAGTTTCACTTCCCTCTGTATGTTATTGTACGTGCGATAAGGTTTAAATTGTCTTCCTTTCATCAAATATGTCTCTATGGTTTATGCCTTGTTTTATTAACACTTATGGTGTGTTTGGTACCGGGAATTGAGGCAAAGAGGGTGGAAATGGTTCCATTTCTCTTGTTTAGTCTAAAATTGAAAAGCGGAGAAATTCGGTGAAATGGAGAGCTTGGGTAGTGTAATTTGGTACTCAATTTCCTTATTTTGGAGGAGAAATTGGAGAAATGGATTATTATTATTTGAAAAAATTTTTTTTTTTTTTTTTTTTTTACTAACTATAATTTTGTTAAATAAATACATTTTAAAAATAATTTAAAAAAATGTTTTTTTTTAAAATAAGGTTTTTAAATAAATACATTTTCAAAAATAGTTTTTAAAAAACAAGTTTTCTTTTTTAAAAACATTTTTAAAAATATATATTTTTTTTAAATATTTTTAAAAATAATTTTTTTTTTAATATTTTTTTAAAAAAATGTTTTTTAAATATTTTTTTTTAATATTTTTAAATAAGTTTTTTTTAAATAAATACATTTTTTTTTTAAATTATTTAAAAAAACAAGTTTTTTTTTAAATAAATGTATTTTTAAAAAATATTTTTTTTAAATAAATTTTTTAAAGAAAGTACATAAATTTAAAAAAAATAGATTTTAAAAAAAAAGATATATTTTTTTTTAAATAATTTTTTTTAAATATTTTTTAAGAATTTTTATTTAGACAAAATGTTATTTAAATAAAAAAATTTCATTTCTCGGGTCAAGTCTCTGTTGTTACCAAACATTAGAATTGAACAAAATTCTCTACTGATTTCTATTATCTGAGATTCCATTCTCTACTTCATTTTTTTTCTCTGAATTTCTCTCTACCAAACGCACCCTTAGGGTAACCATCAATTCTATTCTCTGAGATTCTAAACCCTTTTGCACCACCTTTCTACCCTTCAAGATTCAACCCTCATCATCAGGTAACCATAACAAACAAGAACAAGAAATGGGTTGTACACTTTCCGTATCTTGTGGACCAAGAAACCGTGTACCTCCTCGCCAGTAAACCATCGGTGAAGCCACGTGTCACCGTAGCTAAGTTCATTTTGTTGTTTGATAATATAAGATAGAATTTGGTGAGTTTTTGGAAGATCATTGTAAAAAGCAGAATGAAATGTTGTCGGAAATGGTGTAATAGCACTTTAACTAGACACACTAACACCATTCTCATGTTTTCACCAACCTCTCGACCCTAGACACATTGTTCAAAAGTCCGAAGCAAACATGATCAAATCTTTTGTATCACAAGCAAATGAAACAATATGATCTCATTAACCTAGTTAAAGTGCTATTGCACATGAAAGGGGGTGGACCCCAACACCTTGCCAAGATCTTGGTTTAGGTCCCAAAATCCACCATCCTACTCTCCTTCCCTAATTGTTAAAATGACCAATTCAACCCTAATGGTTTAAAAGGTCTTTTTGATACCCGATGCTTGGATAGTTCTCATTACCTAAAACCCTAAACTATTTAAAATACGCAGGTTAATATCTTACCTTTTGGTCTCGGCTGTGGTCGCGGCTTGGCCTCGGCTTCCAATGATTTCTACAAGGAAAGCACATAGTTAGGTAAAAAAATTTACAATTGAGGCTTTATCGGTAAACCAACATAACCATGAAAAACAGAGATATTAAAACTATAGCAAAGTTAATGGAACCTGTATCGGTAAACCACACCATTGCATCTCCAATATCGGTCCAGCGGCACTTTCATCCACATAAACTTTACAATATATCACACATTCTATTTGTACTAATATTAAGACAGCCAACCTTTCATCCACAGAAACTTTACAATATATCACACATTCTATTTGTACTAATATTAAGACAACCAACCTTTCATCCACATAAACTTTACAATATATCACACATTCTATTTGTACTAATATTAAGACAACCAACCCACTAATCAGTTTTATTATTGCCACGACTAACAAAACACCATCCCAGTGTTCACTATTACAACGAAGCAATAACCGACAACCATTACGGGTGTCGACCAAAAACAAACAAACACCCTCTAATCGAGTCTAACATCATTGAAGCATGAATGCTTATAGATTTAACAAGCAAAATAAGCAAAAACCAAGATAATCCGTGACCCCAAAAGGTAAGTAAATAATTAAGCCTAAAAGAGCAACAAAACGAGTTTGTACGATTTGTCATACCAATAAAACGAGAGACATAGAGAGATGACGAGGAAGTGGTGGTATTGCAAGCCGCAGCTGAGGAGTGTTGTGGTGGTATTGCAAGCCGCAGCTGAGAGAAGTGTTGGTGGGTATATTTTTTATTATCTCAAAGTGATATGATCGTTAATAATTGAGGTGTTTTTCGTTCACTTTTCGGGGACAAGTCCCGGAGAAAGTTTGTTTGTCTTCTAGCAAGACTTTTGGCGGGACAAGTCCCGTGGAACGCAAATAGCGGGATAAAGTAAAGAAAGGAGGAAAATGAAAAGTTTTGTCAAAACCTTCATCGGGGACATGTCCCCGGGAAAAGATTTAATTATTCAATTTTCTTTTCAAAAACTCTTTATACGTATAGGTGCTATGGTATCGTATCATGTTAAACGACCGAGTATAGGTGCTATGGTATCGTATCATGTTAAATGACCGAGTATAGGTGCTATGGTATCGTATCATGTTAAGCGACCGAGTATAGGTCTTTGGTATCGTATCATGTTAAACGACCGAGTATAGGTGCTATGGTATCGTATCATGTTAAGCGGCCGAGTATAGGTGCTATGGTATCGTATCATGTTAAAGGACCGAGTATAGGTGCTATGGTATCGTATCATGTTAAGCGGCCGAGTATAGGTGCTATGGTATCGTATCATGTTAAAGGGCCGAGTATAGGTGCTATGGTATACGTATCATGTTATACGACCGAGTATAAGTGCTATGGTATACGTATCATGTTAAAGGACCGAGTATAGGTGCTATGGTATACGTATCATGTTAAACGACCGAGTATAGGTGCTATGGTATACGTATCATGTTAAACGACCGAGTATAGGTGCTATGGTATACGTATCATGTTAAAGGGCCGAGTATAGGTGCTATGGTATACGTATCATGTTAAATGACCGAGTATAGGTGCTATGGTATACTTATCATGTTAACGGACCGAGTATAGGTGCTATGGTATACGTATCATGTTAAACGACCGATTATAGCTGCTATGGTATACGTATCATGTTAAACGACCGAGTATAGGTGCTATGGTATGCGTATCATGTTAACCGACCGAGTATAGGTGCTATGGTATACGTATCATGTTAAACGACCGAGTATAGGTGCTATGGTATACGTATCATGTTAAGCGACCGAGTATAGGTGCTATGGTATCGTATCATGTTAAGCGATCGAGTATAGGTGCTATGGTATCGTATCATGTTAAGCGACCGAGTATAGGTGCTATGGTATACGTATCATGTTAAGCGGCCGAGTATAGGTTCTATGGTATCGTATCATGTTAAACGACCGAGTATAGGTGCTATGGTATACGTATCATGTTAAACGGCCGAGTATAGGTGCTATGGTATACGTATCATGTTAAACGGCCGAGTATAGGTGATATGGTATACGTATCATGTTAAAGGACCGAGTATATGTTGAACTGTTTGCACACAGACAGACCTTGACAGATCTTGAGCACTCGTGGATCGTTAGTGTTGCCTATGTAATCATAAGCAAACTAATAGAAAATCTCTACAACCCGTATTCTATAGCGGAAAGTAAATACAAGTTGTTATAACTAAGAACACTTAGATCCTCTATGGATCTTTATATTAACTGAAACTCTATGTTTCAGATGAGTTATCTATTACAAACTATGAGGTTCCTTTTATAGACAAGGAACCCTAATCTATTACTACCCAATCGACTAAACATGCAAGTATGCATTTAATGACTAATACACTAAACAATATTGAGCGGTATAATAAAACCCATGCTAACCTTGGGCGTTCAAAGATAATGATGGGTTAGCATTTAAATAATACGACAAGACTTGATCCTAGTCGACTTCCACCCTTCAAAGATAACACAGCCTTTGCTTTTTGCAATTGAGAATGTCTTCTTGATGATTCTGCTTCTACTTAATGAGAATCCTTGGCGATAATGTGAGGGGATCCTACTTCACATAATTCCCAACAATCCTCCCTAAACGGAATTTGACTTGGTTAAGTTCAGGTTCCTACCTGATAGATCTTATAGACTTCAGATTACTAGAGATTGTTCTCGAACATCGATGGCAAAGAACCAATAATAATCTCATCTCTATGATGAGCGAACTTTAAAGCCTGTGTCTTTGCAAAGAACACATGACATATTGTACATCAAAACTTATTAGTTGCATACTATTCTCATCACATCCGGTGTGTAAACATCCGAGAGGTGAATCATTGAAAATAATGGATTTGATGTCTCTTTACCAATAGCCATCACTCTTTGGAGTAGCGGATGTTTAAGTTCGAAAACTATGGTACATTGATAACCATCGATTTAGTAGCAAATCAACAACTATATAAACGTTTGATGTGTCTTTACATGGCCGTTTGCTCGGGACTAGTCAATTCTTAGAATTGGTGAGCCCGATAACCAAATATTGATTCGATTGCCTTTACCACAAGCCATAGACTTGTGGGCTAGCCAATTCTTGGATTCCAAAAGGAATATATCATGGTGAATTGATGACCATACAACTCTCGACAAGTAAGCATGGGTGGTTGCGCACCCTATGATTTTAAGCAAACCATTACAACTATCAATGATTTGATGTGTCTTTACCAAAGTACCCTTTGGACTAGCCAACTCTTTGACATACACAAGGTATATCGGTGAGTTAAAACCATCAACAAAATACAACAAACCTGCAAGAGAAAGTCATTTTTTTTTTTTTAACTAATAATCTATCAAACAAATAAAGAAAACAAAATCAAAACAAATAAAATCCTCCCACAAGCATATGCCTCCCACAGGCCTATGCCTCCCATAAACTTTGCATTTAAGGGTTAAGCATTCCAATATTGACCACAAGGTGTTGAAACCTTGGTCCATCAAAAGCTTTGTTAACACTCGCCACATTATCATCTGTATGAATTTTAGCCACATTTATCAAATGTTTTCATATGCATCTCTTATAAAGTGGTGTCCGATTTCAATATGTTTGGTTCTCTTGTGAAAAACTTGGATTTTGACAATGCATATGGTACTACGATTATCAATAAAAGAGTTGTGTTCATGAAGTTATACCCATAATCCGAAATTGATTTTGAATCCAGCACTGTCACGCAGCTTGCGGCAGACAACATACTACGCTTGATGGTTGAGGTAGCCACAATCGTTTGTTTCTTGCACCGCCAAGAAATCAATCTCTTTTCAAGGAATTAACACCTCCGGTTGTGGATCTCCTATCCGTTTGCACCGACATAATCACGTCACTATATGCTTCCAACTTAAAGGAGACTCTTTTGGGTACCAAAGGCCTAAATGAGGTTGGCCTTTGAGGTACTTAAAGATTTTCTTGATCGCATTGAGATGGGAAGTAAGTGGAGTGACTTGATGTCGAGAGCACACTTACGACAAAGGTAATATCTCGGCCTTGAAGTCATTAGATACATTAATGAACCAATCATTGATACGTATAAATGAACATTCACATGTAGATCGGAACATTCTTGGCTTTTGTTTTGGAGCTTCATAAGGTGTTGTGGCGATCCGACACCTTCCATGCAATTTCTTCAACATGTCCTCACATATTTATCTGACCGATAAATATCCCATCACATTCTGTGAACTTGGAGACCCAAAAGAAGGTAAGCTCCCCATGCACTCATCCGAAATTCTCCTTCATCGGATCCTCGAATTCCCTACACAAGCTTCTTTAGTGGATCCGAAAATAATGTCATCCACATACACTTGCACAAGTATGATGTCTGTCGAGTTCTTCTTGGAAAAAGAGTCTTATCAATGGCACCTCTTACGTAGCCATGCTTGGTGAGAAATGATGAAAGCCTAGCATACCATGCCCTTGGTGCTGATGAAGTCCATAGAGCTTTAACGACTTTGTAAACATGATTAGGATGATCCGGTCTTCAAATCCTTTGGGTTGTGTGACATAAACTTCCTCTTCAATCTCACCATACGTAGCACCTTTAACATCCATATGATACGACATGAAGCCCATGTAGGATGCATAGGCCAAGAAAATTGAATGGCCTCAACTCTAGCAACAGTGCAAACACTTCATCATAATCAATCCCTTCCTCTTTTTTGTAACCTTGAGCTACTAATCTTGCTTTTTTTAATAACCACACCCTTGCATCTCTTTTGTTCTTGAATCCATTTAGTTCCAATAGCATATTTGCCATCCGGTAATGGTACCAAGATCCAAACTTGTTGGTTACGAAGCTGTTGCATTCGTCTTGCATTGCCTCGATCGACTCGAGTCTTCAGAGCTTGAGTGACATTGGTTGGTTCTACTTGAGAAAGAAAACACGCAAAAGAGACAATGCTTGAAGTGCGTGTGGTTGTCTCTTTGATTTGATACATAAGAGAAAAAGCAACTTTGTCCAAATTTAGGACTAGTGATAGCCCTTGAGTTCTAACGGTGCTAGAATGTCACCAATAATATTGGATTGAGGTGAGTGATGTTGATTCTTAGAGTAGCGATGGGGTTGACTTCAATGGTAGGTTCAAGATTAGACACAGTTGGTACAAAGGTTGTGTCATAGGAAGGTGAGGTGAAAATGCGATTGGGTTGATGATTTCCGGGATCGAAGGACTTGGAAAGCGAGTATCTGATTCACCAAAGTCTGTGGACACTCTAGTAGGTATAGGGTAAAGCAGTCGAGCTTTCAGAGTTGATGGCGATGGGAGGCGCATCGGTGTCGGCAGACACATGGTTTCCATGATATCCTCATTTGCAAGCTCCCATTCACCTTCTCGCCTTCAAGCTTAGTCGCAAACTCTTGAGTCGAAGTCTAGAAGGTCCTCGGCATAGTGTGATTCATCTTGGCGCTCGGTGATATCTCTAGAAGAGTTACCCAACATTGTTGGGGAGAAAGAAGGCGCAAGTATTGGTTGTTCATCATCTTCAAATTCACTTCCAGTCGACATCGAAGGTACACGCATTGTTAGTGGAGATTCTTGAGAGCTGCACTTTGGTTAGCCATATGTCTAGTATACCCCAAATAATCGGTTAGGTAGTCAAGGTCAAAAGACCACACATGACCATGTCCTTGAACATTGGGCTTATCTTCCGGTATCTCGTGTTCAAAGTCTCCTCTATCTTCTTGGCGAGATAAGTTGTACACTCTGTAAGCCTTGCTATTAGTGAATAACCCACAATATAACCATCATCGCCTTTCTCATCAAACTTCCCAATGGATCATTTGGTGTTTAGAATGGTCACTTGACAACCAAAAGGTTTGAGGTAATGAATGAGTGGAACCTTCCCAAAGAAAGTTCATATGGGTTTTGAGGTGAGGTCTAGTAATGGAGACCTTGTTAAGCACATAGCAAGTCAGTGCCATGACTTGATCCGAACATAGTGGGCAATTTAGAGTCTGCAAGCATTGATCTTGCTGCCTCTATCAAGGTCAATTCTTTCTTTCACTACCCCATTTTGTTGCGGGGTTCTTGGATTGCTATAGTCCTCTTTATCCCTTTAGTCCTCTGAGTTCTATAATAATAGCATTCTTGAACTACATCCCATTATCACACGAATTCCTTAACCTTCTTGTTCAACTCGATTTTCAACGAGGGTGATGAAGTCTTCGACACTAGAGTTGTTTCATCTTTAGTCCTTAGAAAGAACACCCGGCAAAATCGCTATATCCATCATAATAACCAAACAAAAGTACTTGTGATCAATGCTTCGACTTGAGTTGGACCAAATAGATCCATATGTACAATTGTAGAGGCTCGGAGATAATGCTCACTGCGGTGACCGCTTTGTAGGAGGCTCTGTGTTGCTTCCCTTTGTTGCATGCAACACAATTATGATCATTGGAGAAAACTTTGGAGGTAGACCTTCAACAAGACCCCTTTTAGAGAGTGTGTTTATGGTTTTGAAATTCACATGAGCCATTCTCCTATGCCATTTGTTGGACTCATCCAATGATGCTTTAGCCGACAAACAAGTGAGGTCACCTTGGGATGAACTTCATTGAGGTTGAATGTGTATAGATTGTGAGTTCGAGGAACTCTCGAGAGAATGAAGTATCTTCGGAAGCTTGAACTCTTTAGAAAGTACAAGACATTCATCTTGAGAGAAAAGTACCTTGTTCTTGGTGTCACAAATTTGTGACACGAGAACAAGTTGAAGTTCAAGTTCCCTAACATAGTACACATTCTCAAAGTTCGGTGGGGTGTCTTGATAGTGCCTTTCCGGTGAATTCTACCATCACTTCCACCAAACGTCACATTGCCTCCTTCTTGATAGGAACAAAATTGTGCATCATATCTACATTACGGACATGCTTCTTGAACAACCACTATCAACAATACCAATATCTTTATGCTTAAGAGGATGATCCTCTGAAACAAACATATATACAAAAGAATGTTAGTATACGAGAGGAGGCTCAAGTCATTCTTGACTTGAACACGCTTGTGGATCATAAGAGTTATGTCTAGCGATGAGAAAGATCCACCATTGTTCTTGGGTTTCCATTGAAATTTAGGTCCTTTTTATTCCAAGAACAACTGCTGAGGACTTGACAATGGTGCTGAACACCCTTTCCCATGATTCATAGAGTCAATATATGCGAGCCAATAAGCATGTTTAAAATATGGGCTAGTAGGTTGCACATAAGGTCTATCGGTGATCTCCTCCAAGAAAAGTCGGTATAAGTAGCTTGTGGGACATAAGGTGGAATATTCTTAACATTGGTCCACATTTGGTCTAGGTTTCTGGCGAAGAGCACATGCACCCAATCTTTGCTCATAGAAATCACAATCCTTAATTAAATGAAGTTTACTTCACAAACAAAACAAGTCTTCCTTTTGGAAGATTTATTCAATAAAGCGATGTTCTATTACATGTAGAAGAACTTAAACCGAAACATTAAAGGAATTGTTTATAACGGACAAATTATGCAAAGATTTAAAGACAAGTCTTGGGAAACAGGCTTGGAAGTGGATTCCTCGTGACTATCCTAGAAGGCTTGTAGATAGACTTGGGTGTAGGCTTGGGTGTAGGCTCGGTGAGGGCTTGACAAGGTCGACTTATCACTTGAATCACGGTTGTAAGTAGATCCTTGATCCGATGAATTGTCCTTTGTCGGAGAAAGAGACAAAGTCATAAGATGAAGCATCGTTTTTCGGCAAGTCTTTTGACTTTTGCCATACGAGATGGTGTGATCCATCAAAGTCGTGATAATGGATAGGTCAGTGGGCATAAATTCACCTATAATAGGTCCGGGGACTGACATGTAAATCATCTTCTTTTTAAAATGTTCTAAGCTGCGGTGTAGATTTACGCCCATCTTGCCTAGCTTCCAATCCTACATACTTTTGAAAACCTAATCCTATTCACGAGGTCATTGATTGACTACTATAGAGTGCTCTAGCTAGATTGTCACTGATATTAACCATTGTTTATGTCTAGCTATTTCCTCATAAGTGTCTCTTTAAGCTCTAGGTTCTCGGCAATAGCATCGACTTTTCCTTTTCGGTCGTTTAAAGTTAATATTAGCAATATCTAGATCAAATTGTAGCACTTAATCTTTTCTTCATAAGCTATCCGATTCTTTTGAAACCAAACCTTTTGTCTTTCTAATATTTTTAACGAAAGTTTATAAGCTTCATTATCAACATAGCATTCATTGTATCTAGGTTTCATAGTATCATAAGCTTCTTTAAGTTCATTGTATCTATCACTACAACCAAATATCAGATTGTGTACACGAGAAAGTCCCATGAAAGCAAACCGATCATGCCTATCTTCCGAGGTACATCGGCGTGATCCAAGCTTCTCCAAACAGACTTCCTCGTTCACGGGTTCATATGCGGCCAGTTGACTGTTCATCCATGGTGATAAGAGGCTGCTGAAGTGCTAGCTCCGCCGATTCTGGCGATATGAAAGGTAGTTAGCTCCATCTCCACTCTTCCCGTCCTTGCATTCCTCGAGAAATGACCCATCCGTGACAAAGAAGCACTTGACCTTTCTCCTGTCAAAAGCAATTTGGATCCTTTCCTTGAATCCAAACTTCCTTCACCCTTCTCTTGAACCTCTTGATATCTACTAAAAGCATGGCCACCGCCATTTCACTTCATCTCCTCCATTTCAAGTGGGTCCACACGATCAAAGTCTTCGTATACCGGATCTTCTTGAGTATCATAATCGACAACAAATGAATGAAGAACATCCTCGATATACTTCAGTTTAGCTTGAGGATGTGATAGAGTGGAGACGATAGGATGATGATGGTAAGTAAGATGGACTTGAAGCATGCATCATCATATTGGGTGAGATGTCCCAACAAAGGTTGTATGACCCGAGAAGAGGATGCACGGTAGGGAGATCGACATCGAGTTCAAGAGATTTGAGCTTGTTATCTGACTCATCAAAGGTGGCATGTCGACCCACTTTTAGCCTTAAGAGCTATCTTGACATGTAACCATGATGGAGCAAAGATCGTAGGAACTTTGAGTTGCAATCATCATTATGCGGTTTGGCATTCATTTGGTTTAGGCGACTCAAAATCTTGTGAAACACCGTCGTATCCCTTGTGGATACCCTCTTCGAGATATTGAACTCTTGGAAGTGTTGTCTCGGCATGGACTTCTTCATTCTCTGGACTCTTCATTTCCACCAAACCTTGCTTTAAGAGCCATCCGGATGTCCTTTGCATCAACCATGTGGTGAAAATCACCCAGTGATCCTCGAGAATAGATTGAAGGATGATTCTTACTTTGTGCTCTTTGCACTAGAATCTCTTGGCGAGCTTTAGGAGGAGCAATGGTAAACTTACCATCAAGATCAGGGATAGTCTTCTTGATTGTTTCCATTCTTCACAATCTCCATGATTCCAATCAATATTGGAGATCCAGTTACGCATCTTCATGGTCCACGGATCATACTCTTCCTTTTTCTAGATAAAGAAACTTACCATTCTTGTTGGAGAGACTAAGTTCTTTGCATAGAGGTGGTGTTTTGATGTTGTTGTTGGTGACTTCGGTTCATCATTAGTTCGGGCATGGTGAATATGTTTTTGGTTGTATGGGAGTGAGGTAAATAAGGTTCTCGATGTCGTAGAGACTCTCCAGAGCTCGATACCACTTGTTGAACTGTTTGCACAGAAAGACCTTGACCGATCTTGAGCACTCGTGGATCGTTAGTGTTGCCTATGTAATCATAAGCAAACTAATAGAAAATCTCTACAACCCGTATTCTATAGCGGAAAGTAAATACAAGTTGTTATAACTAAGAACACTTAGATCCTCATGGATCTTTATATTAACTTGAAACTCTATGTTTCGGATGAGTTATCTATTACAAACTATGAGGTTCCTTTTATAGACAAAAACCTAATCTATTACTAGCCAATCGACTAAACATGCAAGTATGCATTTAATGACTAATACACTAAACAATATTGAGCGGTACAATAAAACCCATGCTAACCTCGGGCGTTCAAAGATAATGATGGGTTAGCATTTAAATATCTGATGTCGATCCTAGATCTAGTCGACTTCCAAAGAATAACACAGCCTTCTTTTGCACTTCAGAGAATGTCTTCTTGATTATTACTTCTTACTTCATGAAATCCTTGGCGTGTGAATGACGAGGATCTACTTACATAATTCCCAACAATCCTCCCTAAAATGGAATTTGACTTGGTTAAGTTCGGTTTCCTACCTGATAGATCTTATAGACTTGATACTAGAGGATTGTTCTCAAACATCGATGGCAAAGAACCAATAATAATCTCATCTCTATGATGAGCGAACTTTGAAACGTCGGTCTTTGCGACAACACATGACATATTGTACATCAAAACTTATTAGTTGCATACTATTCTCATCACATCCGGTGTGTAAACATCGAGAGGGTGAATCATTGAAAATAATGGATTTGATGTCTCTTTACCAATAGCCATCACTCTTTGGAGTAGCGGATGTTTAAGTTCGAAAACTATGGTACATTGATAACCATCGATTTAGTAGCAAATCGGCAACTATATAAACGGTTTGATGTGTCTTTACCGTAGCCGTTTGCTCGGGACTAGTCAATTCTTAGAATTGGTGAATTGATAACCAAATATGGATTGATTGCCTTTACCACAAGCCATAGACTTGTGGGCTAGCCAATTCTTGGATTCCAAAAGGAATATATCATGGTGAATTGATGACCATACAACTCTCGAGAAGTAAGCATGGGTGGTTGCAGACCCTATGATTTTGAGCAAACCATTACGACTATCAGCAGATTTGATGTGTCTTTACCAAAGCGTAAAAAAGCGAAACGTAAAAAGCGGACGAGCGTGAAAAACGTAAAAAGCGGACGAATACACATAAAAAGCGGACTAAAGCGGATAAAAAGCGGACGAAACATATACAAGCGGACGACGACTAAAAGCGGATAAAAGCGGATGAAAACGATTTAAAGCGACAAAAGCGTACAAAAAAGCGGACGGCGTAAAAAGCGGACGGCGTAAAAAGCGGACGAGCGTAAAAAGCGTAAAAAGCGGACGAATAGATAAAAAAGCGGACAAAAGCGGATAAAACATATAAAAGCGGCGAAACGAATAAAAGCGTAAAAAGTGGCGAAAGCGTAAAATGAGGACTAACGGTGCAAAAAATATTAACGGAGGGACTAACGGAAAATATTATTTAACACTTAACGTAAACCTAATGGCGTTAGTCTCGGGGATGATTATTCTAAAGGTTTATGGACTTGGGGATGTTTAATCTTTAGCGTTTAAGATAGAGATGATTTTGCGAAAATAATTTTTGCAGTTTACTCTATGTTTAATGTATAGAAACATAAATCACTTTCCATATTTTTATATTCATTTGTTTCTATTATTCCCCTATTTGCCCAAGTTAGACTCTTTGTTAGTTTGTGGAATAGGTCAAGTCTTGGCTTTTGAGCGTGTGGCATAGACTAGACCTCCTAGACGGTTCTAGTTGTCGTCCTCATTTGACCTTTAGAATTTGAACATCCCAGACAGATAAGATATACTATGACCATCAATTTTTGATAAGAAAATCATGACATTTCTATGAATGTTTGTATATGTTTAATAGACTAATAAATTTTGTTGCTCGACATTTCTGACTTGTATGTTCGGTATTATCGTTATGAATAGCTTGGTCATGACGTGTAAAAGTTTTTTGTTTCATTTTTTGCTTAGTTGGGAGCATATTCTAGAATTTCAAAATAGAACTCATGGTTGGATACACGTTCAAATTCATGTCTATATACTAATCTTTTATCGTTAAACTGGTCTAAACCAATGTTTTGAAAAACAGGTTTTTACTCGGTTGAGTCGTTGGTTCATCAGGTTACCGGTTCAACCACCGGATCAACTTGGGTTTCTACCAAACAAAGGTAACTTTTAGACTCTAAACACATTTAGGCATTCATAATTCTGGACTATTATGGTTCTAACTATGATGTACATTTCACAATAGAAGGTTTAAATCATATATTTACCAAACAAAATATACATAAATAATATGCGAGCATGCTATGAACTACTGTAACAAGATCAAAACCTGCATTGCTATTCATTCACATAACTATGAAGAATTACAGTATTATTTATGTTACATAAATCAATTATTCCCATTTGACATTCCAATATAACAAGTACTCCAAAAAAGTAAAAACAAAAAAAATATATATAAAAAAAAAAAAAGAAAAAAAAAATCATATGCTAGCCACAAGGCACAAGCCAATATCATGCCCTGAAAAATAATATGAAAATTACCCTAAAAAAAAAACCATTTCTGAATTGTGAATATTCTACAAAAATGGGAAAATTGGTTTCATGCTCTTCAAAAAACAAAATCCAAAAAATAAATAAAAATAAACAAATTCAAATGCCCCAAACACCCCAAATTCTTCCTACCAAAAAGTTAACAATTTTTTTCACTGACCCTTTCTCCGGCAAAGACGTCATCAATCCGTCATCCTCATCATCATCATCATTGTCATGAACCTTATTTTCCTCAACTTGCTTCGGCGCGTGGCTCTCACTCTTTGCATGCACCGGCGCGTGAGCTTCACTGTCTGCATGAAAAACCTTATTTCTCCTTCTTCCTCTCTTGCTCTTCTTATTACAAACCAACCCATCTTCATACTTTTCGATAATATCATGAATCAGTTGTTGGTTTGGTGACTCATCCCATTTAGCCCAGTAACTTGTGTAGCAAGTAAAACAGTTGCACCCGAATTGTGGCGGGTGGTTCCCGCCATATCCGCCGCTTTTTGCTTTGTTGTTGGTTGAGATAAGATATGCTAAGACTTGTTGATCTTGTGGTGGAAGGGTGGCAGCGAGTGTGGCTAGGGCGAGTGGCAGTAGATATAACTGGTTGGTCATGGTGGTGGTGGATGGGTGGATTTTGGTTTTCTTGTGGTTGTAGAGTTTCCTCATTGTGTGTGGTTTTGTTGAAAAAATTGTTGTGGTGGAATAAGAATTTAAGATTATGTTTTGATTAAATATATTATGGTAAGGGGTGATAATGATATAAAAGTTTTAATAAAAATATTACACTTTTGGTACTTATGTTTTCAAAATTTGCTAATTCGGTAATGGAGCTTCACTTGATGCGTCATGCACTCTCTTCACGCATATTTTACTTTAATGATGATCTCAACTTAAAATTAGTATGGTGTTTAACAGCCTCTCTTTCAGTGTAGTATATACGTATCAGGTCGTGAATGGAAACGTCTATACGTGGGGAATAGCGAATGAGCTATTACCAACTTACGTGAATCATGACAAACAGTGATAGACTTGAACTCAGTGAGATGTTTGATTTGAGACAAGCTAAGGATTAAGAAACGAAAACTCATTTGATCTTGGATTGTCTAATTGCTATAGAGAAATGTGAGTCCACAATGCCCGTATAGTGGAATTTGATATCTCAAAACTCTTACAAGCTAAAAGGCATTTCCAAGTAATGTCTGTACGTGTGACGTGCGTGTTGCTTCAATACATCCTATTATCGTGTCTTTACAAATTCTAATACACTAGCTATTAAAAAACTAAAGACACGCAATAAGACATTACGAAACTCCTTCGTTTCAGTTGTATTTGTTACAAGAGTAGGAAAGTGAAAACCAGTTAGGTTGAATGGTTGTGACACTCTAGTGTGAGGAGCATCAAGCAGCATGTGAGATCGTTTAACACTCTATGTAATGTTTTTACTTGACAGAAATATATTTTTGATAAAAGTTACAAGGCATGGTGACCGATAAATAAAATATATATCCACATCTGTAAATCTTCTAAATAGAGGAACCAAAACCAAAATTTACTTTAAAATCTATCAAGATAAGTTGGTGATGTCATACACTCCGTTTAGCATGGACTTCAGTTGCTTGGGTATTAAGTAGTTAGCAATTGATCCAAGATTAATACGTAGTATTAGAGAAAAATTCAATGCGATTATTATTTTTCTGCATATCCACTTATTTTATAAAGGAAAAAAAAATGAAAGAATTATTTAATATTTTTAATTAAAACCCACTCACATTTTCTTTTATTAAAAAATTACATATTTCAAAAACCGTAAATCGTTAATCTACATAATTTACACCATCGTGACAAACATTTAACTATCATTAAATAGAGAAGCATTTCCATATACTTTTGATAAATTTATTATTATTACTACTATTATTATTATTATTTTAACATCACTTTATTAGAAAATCATAGATTCTGAGAAATTAGTAGGAATGAGAGATCTTATTTGGCACCCACTCCTCTAATATATAGCTAAGCCTAATCCTCTAAAAATATGAAAGAAGAACGTCGCTCCAATTTCTTGAGTCACTTGAGAATCTTGAATCTGCTTTAGTAAGGTCACCGTTCTTCTCAAGTTAAAAAAAAAAAAGAATGAAAATGGGAGAAACTCATATCCAATATCCACACATTTAGCCTCGTCTTGTGACGTTTACATTATTATTATTATTATTATTATTATTATTATTATTATTATTATTATTATTATTATTAGACTAAAATACACCGTTGGTCCCTAAACTTGGTCACACGCAGCGATGGGACAAAGTGGGCGTTATCATCGTAGAAGGTCCAAAACTTGGGCTTTATATGTCAAACTCGTCCCTTGACCATGATTGCCATAGTCAACTTTAATTTTCGGCTTTAATTGAGGGTATAATAGACCATTAACAATTTTGACCCAAACTTCAACCTGGGGACCAATTGTGATTATGCCTACTAGCCGTTTCTTCTACGATACGCTAGCATTTAATTTCACAAACCAATACACCCACTGACAAATAACTTTACCAATCATAATACACCATTATCCGAAGCGATAAAGCGAAAATCGAAATCGAATCTAAATCCTCATTTCGAACTCAAAAGACCAACCCACTTCCAACAAAACCATGTCGATCGATCGTATTAGCAACATGCGGATGTAGTGATCACTAACATTTTGAATCGATTGCCTTTGTTAGAGCGGTGAGAACCTCTAGTTTAGCGGCCGGAGGTCTAAGTGGACTTTGCTCACCGATGTCATAGTTGATGAGGATTTCTTTTATTATTTAACATATGAGTTTGATGGGAGGCTTGTTACTAGACTCTTAAATCGGCTTATGAGTCTAATAAGAAAGTTTGTCTTCGCTGTAGAGCCAAGATCAATGCTTGGAAGAGACGACTTTCATTATGAAGAGATTCGTGATTGGCTCTTGTTTTTGGCTAGGCATGGAATTGAGGAGCTGATTATTACAAACTGGTATGGTGATCGAGATACGTTCCCAACCCAACTTTACTCTCGTAGAGAGTTGAAACATCTGGTACTTCATGTTTGTGCTATGGCTACTTTGGAATATTTTCATGGCTTTCCAAATCTACTGAGCTTAGAATTGATTCATGTCAATTTTCTAAGCGGTGCAGTTTGGGACTTTATTCTTGGTTGTCCTCACTGAGTCTCTTAAAATGAATCGTCCTAGTACAAACGAGATGAGACTATGGGATATTGCAAAAGTTAGGAATTTGAATAAGTTAGATTTGAGATTTGGTCTTTATAATGTTGTGACGACAATCACAACATCCGATATCTTTCACCTGAAAAGACTTCAAAATCTTGAGACCCTTACATTGGATTTTGGTGATTGCAGTAAGAACAATTTGAGTTTTACACTTATAATTTTACAATGTTAAAGAAATGTATATGATAATGTAATTTAATCTTTAAAACTTGTTGTAGTTGATACATGAAGCTAATTCTAGGATGAATGTGCCCTTTGTATCCTGATTAACCTTAAGTCGTCCGATGTCGATTTTGGGAATAGTGTTATGGTATCGTTCATCATTGAAATGATTCGTGGATCTCCAAATTTGAAAATGCTGGATACCAGAGTAAGTGTAATGCTGTAATGCATATGTATCAAATAAACATTCCTAAATTGCCATGTTTATGTATCTCAACACTATTTGATTTTTCAGGCTGCAAACACGCTTAGTGTTCTACATTTGGAAAAAATTTCCAATGTTGTGAGATGAAACACATTCACCATGGCCATTCTGATTGTGGTGTTTGAGCTTTTCCTAGAATAGAGCATGAATTAACTTTAATAAAGTTTATACTTGTGTGTTCCCGGTCGCTAAAGATAATCAATATCATGCTCAATGATAAGAGTCATGATGGGAATGAAAATATCAGGAAGAACTGGGAGTTGGCTAGGAAGCTGTTGAAATTCCACCGAGCTTCCCCCACAGCCGTGGTAGATTTCTTTAAGTGGTTGTAGTTTATGTATGGGTTGAATACCCTATGACAATTCATGTTGCAAAATAGTTTTTTTATTTTGGTACAATATTTCTTTATATGGTTTGCTTAAAATTAGCTTGTTCATATGTTGTTGTTTGTGCGTGTTGTATGTGGTTGTAGTTTATGGTGAATGGCTATTTTATGTAGTATTTGCATTTTGACTTTGTAAAGTCAAAATTGCAAAACTCATTACTCATTATTTGACTTTGTAAAGTCAAAATTTGCAAAACCATTACTCTATATATGTTTTTGGATATGTTTTAGAAGTTTGACTTAACAAAGACAAACTTGTAATGGTTTTGTGTTGTTTAATCTTCTACTAAGTTGTAGTATACGTAACTTGGAAACTTGAGGGACCAATTGTGTATTTTAAAGTGATTATTGGGCGGGAGTTTTAAGTGTGACAACGGCAACCATGACAAATTCAGGGAATGAGTGTGAAAAAAAAGTCACTATTAGACCCTTGACCGTCTCTTACCGGAGACGCTATTTACTTGTGCACACCAACCGATAAACCCATCCACCACTTTTTCCACACACAAAACAAATTCCAATGGAAGATTTTCCGATTTTGAATGAACTCATGGACATTGCTGGTTCATCGAAGTTGAATGATCGTATGGGTGTGTGGTTTGAAGAAGAGGCTGCACGAGAAGGGCTTTTGAAAAGCTAGTTCTTGATGCATTGATCATCGAAGAGGGAATCATGAAGCGTAGGGAGGCGATCGAAGAGAGCGAAGCTCGGGACCTCGGGAATAGCGCTTGACCGTTTGGATGCGTGAGGAAAATCCAGGCAGGCACACACACCAACTTGTTCAATTCATACAGATTGTTGGTCAAGCGATGAAGCTATTCGTTTCAACGAAGGTTTTGTCAAGAAAATGGTGACCATAATGCACGAATTTTGGGTATTTCAAGGGGTAGATAAATGGGGTCTTTTGGGTGCTAGTTTTGGAAATATAGGTTGGTAAAAAGGGTATGTAAATTGGATCTTTTGTTTAGTTGTTGGTCTTGGTTTTATGTAGTTGTTTCTGATCTTGTAACTGACTATATTAATGATAAAATATCATCTAAGTTTTATGTGTTTAATATGTTCTTGTATTGTGATATTGGGTGTATTTTAGTCTAATTAGTATCAGCAAAACCAAACATCCCCTTGTATCAGCAAAACCAAACAGCCCCTTTTATCAGCAAAAGTTGAATCAGTAAAACCAAACACCCCTTGTATCAGCAAAAGCAAAGGCAGTGGTTTAAAAATATGTGTTGAAAATGCAAATGCTTTAGCACTAAATCATAATGTATCACCAAACATCCCCTTGTATCAGCAAAACCAAACAGTCCCTTTTATCACCAAAAGTTGTTTCAGCAAAACCAAACACCCCTTGTATCAGCAAAAGCAAAGGCAGTGGTTTAAAAATATGTGTTAAAAATGCAAATGCTTTAGCATTACATAATAATGTATTGACAATGGTGTATTGTTTAGGAAGAAATTGGTTTGGTGTTAGTATTGACAGTGGGACTGAACATGCCCAATGTCTCAAATTATAACATCTTGAATTTGACTTACCCAAGTCAAACAAATTTATGAAAGGCAACAAGAAATGTGGAAGCTTATAAAGAGGCTTTGACAATGGTGTATTGACAATGCTTTAGCACTAATGGACTGAACACGCCCAATGCCTCAAGTTGTAATATCTTGAATTTTGACTTAGCCAAGTCAAACAAAATTTATGAAAGGCAACAAACTGTAACTTATCTTTGTGGTATGACTTGGGTAAGTCAAACCTATTTAGAAATGCAAAACGATTTCAAGCAGTACAATGCACAACCAAACACAATTACTTACATAAGAACCCAATTTTTTATTCATCGATTTCATGTTCTCAACAACTACAAAGTTTCTTATCATCTAAACATACACTTAGCTAGACCCACAATTATCCCTATCATCCTTTTCCTTCATTTCCTTCCTTTCCTTAAGATATTTAAACAAAATTTCCAGATTTGTAATCCTTTCTCCCAAATCGTTAAACTTTGATAACACGATGTCAGCCTCTTCCTTCTCCTTCTTAACACCCAAATCCTTTTCATTTGGGCAGTCTTCTTTCCTTAACGAACTCAACAAAGACTTCCCCTTATCGTTTTGTGCCATTATAGTTTTGTTTTGTTTTGGGTAGAATGTGTGTTGCTTGTATTTTAGGGTTCAATGTTGTGTGTTGCGGTACTAATATTGTTGAAGGTTGGGTTAGATTCTAACTATGTTGGGTCAAAATTGTGAATGGTCTATTATACCCTCGAATTAAAGCGGAAAATTAAAGTTGACTATGGCAATCTGGTCAATGTCACACCCCAACTTACATGCTTTCTGTGGAATGGAATACCTTGGGATAATGCCATAGCATCAAAGTTACAGTTATATCGAGCGACCTAAAGTGTCGTTTGAAAATATCGTTTGATTAAGTAAAATAATCGAGTTTACAAAACATAGGTCCCAAAAGATTTCCAATGTACCAAAATGAGTTTGTTACAATCAAACGATAGTTAAGTGCATAAAATATATGTGAGGCAGCGTCGACACAGCGACTCTATGATAAGTCCACATGCATGCCATGAAGTGAATGCTTTAGATACCTGAGATAAAACATGCTAAAAAGTGTCAACACAATGGTTGAGTGAGTTCATAGAGTTTGTTTATCATGTAAAGCTTTTAAAGAACGTTCATGCAGCAAAGGCAAAGTTTATGGTCATTTAGAATAGTCCACAAAGCAAAGGCATTGTAAATCCACTCAGTTCCAAGTTCCGCCCATACAAAACTTGCAACCTGTGTGTTCACAACCCACTGCCAAAAGTAATATGTCTAGAAGTCAAGTATACGTTGCCATAATAGTTCACAATATACCACCACGTATATAATAAATAAAGACCTCCGAACAAGGGAGACTTTATAGTCTTTCTCGAACATGGGAGACTTTATAGTGCTGCTCCGTTCACATAGGGAGACTTTATAGTGTTGCTCCGTTCACATAGGGAGACTTTATAGTGTTGCTCCGTTCACATAGGGAGACTTTATAGTGTTGCTCCGTTCACATAGGGAGACTTTGCACACTCCACCAATAAGGCGAGACTTTTAGGTCATAGCACGTACGATTCAATAAGTTCAAACAAGTCATAAGTCCGTAATTAAGTTCAAAGGTTTGATTCAAAAGTTCGTAATTAAGTTCAAGAGTTTAAGTCGAGTTCAAAAGTTCAAAACAGTCAAAGAGCTCAAAACATATCAAAAGGTTCAAAATAGTCAAAGGGTTCAATATTATGTCAAACAAGTTCAAAATAGTCAAAGGGTTCAATATTAGGTCAAACAAGTTCAAATTAGTCAAAGGGTTCAATATAAAGTCAAACAAGTTCAAAATAGTTCAATATAAAGTCAAACAAGTTCAAAATAGTCAAAATGTTCAATATTAAGTTAAAAGAGATTAATTATATGTCAAAATGTTTTAAATCAAGTTAAAAGAGATTAATTATATGTCAAAATATTTTAAATCAAGTTAAAATAGATTAATTATATGTCAAAATGTTTTAAATCAAGTTAAAATAGATTAATTATATGTCAAAATGATTAAATCAAGTTAAAAGAGATTAATTTTATGTCAAAAGAATTAAATCAAGTTAAAAGAGATTAATTATATGTCAAAAGAATTAAATCAAGTTAAAGAGATTAATTATATGTCAAAAGAATTAAATCAAGTTAAAGTGTTCAAGTCTATGCCAAAATGTTCCTATCAAGTTAAAAGAGATTAAATATACATGTCGAAGGGCTCAAAATCAAGTAAAGTGGTTCAAATAACAGTGTTCATAACATAGTGATCAATTTAGTTCGGGCACAATCTACTTACTAGCATAAGTAGTGAAACAACAGTTATTTAAGTTCATATAAGGGTAAAGTAAAAGCAAGTAGTTGAGCATGTATCTCCCCCAAAGAGTTTATAAAATAATTAAACGAGTAAAAGTGGGGCTACGAACTCACCTGATGCAATGATTATGATGACAAAAGTAGATGCACTGAAATGAGGTGCGATCTCTATCCGCAACCTAATATGAATGATATGTTCTAATGTAAGACATGAAACAATGTCGTGCATGCAAACTCATATGATGTCCATACCACTTGTACATTTGAAAATAAAGTTTATCGTCGAGAAATAAGTTTATAACGTCTTGTCAAGTTATAAAATACTTTACAAGTACTTACGTTGAAACAACATCCTACGATAGTCGTTAAGTGATAAATCAAGAAAATATAGTTTATGAGTAGTTTTCGGAAAAGTTTGAGTGATCGCATATTATTCGTTATAACTTCGTTTGACAAATGGTTGAACATTTTGGAAAATATGCTAGGTGAAGTCACTTTTACTAGAAGACAACGCTTTTTCAAAGGTACTTTATCGACATGAAAAACGGCTCCAAACATGGTCACTTGCGATAACTATTTTGGACTAATAGAAAATATATGAGTTAATACTTGTGAAAATAGTTACGATAGCCATAATTAAAATGTGTATAACTTAGTCATTATAAGTCCGTTTTCTACGTTTTATATATCCTTAGTTTCGTGTTAAAGTATACTAATATATTTTTAACAAATCGACTCATTTAGACAATGTTTAAAACTCATTTTTGCCCCTTAAACAACTCTTGACAGCTTGCATATTTCTGAAAATATAGTTTTTGCGCTAAACTTGAAAATAGCGTATCTCCTTCGTTATAAATCCGTTTTAACCCGTTCAAGTGACCACGGTTTCGTTTTAAAGTATATTTTCTGAATATCTAGCCCAAAATAATCCATGACCTGACGAAATTTCCAGATTTTGCAAAAACGATCAGACCACAATCTAAAGTTGTCAAAAATGATTTTTCTTGCGTAATACTTGTTTCAATCACTTCAAATCAACACCAAATCTATTCTAAACCTACCATACACCTTCTTAGGGTGTCATGGGTTCCTAAACATCATCAACAATGATATGTTTCAAGGGATTAATTATAGGATGAATAAAACTTATAATAAGTAATAAAAACAATTAAAAGTGGTATGAATCACATAATACTTGCATGTTATGTAATAGCATAATAAAAATAGATCAAGCATGAGTATGAAAGAGTAGAAAAACAATCATTAGAAGCTTACTTGAATGTTTATGAGAAATTGGTGATGGAAAACTTAGTTAATCCTCAAGGTTTAATACTAAACCTTAACTAGAACACTAATAGGATCTTAAATAATACTTGATCTTGCAAAATTTATGATTTCTTCTTCTTGATCATGCCATGGCCGAACTATAAGGAAGAAGATGTAGATAAAGTAGTTGCTAGTTTTCTTGTAAATGATATTATGAAAGAATTAAATAGGATATACATGAATGTGAAGTAAATATCTAGTCAAGGGTTAGAAGGTAATTTAGGTAGTCAAAGCAAAGTTGATATTCTCTACTTTGGTGAGATTTTTGTAAAAAGATGTATACTTAGCTTAGATATTTAGCTTAATTATGTATAGATATTTAGTTATTAGGTATAGAGTTAGCTAGAAATAAATTTTAACGGAACGAAATAAAATATATCGATGTCATAAAAATTATAGAATTGCATTTCTCGAAAGTATCGGGTGAATAAATAATTATCGTATAGAAATTTTGTAAACCGTCATGAATATATATATATAACAATATATATATACAAAATAAATCCAAATCATCGGGTAAACTAATAATATAATTTTTATAGCATTAAAATGAATATAAAAATATATTAGGATAATTTGTCGGAAGTTTCAGATCAATTGATTCAAAATAAATGATCGTGTGATAGCGTTTATTTAATAAATAAATATACGTTAAGAAAATATGCAAACCCATGCATGAGCTAATATGCAGATGATGTTACTGATGATATGTAAACTAATCCTAATATATATGAAATGTCCTCAATGATGTTCCATGAATACGCAGCTTAACCCTCGCAGCTACGCGAATTCGATACTTGTAAACCTAGTTTACAAAAATGATGAATAATAATCATGAATAGAAATTTTTCTTCGGGAATAAATAGTGTTTTATGAATAGTAGAATTTTGAAATAACCTCTCAAAATATCAAATTGACTTGAAAAAGCGATGAATAGTAAAATGATGAATAGTACATTCCAAGATGAATAGTAAAATTTTTAAAGTTTGCAAAATAATAGGAAATTGGGAATTGTGACAATCAATGACAGTTTGGCATATAAAGCCCGGACCTCCGCGATGATAACGCCCTGACTTTGTCCATCGCTGACGTATGATAAGTTTAGGGACCAACGGTGTATTTAGTCTTATTATTATTATTATTATTATTATTATTATTATTATTATTATTATTATTATTTTTTTTTATTTATTTATTTTTTTTTTTTTAATTTTTTTAACATCACTTTATTAGAAAATCATAGGATTTATAAGAAATTAGTAGGGAGTCGAGAAACTAACTGGGCCCCTACTCCTTTAGCTATAGCAAAGCTAATCCTACTAAAAATATGAGTAGCAGCACGTGCTCCAATGTCTTGAGTCACCGAGAATCTACGGATACGCTTTAGTAAGGTCACCGCATTCTTCTCAAGTTCTCCAAAAGAAGAGAATGAAAAGGGGAGAAACTCATATCCAATATCTGCGCATTTAGCCTCGTACTTGACGCGTTTACATTGTGCGGCTTCAGTCACCGCACGACCGGGCACAAAATCAACCATACATGTTTGCGTCAAGGGCGAAGACCCCGTCAGATCAACACATACGTCAAGACCACCATCCCAAGAGTAAAGTAAAATATCAGCTGGACGTAATGGTATGTCCCTTTCCCCACTAAGCCCAATATCAACCTCCTTACGAGCCGAAACCCCTGACCGAGAAGATATGTCAGCAAGAACATCACGCACCACGTTATGCCGATGTTTAATACCAATAATACCGCAGACGATACAACATGGTCCCCATAAATATCCCCATGAAGACCACGGAACAAGTGAGCACGGCATCCGAGCGGAAAAATAGGGAACACCTGGCCGATAACACAACACACATCGGTAAGTCCTAGCGTTCATAGTCCATCCCAACCCGGCTATTGGAACCACCCTAAGCCAATCAAGTGTAGTCCTCCTTTTGTGAACTCCATAGCGCCATCCGCCGAGTAGATGGCGAAATGTAGATTCAACCGTTTGGGTAACACGTGTGAAATGTATATCCGCCAATTTCTTCATGAGTTTGGGGCGATCTCACTGGGTTACTCAAAAGGTCAATCTCCATCTTCGCATTAAAAGAACACAAGGCATCATCAAAGGAAGGGCGGAAGTCACAATACGAATGTCGGAGGAGCTTAGTCCGTAAGCTAGCAGATTGAAGTCGAGAAGCAAGGAATGCATAGTTCAAGACATCACTGCAGAATAAACACCAAGCCCCCAAAATCAAAGGGTGGTGGCAAGCCTCCTTGCCAATCACCAAAACCAGTTGAGCGGTGACAATCGCTCCAAGAAGAGCGAGTCGCATCGAATGAAACACGAGCACACTTAAAGAACCGAGGAGAACATGTGCGATAGAAAAATATAACTTGGAAATACCGGCAGCATGCATGAAGGAGCAATAACTCACAATGAGGATCATTAAACAGCAACAACACTCATAAGCTCAATGGTTTTAGCAACCCTTTTCATAACAAGCTTACTACTAAACTCGAGTCCACACTAGCGGGCCCACCTAGTAATTTAACACCGTGCAAAGGTCGAGAAATATTAGGTGGAAAAACACCACAAGCCTGCTTCTGGGGTCTTCCTTTGGCCAGAAAACCTCAGTTTTATCAACATTGAGGTATAAACCTGTTAGGATTTAGTAAATCCATGTATTAAAGAGTCGGTCACCTCAAGTATATGTAATCGTTAAAGCTCGTAGTCGTAGATTATTATAAGTTAAGTAGTATTTAGTTTAAGTAACACCGTGGAGGACAGACGGGTCTTTACCCATCAGATACGATCCACAACCCGATAGGTGGCGATTTATGTAATGACTATAAATACTCTCTACCTCCCAAGGTAGAGTTGGAGCTCATAATAAGACTTTTCTTTCTCTCATTAAAGTTCCCTAAACCTCTAACTTTCTCTCTAGAACTCTTTGTACGCCTATTTGATCTTATGGTTTAGTGTGTTTATGAAATCCAATATGTTACAAATGGTATCAAGAGCCATGGTTTGATCATCTCTTACATATCTTTGGATTTCTAGTGACTTTTAGGTGGTTTTAGAGTTTGAAAAGTTTAGTGGTTTTGCATCATTTGGATCATTTCTAGTGTTAAAGTTTGAAACTTGAGTGTAGTTTTGTGTTTAGAGTCATTGTATGTGCTTGGGTTTTGATTTGTTAAGCTTGAATCATCATGGTTGGGTTGTTTTTGGATTGAAAAGTGGTGTTTATGTGTTTTTCTTGCTAGCGACTTAAGCCACGGATAAGTTATCTTGTTAGCGACTTGCTTTGTAATTTGGTAGCGAGTTGTAGTTGAAGGCCTTAGCGAGTTGAGCTAGCGACTTGTCTATTGAGACAAGCCGACAAACAGTACACTTAGTGGAGTCTCCACTACGGGTAGCGACTTGGTGAAAGTTAGCGACTTGTACTTAAGTTTGTTAGCGACTTGGTGTTAGCGATTTGGTGCCTAGCGAGTTGCTCTTTAGCGACTTGACAACTTAGCGACTTGGTGCTTAGCGACTTGCTGTCAAAATTTTACTAGCAACTTGGTGCTTAGCGACTTGGTTTAGGTTTTCTTAGCGACTTGGTTGACTCGTCATGCATGTCGGTTTTCTCTTGATTTAGTAAAATCCGTGAAAGAATCTATTTCCCGGTTTAATCGAGAGTTATAAAATCCCGTTTAATCATCATCATGTCTACCAACGTTCCTACAATCATCTCCACTTGCCGAGGATGTTCAAGCGGTGGTTCGGATACTCATCCACCCATGCTTGCCAGGCGACTATGACTCTTAGGCTCAACGAATCAGTTGTCTTGTCTTGGAAAGGAATATGGAGTCAACATTCTCAAATCCATTGATGAAGGACCGTGTCGGGTTGAGACTACTAGAGACCTAATTGATCTGTGAAGATGGAACAATGATCTATGGAATAGAGCAGACCAAAGACATATGATGAGCTCGATGATAAGGAGAAAAGAGATTCGATCTTGATATCGGGGCTTCTAACATCGTACTTCAAGGTCTTCAAAAGATATCTACAAGTCGATCAATCACAACACGAAGCCAAGGCGTTGTGGGATAATGTCAAGATGCTTCTCTCGGTTCGAATTAACTATGGAAGGCAGAGAATCACAACTCTATGATGAATTTGAACACTTCAAGATGAAACCAGATGAGAGTGTCTATGAGTACTATGTGAGATTCCACAAGCTTGTTAATGATATGAGGAACATCGAATGACTATGCCAAACATTCAATTTGAACTCAAAGTTTGTGAACAACATGAATCCCGAATGGCACAAGTTTGTCACCTCTGTAAAGCTAACCAAAGGATTGAAGAATACAAACTATGAGCAACTCTATGCCTTCCTCCTTGGAATGAGAGACATGCTATGTTTGAAAAAGGATTCTTAATCGGTTCAAAACCAACCGAGGAGAGACAAGCTCATCGAATGATTCAAGCGCCTTCTACTCAAACATCGAATCACAACCAAAGCCTCACAAGTCATACCCATGGGTAATGGTAATCACAAACTGTTCATGATCCTATGTTCAAACAAGTGATCTTGATGCACACGTGGGAAACTTCATTAATCAATCGGCTCTCTGATTAGTCAAAACATGAACTCTCTTCCACACCAACAAC
The DNA here is from genome assembly GCA_022545495.1 of Chrysanthemum lavandulifolium. Taxonomy (NCBI): domain Eukaryota; kingdom Viridiplantae; phylum Streptophyta; class Magnoliopsida; order Asterales; family Asteraceae; genus Chrysanthemum; species Chrysanthemum lavandulifolium. The sequence continues at coordinate 250,739,434 of CM040243.1, read as the reverse complement.
AATCTCGAGCGCATCCAATCCACACAATTAAGCCACTGTCAAAGATGGGAAGGTTATGGTGCGGCCGGTTCAAGAAAAGCGATCGAACAAGCAAGAGGTGGGTGGTAGAGGTTATCTTGCAAATCGAGAATAGGGAAGGAATGGAAACCGAGGGTCAAGCAAAGCCAATCAAATGTTACAATTGTGGAGGTGAGGACACATTGCAAGGCTGCACATCGCCAAAACGCCGAATGCCGAGTACTTGAGGATAAGATGTTGCTTGTGCAAGCTCGGGATAATGGTGCGACTTTGGATGAAGAGGAGTTGTTGTTCTTGGTGAAATGCTAAGACATATGATGCGAGATGTGGATGAGCAACCAATTCGGGAGATAGGCCATAATCATCGAATGCCTTTCAAGTAGTGATTGTGATGCATACGACTCGATGTTGATGAAGAACCCTTCGCACAAACCATTTTCATGGCTAGCATTTTTCCAATGGTCTCTCCTAAAGTCTATTCATCACCACAAGTTGGTCCATCCAAAGACAAAATCATTTCGAGGTATTAAAATTATCGATGAAGTTGATGAGCAAAGATACATAACGAGTACAATCAACTGTAATTATTGAGTCGGATATTGAAAATATGGGTAATATCAATGTTGTCCCATATGATCAATATGTGAAACAAAGTGAAAGAGAGATTGTACCAAGTGATGTATCTTATGCGATCAATAATGACTATCTTTGTTAGCGAATACCTTTGCACGTGCCCACGATGATTATGTTATTTACGAACTTAATGCTTATAAAGAGCGTGTTGCTATTTATGAACAACGTGCTAAGTTTGAATTAACCTCCGTGAGCGAAAATGGATGACCAAATCGTATAACTATTAGAAAAAGTAGGTTTAGAGAAGAAGTATTGAAACAAGAGTTAAACTCCTTACAAGATAAGCTTTCTAAAGCGCTAAGCAAAAACAAGAACTTCAAGAAAATGTTAAAATGCTTAAGCAAGAATTCGATGTTAAGGAATCAAAACTTTTGAATGATTTTTCTAATCTAAAACCTTGAAGAACAAGCTTGAAAATAAGTTATGCGTACAAGGAAATACCATTGATTGCTCACTTAATCACTAAGCATAGAGTCTTAAGCGATAAGCATAGCATTCCCTTGTTGAGGAACCAAATCGAGAGGTCATTAAGAAGGCTAGAAATGCTCATAAGGTTATTTATGATGGCAATGAAATCCTTAAGCCTAGGCAGAAACCTTGTTGCGTTGAGTGCCTTGAGGAAGATAAGAAATCGGATGAAGTCACTAGGAAAAGATGAACAAGAAACTAGATGATCCTAAATGTAAAGAGAAGAAAATAAATATCACACCCCATGATTACAAAAAGGAGAATTGGATTTCCTTGAACATGTTTAAGCCTCGGACGTTGTTAACACCGAACAAGTGTTACGGAAAAGGATTTAGATAAGCAAAAGCGGAGAATCTTGTTGTAACAAACCCCCTTTTAGGAAAATGCCTTGACGTGTATCCTCCCAATACACCAATGCATTTAGTTCCTAGGACTATTGCCACTAAAAGCAAGACCTTAATCATCAATATGTTATTTTCAACTATTTGTTGATTTTGAGAAAACTTGTAAGAAAAGGATCACACCAGCTGGCATAGCCGAAGGGAAAGGGGTTTGAGCAAACAAAAGAATGTTATTTAGCGAAGTCATGCCTTTCTTTAAACAACTAAAAGATCATTTTGAAAGTCTTAAAAGGGAATGAATTTAGACATTAAAGAAATGGAAAAGGAATTTGATGCAATGATAGTTGAGGTTAGTGACTATGAGCGTGCACTAAAATATAATGAGATTGAGAGGAAGAACTTGCATACATTGAATGAGACTCTTATTACTAAATGTGTTGCTCAAGATGTGTTTTCAACGCTACAAATTGTTCCATTAACGCTTCTCAATTTCATGAATTATCTGTTGCCTGAAAGTCTCCCATGATCGTGTCATTGAGCTTGAAAGACTAATTCTAAACTAAATGAGAAAATTGAACTGGATGATCACGACAATTTGGTTAAATATTTTTCTAAACTAGAGGTTGAGCATTTTAATTTACAACTAAAATATCAACATCTTAAAGAAAATATCAAAACTTCAAATATCAAGACATCCTCGGATGCTCCAGATTTTGATGCGTTTTTCGAATTAACAAACAAGATGAGCGATTCAAGCTCATTGTAACACGATCGAAAAGTTGAAAGCCCAATCTCACAATTAAAGGGTCAAAAGAACAATGTGGTGGCTCCCAAATGCCTCCTCCTTTAGATTCTCGAATTCTCAAACGTTTCATCTTCAAAACTTAGTAAATGCATTACAAAGGAAAGCGAAAGTTTTTGAAGAAAATGAAAAGGTTAAGCGTCACTTCAATGAGTTATTTGAATCAATAAAGGTCACTCGTAACAAAAATAACGAACAAATAGCTTCATTGCAAAGGAAATTGAGAATCTAAAGAGCAAGTAAGAGGAAAATGTCACAATTCTCAATTTTGGTCATTTCTCACACTCTACATTCATCATACTAGTCATGCATGGGTTTTGCATTTCACATCAAAGCGTAAATTTCATATTAAATAAGCGTTATCGCGTAAGTTATTATTTTGAACATTTAATCCGATACTTCCAAAATGATCGATATATTTTTATACTTACTTTTAGTTTATAAAAACAATATTTTGAGTTTCCCTAGTGTTTTAAATTTATTTTGTATATAAATTGTTAAATTTATATTATTACTGACGCTTTTCTTAAAAACTACGATAATTATTATATCACTCAAATTTTACAAGAAATGTATTTTATAATTTTTATGATCTCATTATACTTTATTTTGATCCATTAAAACTTATTTTTAGTCCATACTACTCTAATTTCACAACTATATATACAAGTTACAACAAATTTTACTTAACTACATTTTCTTACAAACAATCATATACAATAAATAAAAGAAAGAAAATAAAAAAGTATTTTGTGAAATACTTCCCCCCTTGGCCGACCAAGGGGGGGTATGCATTAATTGGTTGGTAGAAATTTTATTACTTGGTTAGATTTATACTTCACCTCAAATTTCATACTTCATTCATTCATTCACAATTATTAAGTTCAAGTAAAGTTTTCTTTTCTCTTGTTTCATCCTCTCAAAACCGGCCATGCTAAGGTGTTAGAAGAAATCATCCAAAATTTTCAAGATCAAGTTTAAAACAATCTAGTTATACTCTTATTAAAGGTTTTGAAATAAAAACCTAGGGTGTTTAGGTTTAATCCTTTGTTCTAATCACCTCATCAAGTAACTAGTAAGCATATCACTTTCATTTTACATCTTTCATTATCATTTCATATGTATATCATCATTTTTGAGCAAAGCATGCAAGACTTATGGATATTTATACCATTTTACATTGTTTTAAGAGTTTTATATATATAAGTCATCCTATAATTTATCCCTTGTTATATATTAGTCTTGATGATGTCTAGGAACCCATGACACCCTAAGAAGGTGTATGGTAGGATTAGAATAGCTTTGGAGTTGTTTTGAAGGGATTGGAATAGGTTTAGTACGAAAAACTCTTTTCGACAAGTCTAAAAAGTGGTCTGATCTTATTTTGTAATTCGGAAAATCCGATTGTAGACATAAATTTTGGCCTAGATAATTAGAAAATATACTTTAAAAGCGAATCCGTGGCGCTTGAGCGGATTAAAGCGGAGCTATAACGAAGAAGTTATGAATTTTTCAAGTTTGACGAGGAAAACTATTAATTTCGAAATTTCAGCATTGAAAATGTCACTCCTTACGAGTCAAAATGAGGCTTAAGCTTTATAAATTGTGTCGACTTATCAAAATATATTAGTATACTTTGACACGAATCTAAGGATGTAGAAAACGTGAAAAGCGGACTTGTAACGATTAAATTACACGTGATAAACCAAGTTGCGTAACTTTATTCTATTAGCAAAATTAATATATTCTTTATTACAAACATACTACGGCAACTAAAGGACCATGTTGGCGGACGTTTTTAACAATGATGTAGAACTTTTATAACGTGATGTCTTCTAGTAAAAGTAAGTTCGCCTAGCATATTTTCAAAATGTCCAACCGTTTGTTGAGCGGAGTTGTAACGAATAACATATAGTCACTCAAACTTTGCGAAAACCATCCTTTAACTCTATTTTTGGCCTAAAGTGCAATACTTAACCTATATTTTCTTGGTGATCGAGACCTCTAGGATGGAAACTTAAACACCGAAACTTTGAGATATTGATACAAGCTTCCCAAAACCGTTGAGTTTGTTTCCTAACGCTCGACGTACACCATTTCGACTAACTTTTCAAGGCCATTTTAGTCACTTTCATGAAAATTTCAACGACATTATTTTCTGACGAAAAGTTATAATTTCACAATAAATCATTAAATGACTATCGTGGGATATCATTTCAACATAAATACTTGTAAAGTATTTTAAAATATGACGGATGTCATAAACATATTTTGACGATAAACACTATTTCCAAAGCGTACAAGTGGTATGGATATCATATGGAGTTGCATGCACAACATTGTATCACGCATTCACAACAACATATCATAACTCAAGTCATAACATTCATTTAGGTCGCGGATAGTTTCCGAGCCTCATTGTAGTGCACTTCATTTTGTTAGCATATCAATCATACCAGGTGAGTTTCATAGCCCCTACTTTTATATATTTTGAATTACTTTTGGGAGATACATGCTCAAACTATTTTCATTTACTTTCACAAGTACTCTAAACTTTTAAGGATTCTGGTGAGTTCATACCCGCTTTTACTCGTTTATATTCTTACAAACTATTTGGGGCGAGATATATGCTTATTCATCCAAACATTTAAACTCTTTTGTCAAGAAACATTACTTATACTTTACACTTGATTGCGTTATATATTTGATTGGGTTATACTTGATTTCATATGCATATTTGGAACAAACATACAAGAATTAGTGGCTCCAAATTAAGTTGTTGGAAGGCTATTAATTTACAAACATACAAGAATTAATGGCTCCAAATTAAGTTGTTGGAAGGCTATTAATTTACAAACATCCCAATATTTATATGTTGGAAGACCATTTATTTGGATACACCAGCGTGAGTCGTTGGAGGAACATCCCAATATTTATATGTTGGAAGGCCATTTTATGGATACATTAGCGTGAGTCGTTGGAGGAACATCCCAACACGAGTTGTTGGAAGACCCTTGTGGTGATATTTATACTTTTAACTACCTTAATGCGTATATTCATGATTGTCATTCTACTTTAGGCAATGGGTTGTGAACACACGGGTTGCAAGTTTTGTATGGGCGAACTTGGGCCGAGTGGATTTACAATGCCTTTCTTTGTGTGAACATTCTCTAAGTATTTGAGATCATTTTATCACAAACTTATGAACTCACCAACCTTTGTGTTGACACTTTTAGCATATTTATCTCGGGTTGTAAGGCGATAGCATTTCATGGAGCTTTTGGGTCTCATGGCATACATTGGAGTCTAGTGTTTTATCTATTACCATTCGACATGTTTTGTAAACCTTTATGTATTATCAAACTTTGGGATCTCATGTGTTGTAAACTTTAACTTATTTAATCGAATGGTAAACTCTTTAAACGTCTCATTATAGAGGTCGTTTTCTTTATCCATACTTTGTGCTATGACGTCATACCCCAATGACACTATCGTTCATTGCGATATTTTGGGGTGTGATGATTAGTATCGAGCATTGGTTATAGAACTTTGGGATCTATTACCATTCGACATGTTTTGTAAACCTTTATGTATTATCAAACTTTGGGATCTCATGTGTTGTAAACTTTAACTTATTTAATCGAATGGTAAACTCTTTAAACGTCTCATTATAGAGGTCGTTTTCTTTATCCATACTTTGTGCTATGACGTCATACCCCAATGACACTGCTCGTTCATTGCGATATTTTGGGGTGTGACATTAGTATCGAGCATTGGTTATAGAGAACTAGGTTGCATCATTGACCCTAGACTATAACTACATCATCATAGCATCTCATCATATCATTATAAGTGCATTCTTTATACATGCGGACTTATGACTCGACACCAAACATCATATGAGTCGATTAGTCCAAGCATTGCATAGTTACTCTAAATTATACATAGCTCGATCACCTATGTCTAATTCGGGAAGAATCATGCAATGAAGGGAGTAGTAGTCTCATATGTGTAAGCAATTCGTAATCAAGCCAAATTTTCAAAGATTTTCTTGAACCACTTGTTTCGGTTTGATCCGAACAGCGATTCTTGTTTGATGAGTTGCAAGATCGGGCTAGAAACAAGTCGTTACTAAACCGATTTAGCCTAATCGTATGGCAGTTCTTGTTTGATGAGTTGTGGGATTAAGTAAAATCGGTTACCAAAAGTCTTTTAAAAATTTTTGCTTGAGAATGGAAACTTGTCTCATCGAGCCTAATCATAAGAAAGCATGTATTTAGGACGGAATTGCTCACGATAGCACGGAACGTGCCTTGTGGGACGAGTAACTCATATGCATGAGCATTGACATAATCATATAGACCATACACAAGCATAAACTTTTAGAACCCTTGTCGAGGTTGAACCATAGTATCATCGATTGAATCACGAGGACGTGATTCCTCGACATGGGAAGAATGTCACAATTCTCAATTTTGGTCATTTCTCACTCTACATTCATCATACTAGTCATGCATGGGTTTTGCATTTCACATCAAACGCGTAAATTTCATATTAAATAAGCGTTATCGCGTAAGTTATTATTTTGAACATTTAATCCGATACTTCCAAAAATGATCCCGATATATTTTTATACTTACTTTTAGTTTATAAAAACAATATTTTGAGTTTCCCTAGTGTTTTAAATTTATTTTTGTATATAAATTGTTAAATTTATATTATTACGACGCTTTTCTTAAAAACTACACGATAATTATTATATCACTCAAATTTTACAAGAAATGTATTTTTATAATTTTTATGATCTCATTATACTTTATTTTGATCCATTAAAACTTATTTTTAGTCCATACTACTCTAATTTCACAACTATATATACAAGTTACAACAAATTTTACTTAACTACATTTTCTTACAAACAATTATATACAATAAATAAAAGAAAGAAAATAAAAAAAAGTATTTTGTGAAATACTTCCCCCCTTGGCCGACCAAGGGGGTATCATGGTGGTTGGTAGAAATTTTATTACTTGGTTAGATTTATACTTCACCTCAAATTTCATACTTCATTCATTCATTCACAATTATTAAGTTCAAGTAAAGTTTTCTTTTCTCTTGTTTCATCCTCTCAAAACCGGCCATGCTAAGGTGTTGAAGAAATCATCCAAAATTTTCAAGATCAAGTTTAAAACAATCTAGTTATACTCTTATTAAAGGTTTTGAAATAAAAACCTAGGGTGTTTAGGTTTAATCCTTTGTTCTAATCACCTCATCAAGTAACTAGTAAGCATATCACTTTCATTTTACATCTTTCATTATCATTTCATATGTATATCATCATTTTTGAGCAAAGCATGCAAGACTTATGGATATTTATACCATTTTTACATTGTTTTTAAGAGTTTTATATATATAAGTCATCCTATAATTTATCCCTTGTTATATATTAGTCTTGATGATGTCTAGGAACCCATGACACCCTAAGAAGGTGTATGGTAGGATTAGAATAGCTTTGGAGTTGTTTTGAAGGGATTGGAATAGGTTTAGTACGAGAAAAACTCTTTTCGACAAGTCTAAAAAGTGGTCTGATCTTATTTTGTAATTCTGGAAAATCCGACTGTAGACATAAATTTTGGCCTAGATAATTAGGAAATATACTTTAAAAGCGAATCCGTGGCGCTTGAGCGGATTAAAGCGAGCTATAACGAAGAAGTTATGAATTTTTCAAGTTTGTGAGGAAAACTATTAATTTCGAAATTTCAGCATTGAAAATGTCACTCCTTACGAGTCAAAAATGAGTCTTAAGCTTTATAAATTGTGTCGACTTATCAAAAATATATTAGTATACTTTGACACGAATCTAAGGATGTAAAAGCGTGAAAACGGACTTGTAACGATTAAATTACACGTGATAAACCAAGTTGCCGTAACTTTATTCTATTAGCAAAATTAATATATTCTTTATTACAAACATACTACGGCAACTAAAGGACCATGTTGGCGGACGTTTTAACAATGATGTAGAACTTTTATAACGTGATGTCTTCTAGTAAAAGTAAGTTCGCCTAGCATATTTTCCAAAATGTCCAACCGTTTGTTGAGCGGAGTTGTAACGAATAACATATAGTCACTCAAACTTTGCCGAAAACCATCCTTTAACTCTATTTTTGGCCTAAAGTGCAATACTTAACCTATATTTTTCTTGGTGATCGAGACCTCTAGGATGGAAACTTAAACACTGAAACTTTGAGATATTGATACAAGCTTCCCAAAACCGTTGAGTTTGTTTCCTAACGCTCGACGTACACCATTTTACGACTAACTTTTCAAGGCCATTTTAGTCACTTTCATGAAAATTTCAACGACATTATTTTACGACGAAAAGTTATAATTTCACAATAAATCATTAAATGACTATCGTGGGATATCATTTCAACATAAATACTTGTAAAGTATTTTAAAATATGACGGGATGTCATAAACATATTTTGACGATAAACACTATTTCCAAAACGTACAAGTGGTATGGATATCATATGGAGTTGCATGCACAACATTGTATCACGTATTCACAACAACATATCATAACTCAAGTCATAACATTCATTTAGGTCGCGGATAGTTTCCGAGCCTCATTGTAGTGCACTTCATTTTGTTAGCATATCAATCATACCAGGTGAGTTTCATAGCCCCTACTTTTATATATTTTGAATTACTTTTGGGGGAGATACATGCTCAAACTATTTTCATTTACTTTCACAAGTACTCTAAACTTTTAAGGATTACCGTGAGTTCATACCCCGCTTTTACTCGTTTATATTCTTACAAACTATTTGGGGCGAGATATATGCTTATTCATCCAAACATTTAAACTCTTTTGTCAAGCAACATTACTTATAATTTACACTTGATTGCGTTATATATTTGATTGGGTTATACTTGATTTCATATGCATATTTGGAACAAACATACAAGAATTAGTGGCTCCAAATTAAGTTGTTGGAAGGCTATTAATTTACAAACATACAAGAATTAATGGCTCCAAATTAAGTTGTTGAAGGCTATTAATTTACAAACATCCCAATATTTATATGTTGGAAGGCCATTTATTTGGATACATTAACGTGAGTCGTTGGAGGAACATCCCAATATTTATATGTTGGAAGGCCATTTTATGGATACATTAGCGTGAGTCATTGGAGGAACATCCCAACACGAGTTGTTGGAAGACCCTTGTGGTGATATTTATACTTTTAACTACCTTAATGCGTGTATTCATGATTGTCATTCTACTTTAGGCAATGGGTTGTGAACACACGGGTTGCAAGTTTTGTATGGGCGTAACTTGGGCCGAGTGGATTTACAATGCCTTTGTTTGTGTGAACATTCTCTAAGTATTTGGATCATTTTATCACAAACTTATGAACTCACCAACCTTTGTGTTGACACTTTTAGCATATTTATCGAGGTTGTAAGGTGATAGCATTTCATGGAGCTTTGGGTCTCATGGCATACATTGGAGTCTAGTGTTTTATCTATTACCATTCGACATGTTTTGTAAACCTTATGTATTATCAAACTTTGGGATCTCATGTGTTGTAAACTTTAACTTATTTAATCGAATGGTAAACTCTTTAAAGCGTCTCATTATAGAGTTTTCTTTATCCATACTTTGTGCTATGACGCCATACCCCAATGACACTATCGTTCATTGCGATATTTTGGGGTGTGATGAAAATGCCAATGACCAATGGGGAGAATGGTGTATCAAAGGTTCACTCTTGTAATAAATATACTTTATGCGTGAAATATGTTCCCCCTCATCTTAGGAATAACAAACTTGCAATTCAAACATATTTCTCATACCTTAAGGATTGTCTAGAATGTCTCCGTGAGATTGTTGAAGAGGATAAGTTAGAGAAACCACTTGATAATGCAATTGGGCATGCATGCTTATATGCCGAACGATCTCAAGAACTTCTAGAATGCTTAATCACAATATTCCCTAAGTCCTAAGGTGAGAGAGTTAATCATTTGATTCCTTGTTCTATGACTAGTGCCAAGCATGAAATCCATTCAATGCCCAATGTCATGAATGTGAACCTTAGTGTGCCTTCAAGTAGTTCAGATTCCAGATCTGTTAGTGCTAAGAAAGTGAACTCTAGTGTGCCTTCTAGGAGTACAAATCCCAGCACTTCTTGCGTTAAGAAAGTGAACCTTTGTGTGCCTGCATGTAGTTCAGATCCCAACACATCTAAACAGGAGATGCAAAGAGTAGCAAAACCAACTAATGTTCCCATTCCATCTACAGGAGTAATCAGTGACATTAAAGCAAGCAGGTCAAAGTCTCAAGACAATACAAGGAATGATAGGACCTCGCAAGCTAAGAATGTGCATTGGAAGAGAGTAGAAGACCAACCTAGGAACTTTAAGTTTGAGCCGAATAAAACGAATCGTGTTGATTCTAGTATTAGCCATAGCGCATCAGTAATTAATTCAATTCGATACTATTTGCAAACCTTGTAATGATGTACGCTTGAATTCATTACTTATCATGAATGTGGTGTGAATGCTTTGTCTAATGCGGTCAAATCTCCGGTTAATATTGTTAATGAAAAATCATTCTAAGAAGGCTAAAAGGCAAAGGCAAAAGAAAGTTAGAAAAGCAGTGAAAACCGGGAAGAACATTTAGTAAGATAGGTTGTCAATGGATACACATTGGCCATAAGGTTAATCGAGACAATGCCCACTAGAAAATGGATGCCTCTTGGTAGAAATATTCCCTTAAGAAGTGAACATACTTTGAATAGGGCTAATCTGAGACACTAGTATCGCATCTATTCATAACGATTCCATTGCTTCTATTTACGATGTGGGTGTTCCAATCATCATTACTAACCAAATGGAACCCATTCTTGCATGGGGATCCCAATTATCCGATTATCCATTCTTGTATGTGTTTAATCTGCAGATCGTTCAAATCGTTACGTGGTACTGGACTCAGTTTGTTCCAAGCATATGATTGGAGACCGGTCGCGGCTCATGAACTTCGTGAGTAAATTCATCGGGACGATTAGATTCGGGAACGACCATTTTGGAGCTATTATGGGTTATGGAGACTATGTGGTTGGTAAAGTGTGATTTCGGGGTATATTATGTGGAAGGTCTTGGTCACAACTGCTCTCTGTTGGTCAATTCGTGATTCCGATCTAGAAGTGGCTTTTAGAAAACATACTTGCTTTGTTAGAGAACTTGATGAATTATTAAGAGGTACTCGAGGTTCTAACCTATACACCATCTCTATCGATGACATGATGAAGTCCTCTCCAATCGCTTGCTTTCAAAGGCTTCTAAAACAAAGTCTTGGTTATGGCATCGTCGTCTCAATCACTTGAACTTCGGCACCATAAACAACCTTTCCGTAAAGGATCTTGTCGAGGCTTACCCAGTTAAAATATGAAAAGGATCATCTTTGTTCGACTTGCCAATTGGGTAAAAGCACGAAATATGCCCACAAACCAAAATCCACAAATTTCAGAATGGAAGTTCTTCATACCCTTCATATGGATCTCATGCGGACCAATGAGAGTGCAAACGATAAATGGGAAGAAATACATTCTAGTAGTTGTTGATGACTACTCTCGATTTACTTGGGTAAAGTTTTTGAGGACAAAGGATGAAACTCGGATGTCATCATCAAACTAATCAAACAGATTCGTGTTCGACTCAACAATACAATCGTAATTGTTCGAGCAGACAATGGCACGAGTTTATCAACAAAGACTTAATTTAGTTTTATGAAAGTGTTGGAATCGGTCATCAAAGAAGTGTTCCACGAACTCCTCAACGAGCGGTGTAGTTGAAAGACAAATCGAACTCTTGTAGAAGCCGCAAGAACAATGCTTATTTATTCAAGGTTCCAATGTTTCTATGGGTCAAGCCATTGCCAATGCATGCTACACCCAAAATCGCTCCCTTATACACACCTCTCATGGAAAACTCCATATGAACTTGTTCATAAACGAAAACCCGATCTCTCCTACCTTCGTGTGTGTTGGTGCTTTGTGCTATCCAACAAATGATGGTCAAGATTTAGGTAAATTAAGAGCAAAGCGAGATATTGGAATTTTTGTTGGGTATGCACCAAACAAGAAGGGTTACCGAATCTACAACAAGAGAACCCAAAATATCATGGAAACAATTCATGTTACGCTCGATGAGTCGACCGGTCAAATGGCTCTGGACAACCCGCCTGGACCCGCACTTCAAAACAGTCCCATTGGTTCATCCCTTGTACCAAATTTCTCTCCGTATTCCATGTGTACCTCCAACTGAAGATGATTTGAAGAAATTGTTTGATCCGATGTTTGATGAACTCTATGAGCCAAGTGCTATTGAACTGTCAATTCCCACAACAGAGGTCGCTCATATCCACGAGAATGAAGTCAATCCTTGGCCTCAATATCATTAAGTCAAGAAGCACTGCTCACGATAACTCGATCTCATCAACAAATCATAAATCTTGAATGTACATCATGGAACTGTTTACGCATCAATGATGAAGTTAATCCTTTGCTACTCCCGAAGATGCTCCATTTGAAAACATATTTGCTCCTGTATCATCATCGAACCATCTTCTTCGTGAGACATCAACTCGCTACCTCGGTCCCTCAACAACCGCCACATGAACACCTTAGAAAATGGACTCACGATCATCCATTAGACAACATCATTGGAAATCCTCTCATCCAAGATCAACACGGAAACAACTTGCAACCGATGCTTTATGGTGCTTCTTCAACTCCGTACTCTAAGATCGAACCAAAAGATGTTAAACCGCCATGAATGAAGACAATTGGTTCAATGCCATGCAAGAAGAAATTCATGAGTTTGATCGACTTGATGTATGGGAATTAGTACCGCTCCAGATTGTGCTATGATCATTGCTCTAAAATGGATCTTCAAAGTGAAACTTGATGAGCATGGTGATGTCCTAAAGAACAAGGCTCGATTGGTTGCTAAAGGATACCGTCAAGAGGAGGGTTTTGACTTTGAAGAATCATTTGCTCTGTTGCTCGTATCGAGGCAATCGAGAATCTTTTGGCTAATCTCGCCGAGAAGAACATGGTAGTCTATCGATGGATGTAAAGACGACATTTCGAACGGAGATCTTAAAGAAGTCGCTCACGTCGCCCAACCCGGGCTTTGTGAATCCGAGCATCCTACTCATGTCTATCGTTTGAAGAAGGCTCATGCGATTTAAAGCAAGCTCCAAGGGCATGGTATGATACGCTATCAAAGTTTCTTCTATCTACCGGTTTCAAAGAAAGCGAGTTGATCCTACATTGTTCACCGTAAAGTCGAGCAAACATTTAATTCACGCTCAAATTTATGTTGATGATATCATCTTTGCTTGATCGACCCCAATGAGTGTGACCGTTTTCAAATGAAATGGGTTCTAAATTTCAAATGTCGATGATGGGACAAATGTCATTTTTCTTGGGATTACAAATTTCACAAAGTCCCGGAGGCATTTTCATAAATCAATCTAAATATGCAAATGAGATTTTAAAGAAATTTGGATTCGATTCTAGTGACTCCCATGATTGAACGTACGAAACTAGATGAGGACCACTCAGGGATCATGGTAGACCAAACGAAATATCGTAGTATGATTGGATCCTCGATGTACCTCACGCCTAGTAGACCGACATCTTGTTCTCTGTTTGCATGTGTGCTAGATACCGTGCTAAGCCTACTAAAAAGCACCTTGAAGCGGTTAAGCGGGTCTTCGGTATCTCCAAGGAACCATCAATATGGGACTTTGGTACCGAAGACATCGGTATGTCACTAACAACCTATGCGAATGCCGATCATGCGGGATGTCAAGATACTCGTCAAGTACTTCTAGAGGTGCTCGGTTTTGGGTGATAAGCTTGTGAGTCGGTCTTCAAAGAAGCAAATGAGTACTTATTTTCTCTAGAGAGGCGGAATACATAGCCATGTCATCTTTTGTGCTCAAATCCTATGGATGAGATCCCAATTATCCGACTATGGCTTTGAATTCAACAAAATCCTCTCTGCATCGTTATAATAAAGTGATATTGCTCTCTCATGCAACAACGCACAACACTCAAGAGCAAAGCACATCGACATTCGACATCATTTCATCGAGGAGCAAGTTGAAAATGGAGTGGTGGAACTTTACTTTGTGAGGACCGAATACCGCTAGCGTACATCTTCACCAAAGCTCTTCCTAGAGAACGTTTGAGTTTATTCTTCCACGATGGGTCTTAAGAGCCTTCAACCGAAACACTCAAACGTCTTCAAGAGGAAGAAGAGGAGTAAAGGTTTCTTCATCTATCCCCAGTAAATAGTTTTCAAAAATCAAATAGAAAAATATAAAACTTTCAAAATCCATAAAACTTAAAATCTTGAAAAATTCCAAAATTTATTGTCTTTTGTCATGTTTTTCTCGATTCGATTATATCTACGGTCTTTGTGTTGTCATTCAAAGAATGACACGGGACTTTAGATGTTGTTCGAATTTTCATATAGAATATATATCTATATATATATATATATATATTTGGGAGAAAGAGAAACAATGGTTTATTGTCATTTCAGGCAGTAACCCGCTTTTCAAAGATAGAACAGAGCAATACTTTATCTTGGTTTTCAAATCTCTTGCTCGATTCTTTAAACTAATCCTTACTATCTAATGAAAACTAGTTGTTTTGAAAAATAACTCGGGCTCTATTTTTGATAATCATCCGGACTTAAAAGTTTGTCAAAATATCTATCTCTCAATCAACAACTTATGTCATTGATTGAGGGGAGAATGATTTCAATTAAATCAAAAGTTATTTGTCATACAATTATTTTCAAAAGATAATCATGCATGTTTATTCAATGGAGTTTAAAGTCTTAAAATCCGATCCTTATTAGATAAAACGCTTTCATAATCAAGTCACAATTCTCCTTAAAGCCTTCAAAATCAATTTAAATCTACAGAGATCACAAATATCAAATGATTTGATAATTGTGATCGGGAGAATTTGTGATTTAAATTGGATTTAATCGATAATTGGTAAATGGTTTTATAAGGATGTACAAGCTCTCCTTCCCACATGTGCCAAACGATTTCAAATTTTCCATGCACATGTTGAGGGGAGCATCTATCTTAAACCACAAAGATCTCAAACGTGATCAATTTATTTCAATGTGCGGTTCCTCTTGTATGTGTAAAACTCTTTCAAACCTCAAGGCACATATTGAGGGGGAGCAAGTTTATGAAAACCTCATCCTTCCCTTATATGCTTTATCTACCTGTTTTGATCAAGGAAGTGTTGTTGATATCTTTTATAAAATGGAAATCAAAGAAGTTAATTCTTCCTCTTGCCTCCGTGTGCTAAAACAATTTCAAATATATGAAGCACATGTTGAGGGGGAGCTCTTGTTCTAAAAATATCAAAAATAATTCAGTACAAAATGCTTTGATAATATATCACAAGTATCCGGATTGATTTTCAAATGGTTTTCAATTGGTTCCAATGGCGTATGAACAATACCAAATAGACCGACCAACTTTACTTTATGTATGGTGATATAAGGATGATAAGGTTAGGTATTTAGTCCAATGATCCGCAGAACCGGAGGAATCTACCTGTGGACAATCCACTAGATAGTGTAGAAGTCCTTAGGTATATTTAAAAAGGAGAAAATGAGATATGAGAAGAGTGCGGATCGAGTCCGAGCTAGTACTTGAATAAACCCAACAAGGTTCTAGCTATGAAGTCTCGGTAAGCAATCAAGGGGTTGAAGAATGAAAAAGAATTGAATGAGAAAAGGGTGAAACAAATAGCCTCCAATTATTCAACCTTAGGGCGATACGGGTTCAATTCATATGCTACCGGTGGTTACCAAGGTAACATCGGTATTGAAGACAAGACGTCATGGACCCAAAGGACGACCGCACTTCAACTTCCCAAACCACTCAAGTTCCTCTTAAAAGGTCTTGTTTCATTCTCACGGGAACCAAAATAATCTATCGACTTTCTCTTAGAGATTGTTGATATTGAAGAAGAGACCTCTCCCTAGTCTCCCAAGACAGATCCAAATATGCACAAATTGAGTCTAGAGCCACGAGATCATCAATAAATCTCCTTAGGACACTTTCAATGAAGACTCTATTTCACACAATGTGGAAAGAGAGATTATATCTTGAGTCCCACGATTTTCCTTGTGGTATTTCCGAACATCCGAGTGATATGCATACATATTCACAATGAAGATGGAAAGCCTTCGAGCCAACATCAAACAAGCTCCTCGGTAGGTGGCATGTGAGATCTATTCTATAGATCAACCATGTGACAACCGAACAAAAACAATGGGCGATTCAATCTTTTGAATCAATCTCGTTCGAGTTATGGATTGACGGATACCTTTGAAAACCGGTCATTGTGCTTAAAACTCTTTTCTTTAGCACATCGACGGTGTTCGAATATTTCAAATCAAAAGGTGTTTATGATTGATAATTGATTTTCATTAAAACCTTCGTTGTATTGCAAAACAATTTCTATTGAGCAATACAAGATTGTTTTTCAAATCTCCTTTCATCAATCGGTGAATCTCTATTCACGGTTCACTCACTCCGTGTTGTCTTCTTTGAGACGTTCGGTTTGAGAACGACTAGAGCATTGCGAAACCTCGTCAAGGAAATTCTTCGAATTATACCGATCACAGCAAGATTTGTATCGATCAATGGGAACCGTGGTGTGTACCTCAATTCAACGAAGTGACCAAAGACACTTTCGCGCGCTTTATTGCTAAATGTCTTATGCGGTGTACGCCCTACGCTTGCGGTGATCGAATGATGCGGTCAATCCATAGCCGCATGCTCACTCAACACATTCATCTCGAAAGAAATCATGATTAGTGCATCAATGACTCTAATATTTTCACTCCATGCTTCGCTACGTCCGCCAATATCATGAATCAACGAAAACTTCCGCTACTCTGATGAGAATATATCATGATCCAGAATGTGAGCATGTCGGTCCATAAGTCACAAGACCACAATGGAAGAGTTAGAGATGTATTATTGCTGATGATCTTAAAGCTAGCTCAAAACTCATCATCACGTGGATCAGATAAAGACCTCCACTTGGGCTATCCAAACATGCATCAATGAAGAATCAATGACTACGGGCTTCAGAGCAAAGAACATCAACAAGAATGCAAGAACAATCTTTATGTAAAATCTGTTTGTATTCAATGTATGTTTGAGGTGATCTTGAGGTGACCTCCCTTAGGGGGAGATTGTTAGGATTTAGTAAATCCATGTATTAAAGAGTCGGTCACCTCAAGTATATGTAATCGTTAGAAAGCTCGTAGTCGTAGATTATTATAAGTTAAGTAGTATTTAGTTTAAGTAACACCGTGGAGGACGGACGGGTCTTTACCCACTGTATGCACCGATCCACACCCGATAGGTGGCGATTTATGTAATGACTATAAATACTCTCTACCTCCCAAGGTAGAGTTTGAGCTCATAATAAGACTTTTCTTTCTCTCACTAAAGTTCCCTAAACCTCTAACTTTCTCTCTAGAACTCTTTGTACGCCTATTTGATCTTATGGTTTAGTGTGTTTATGAAATCCAATATGTTACAAAACCGCAACGAGGTCCATCCATCATAATAAGCTCTAAAGCCTTCCCCACGACCAAAGTATCTCCAATAATAGTGCCATCATCTAGATACCAAGCTTGAAAAGAAAGGTTAAAGGAGTCTCTAATCTTACATACCAAAAGATGTAACACTAAAGCAAAAAGAAGAGGTCCAAGTGGATCACCTTGTTGCACACCTTGATGCGACCTAAAGTATGTTCCCCATAATATAATCTAGCTGGGCTAGAGTAACAAAATTCCACCCAATGTGAAATAGCAGGACAACGAAGGCGAACCTCTTGTAACATAACCTCACGATCCACCAAATTGAAGGCGTTTTTGAAATCCACCAAAAACATCGAAAGACCCACATCATCTCCACGGTCTTCAATAAACCGATTCACCGCATGAAGAATAGCCTCTCCTCCGGATACCCCAACAACAAGTCGAGATCATTTAAATAATCATTCAAAGAATGGCCAATCATAAAGACTAACCTCGAGACTAAACGCTCCAAACGGTCCCCACAACAATAGGATCGGATACCTCCTTACGGCTTGACCAATGTGTGAGAGGAGCACTAGCAATATACTCACCCAACGCCCTAGGGCATTTATTATTATTATTATTTTTATTTTTTATTTTTTATAATATCACTTTATTATTATTATTATTATTATTATTATTATTATTATTATTATTAAACAAAAATTCAATTCATGACCTAAAAACTTATCCATCCATATTTACGTTATTATCAAAATAAATTTGATATTCAAGAATGTGCAATAAAAAATTTGTAAACTAAATTTTCTAATTGAAGAAGTTAAATGTTATTTAATGGACTCAAATTTTTAATTATATATTACTTTTTATTACGAGTAGCTTACAAAATAATACATGTGGCAAACATGTAAATATATTTTAGCGTCAAAAAAGCTTGTGAAATTGGTAATGATTATACAACTTAATTAAATGATATAACTAACACATTCTTGGCACTATAGAAATAAAACATGTGACATTATGATGTAACTAACACATTCTTGGCACTATAGAAATAAAACATGTGACATTAAAGGAGATTATTATTACTACCTCCGTCCCATATTAATTGTCCTGTTTTGACTTTTTAAGTCTTTCTTTCTTAACTTTGACCTTAAATATTTTTATTTGTGTTATATAATATTTAATAAAAATTATACCAATAAAAAATACATTAAAAACTCAATCTATTCATATATTTTGCATTAAGTATTATATAACACAATTAAAAATATATAAGGTCAAAGTTAGAAATAAAAGACCATAAAAATTCAAAGTGGACGGTCAATATGGGACGGAGGGAGTATTATTATTATTATTATTATTATTATTATTATTATAAAAAACTCATAGATTTACAAGAAATTAATGTGGAGCCGAGATACTATCTGAGCCCCTACTCCTCTAGCTATAGCAAAGCTAATCCTACTAAATATATGAATAACAGCACGTGTTCCAATGTCTTGAGTCACAAAGAACTTTCAGATTCTCTTCAGTAATGTCACCTCATCCTTATCAAGTTCTCCAAAAGAAGAGAATAAGAAGGGGAGAAACCCATATCCAATATTCACACACATAGCCTCATATTTGACGCGTTTACATTGTGCGACCTCAATCACTGCACGACCCGACACAAAATCAACCATTTACGTTAAGGGCAATGACCCTATCAGATCGACACATACATCAAGACCTCCGTCCCACGAGTAGAGCAATATATCAGCTGGACGTAAGGGGTTGTCACTTTCTCCATTAAGTCCTATATCAACTTCTTTACAAGCTGAAATCCCCGAACATGAACAGATGTCAACAAGAGTATCGCACACCACGTTATACCGATATTTAATACCAATAATACCAGCACACGATACAGCATGGTCCCCATAAATATCCTCAGTAAAGACCCTGGAACAAGCTGAGCACGACATGTGAACAGAGAATACCGGAACACCTAGACGATAGCATAACACACACCGGTATATCCTGGAATTCATAGTCATCCCACCCGGATATCGGAACCACCCTAAGCCATCCGGTGTAGCCTCCATTTCCGATCTCCATAGCGCCATTTGTCGATTAGAAAAGGAAAAGTGGATTCAACCGCTTCAATAACACGTGTGAAATATATATCCGCCAATTTCTTAATGAGTTTGGGGTAGCGATCTCACTTGGATTACTCAAAAGGTCAATCTCATTTTCGCAGATTATTATTATTATTATTATTATTATTATTATTATTATTATTATTATTATTATTATTATTATTATTATTATTATTATTATTATTATTATTATTATTATTATTATTATTATTATTATTATTATTATTATTATTATTATTATTATTATTATTATTATTATTATTATGAAAGCTAAAGATACGCAACATATTTTTAAATAAATAGGTCACATGATGTCTTTGTAAATTGTCAAAGATATTAATATATTTTAAAATAATCTTCGATCTAGCTAATATAATGGGTTAGCAATGAGTTACTGGTCACCCTTGATTAAAAGTTACACCGTTAGTCTCCCAACCGGACCAAATTGCCTAATTAGTCCTATTTTGATAACGCCGTTAAATTTTTTTTTTTAAACTTTTAAATTTTTTTCTTAAAGTCTACTTAAAATATATATATTTTTTTAATTTATAATTTTCAAAAAATGGATAAATTTTTTTATACACTTTTTTTTTACGTTTTCTTTTAAGTTTCTTCCGAAATCACTTTTTTTTTCTTTAAATCTGATTTTTAAAATAGCTTTTTCCGATTTAAAAAAAATTTACGTTTTTTTTTTCTATATCTGATTTTTAAAAAAGTTTTTTTCAATTTAAAAAAATAAATTGACGTTTTTTTTAATCTGATTTAAAAAAAAGTTTTTCCCGATAAAAAAAAGAAAAACGAAAAAAAAAGTGTATAAAAATCAGATTAAAAAAAACGCGTAAAAAAAAGTGTATAAAAAATTTATCCATTTTTTCTTTAAATTATAAATTAAAAAAGATATATTTTAAGAATATTTTTTAAAAGTTTTTTTTTTTAATGAGCGTTACAAAATAGAACTAATCTACAATTTGGTCCATTGGGGACCAACAGATAACTTTAATCAATGTGACCCTTAATCGCTAACCCATCATATTATCTAGATCGAAAATTATTTGAAAATATATTATGATCTTTGACAATTTACAAAGTACATCATGATCTTTAACTTTCACCATTATTATTATTATTATTATTATTATTATTATTATTATTTATTTATTTTTTTATTATTATTATTATTATTATTTTATTATTTCCTTGATGCGAGATTTTTATTATTTTATTATTATTATTATTATTATTATTATTATTATTTTTATTATTTTCTTCTGCGATTTTTGCTTAAGATATTACATGCGATCAGTTTTGTAAAAATCTGCCTAGGCGGGATCAACCGTCCAATTTTACCATAATCGGCCTTATTAATTGGATGGGTCAAAATCGATCAACCTATCAATTAATCGGATAAAAATTGGTCAAATCGGTCATAAATCGGTCAAATGAGACAAAAACAGCTAAATCGACCAGGCCGGTCAATACGAGTTTTTTCTAAAATTTTAAATTGAGGTTTTTTAACATATCGCTTTTGCATGCATTTAAGTCGACCAAGCCATTTAAACACAACTCGAGTAGCGATTTAACACAAAATGCAAAAGTATGTTCGTTTTCTAAATTCAACCGAATGGTTATGACATA
This sequence comes from Chrysanthemum lavandulifolium, assembly GCA_022545495.1. Lineage (NCBI taxonomy): Eukaryota > Viridiplantae > Streptophyta > Magnoliopsida > Asterales > Asteraceae > Chrysanthemum > Chrysanthemum lavandulifolium. The sequence continues at coordinate 250,717,721 of CM040243.1, read as the reverse complement.
ATGAATTTGGAAAATTGTTTTGAAAATGAATTGAACCATTTGAACTTTAAACCTTAAAGTGTTTTGAAGCATTTCATTGATATTATACATATAATTTCAAACATTTATAATCTTATATATAAAAATCCAATTGGATTAATCTCCATCTAACCGATTAATCGCTAGGCGGTACCCCATCGCGCGACTAGCGCCTATCGATTTTTACAACATTGCTTGTGGTATAACACTAATCTGTAAGTTCGAACACTTAACATGCTGTCATAAAATGGATATAAATATTTGTTTATAACTCCAAATAATTCATCGTTTTTGGCATAAAAATACACATTTTTAACTTTCCAATCATATATCACAAATAATTTTTGAACTTCCAAATTAATACAGTTTATTCATAAAAGTTGAAGAAAATAGAAGAATATCTTTTTAATAGTTAAACCCGCTTGATGTATCACATGTGATATAACACTAATTTGTAAGTTCGAACACTTAATATGATATCGTAAAATCAACGCATAAGTATTTGTAGAGAACTCTAAAAGATTCACTATTTTTTGCATTGAAAATATACATCCCTAGCATTCAAACCATATATCACACATAATATTTGAACCTCTAAATCAATACGGGTTATTCATAGAAGTTGAAGAAAATAGAAGATTTTTTTTTATATTTAAACTCGGTTGATATATCACATGTGATGTAACACAAATATGTAAGTTCGAACAATCAAAATGTTATCGTTAAATGGGCATAAGTATTTGTAAACAACTCTAAAAGATTCACCACTTTTTGTACTGAAAATTAATACTTATATCCATTTTATGATAACATGTTTAGTCTTCGATATTAGTGTTATATCACACGTGACATATCAAACGAGTTTGAATATCGAGAAAAATATCATATATTTTCTCCAAGTTCTATTAATAAACCGCATTGATTTTGAACTTCAAGAATTATGTGTGATATATGGTTGAAAGCTAATGATTCATTTTTAAATGCAAAAACGGTGAATCAATTGAGTTTTACACAAATACTTATGCACATTTTACGACAACATGTTAAGTATTCAAATTCTGATTAGTGTTATATCACATGTAATGTATTATGCAAATTCATGTACCGACCCCCCACCCACCAAAAAGAAAAAAACTTTGTTAAAAATACATGAAAGTGTCCCTATTGAAAGATATTTAAAAGCTTGTCATAATCGTGTAATTTGTTTCGCCTAACAATTAACAATTTTTGAGATATATTATTAAAAAAAAAGAAGAAGGTAGAAGTGGGTTTTAACCAATGTTGCAAAAATCGTGAATCAGAAGTCGGGTAGTCGACCACCCTGCAGCGATTAATCCGAGATTAATCGGTTATTAATCGAATTGGCATTTCCTGCAAGTTTTGGGTATTTCTAGAGACCAAACTAAAGATATTAACTGATTCCAAGCTTACTATATTTCCAAACCTCAATAAAAGACTCTAATTATGATTATGAGGTACATTGTGCGTTATAAGTGAAATAAACGATCCCCTAATTAAGTAGAATGCCTAAATTATTATTTTTTGAGATAAGTACAAAAAGCCCCCAAAATCTTGAGAGAAGTCCACATCATGATCACTTTTTCATCCAATCTCAAAAATGGTCATGAGCAATTCCACAACTCCACCCAAATTTTGACATGTGTCCTTTGCATCAACTACTCAACTCCACAACCCCAGCCAATAATTAAAACATGTAACTTTTTTTAATTATAAAAGTACTAATATCTTATCACTAATTGTGTTAAAACACAAAATCACCCTTGTATCTTATATTCTCTCTCTCATATTCATCTACCCCATCTCACATATTCATGCATCACTTCTCATCTCACATATTCTTCACTTCCCAAAATCTTCAGATTCATTTTCTTTTCAATATATGAAAAAAAAATCTAGATCTAATTTTTTCGCCCCTTCTAACTCTGAGATCTAAAAATATTCGTTCTTTCAAAACTAAGTTATGCACCACCATGACAACCATCGTCACCACCGTCATCCATCTCCGGCGAGGCCACCAGGGGTGACATATAAAGAAACCAAATCCTTTAGAGGTGACATATAAAGGAAATTTAGGACCTCCTTTAAAATTGTACAAGGAACCACCTTATGATCCAAGTTAAAAGGAAAGAAATAAAACCAAAAGAAAGAATTCGGCCGAGTACATCACGGACATCAAGAGAATGATGAAGAAGATGAAGTTGGTAGCATTCTTTCTTCATGTAAGATGGTAGAAACTTTTAGCTTTAAGACAAAAAGCTGTTTTTAAGAAAGTACATTTTGTTAGCCAATAGTACAAAGTGTATAGTAATAAAAATAATTTGAAGTACAAAGCCTTAAGCACAACATACAATACGAGGAAAAATGGAATACAACTGGAAAATGTCAAAGTTACACAAAAGTTTAAACATATGGCTTTATTACATTAGAAATGATAATAGAAGATTGTAGTTCTTTTCAGTGAAATATGCTCATTATTAGGCAAGTCATTTTTTGTTTAAGGAGTGTCTAATAAAGTAATTTTTAGGCTTAAATTCATAAGTTAATCTTTTTAGTAAGAGATTATCAATTTGGTAATCTCGTAAACAAAATACAATGATTGATATGGTGTAAACAGAATACAATGATTTACTCGTAAATAAAGTACTTGGTTTTTTCTTTTTTCTTTTTTTTTAATATTAAAAAGAATTTATTTTGTTGTAAAAAACTGTGGTGATGGTAGTGATGGTATATTTGAGGCGGTGGTGAGGCTAGCCGAATTTTAGAGGCGGTGGAGAGAGAGAGAGAGAGAGAGAGAGAGAGAGAGAGAGAGAGAAAAGAGATGAAGAAGATAAAGAGTGTGAGAGTGTGATATTTAAATGAAAAGGGTATATTTGTAATTTAATCAAAAAAAAATCAAAGTCATGTACTTGCAAAGGACACGTGTCAAAAATTTGGGTGGAGTGGCGAAATGCGGAGTTACTCATGACCATTTTTTAGATTTGATGAAAAAGTGACCATGATGTGGACTTCTCTCAAGATTTTGGGGGCTTTTTGTACTTATCTCTTATTTTTTTTTTAAGTTGAATGATTAGTCCAATTTGGCCGATTAGTCCGATTTTGACCGATTCGGCCAATTTTTGACTGATTAGTGGCGATTTTTGCGTGAGCCGATTTTTCCACCGATATTCAAAAATCAACAAAGTATAAGGTCGACACCGATTAATCGCTATTAATTGGCGGTTCAAATAACTCACTTAAGAGAGTGTTTAACTAAAAAAGGAGTGATAGAAGATGCAAGAGAGTGTTTTATTTTGGTTAAAAATGAGTGGCTAAGATTACTCTCTCAATCTTTAGGTTTTTATAGTTTACAAAATATCTCACTTCAAATATTATATTATGAGCTATGCTACAACTACAAAATGTTTTAAAAAAACATCTACAAAAATGAGGTGTTATGTTTTGATTGGGTTAATCAAAGAAAAAAAAAGAGAAATTATTGCAAAAGTCACCAATAAAAAACATAACACCTTATTTTGTGAATGTTTTTTATAAACCTTTTGTGATTGTGACATAGCTCTTATATTATTAAGGGTGCGTTTGGTATGCTTGATAGAATCACTATAGATATAGGTTTGAGAATAAAGTGGAATGAAAATGGGTATGTAGATATCACTTTTCATGGGTATCCACATATCCACCAAATCATACTCCTATGAGGAAACCCACATATCATGGGTATCCTCATTTCATTGTGGTGGGGCCTATAACCATCCAAACAATATTAATCACTTTCAAAGTCATAGATTTATTTCCATAGTGGGATACCAAACGCACCATAACTTTAAAGTTCTCGGGATGTAATATTATTAGAAAAAGTAAGCCAAATGGGAATATATTGTTAGCAATTGATCATTTAAAACTGTTAGTACTTATTGATTTTAATTTATGGATAGAATAGAAGGAGTCAAGAATTGTGTTTGAAATATAAGAGCATAAGTTGTGGTAACACCATAATACCTAACTTTTCGTGCTATTTCAACATCATTTCAGTATTTTCACTTTTAGTACAAACACACCAAAATATCCCTCACTAAACACCATTTTGATACCCGCAATTTTATTGTATTTTTTATTTTTTATACAAACTAACTATTCATTCAATAAATAAAAATATAAATTACAATACGAAAAAAATACGAAAAACTTAAAAAATATACGATAAGATAAAAAAAAAATCAAATTATCAATAAACTAATTTTATTGTTGTTGATGTCATTACCAAATATGCTCCATAATATTTCGTTTAAAACTTGCATGTGTTTCTTTATCGCGTAATTCTTTCGCTTTCTGTCGTTGTACTTCGAATTTCTCAATCCAAGTACGTTGTATATTTAATTACAGATTAATATGTAACTCGTTGAATTCACTTATCGCAAAACTTTTGATCTTTCGAAATCATGTTACACAATATGATGCAAATATACATGATTCTTCGTATCTTGTTGACATGGTATTGACGCGCCGGTTGTTGTATAATTCCTCAACGTTCTTGGAGAACACCAAAAACTCGTTCGACATCTTTTTGTTCACGTTCTTTTCACCTTTTAAATAATCCATGTTTCTCGTCTCGTGCCACCGTAAATGATTTGACAAAAGTTTCCCACTGTGGGTAAATCTCGTCAACTAGGTAATACCCTTTTTCACATGTAACTCCATTTACTTCAAACGAAGCCACATGGACGATGTTATCAATAAGGTCACCGAACAACGAAGAATTATCTAAAATGGTAATAACGGTATTTGCACCCGCTACATCAAAAAAATGCATGCCAAATCTACAAAGCGTTCGACGCAACAACTTCAAGCATTATAGGTATTTTTTAATCACATCTTCCAAATTGTCTGTGCCATGCTTTCAAACAGTTTTTTTCTTCCTAATGAACGCAATCAACGCTTTCAAGCATTCTCGGAAACCATTTAACCCTCTTATGTGTTGCATATATATTTTGAATGTCGTTAAAGTCGTTTTTCTTAAAAACACGTGCATGTACATATCAATAATGCACTTACTAAATGATCTAAACAATCGCGTGCACAATGTTCACCCATTTGTAGATATTCATAAAATGCATTAGGTGTTGTGCCGTATGCCGATTGGCGTATGGCGCGAAGTGAATTTCATAATAACCCTAATGCTCGCTTATATTCGGTTCGGACTTCAAAGAATTTAAAATGGTCGGGAAGAGGATCGTACTTATAAGTTTCAATACATTCTAAAAATAGTTTCCTGATCATACGATATCGACGTCTAAAATACGCCTCCGGATATTTTGGATTCTCACCAAAATAGCCGGCCAACAAACGAGCTTCAGCAACATCACGTTCACGGTATGTCGAATTATGCGTACGGGAACTTTCAGCTTGTTGTTGCAACGACTGGCGATATTGATACGCTTGCATAAAAAGAAAATGTCATATTCATCGGAGTCGTAATTAACATTATTATTGAAATCAATAGTTTACAAGAATGTGTTTTTTGGTAGAGAGAAGTAAGAATTTTGTGTAAAAAATGGTTAAATGAAAGTATGATATAAATAAGGCGGGATTAGAAAAAAAAATTGAATTCTTACTGTTGGACTGGCCAATGGCTAGTTTTTTTTTAACAAAAAAAAAAGAAAAAAAAGAAAAAACAAAACTGACACGCGTTTATACACCAATGCCGGCCCCAATGACGTTGGTTTTGGTCCTTCTCCGGTGTAGTATCGCCGGCAATGCCAATGACACATAGGTATAACGCTGACCTCAACGTTACTATACCCAAGCCTCTAATAGAATTTGCATGTATAAAGGTCCATACCTGCAAATTCATAAAAAATAAAAAGAAAACAATTTAGTAAAAATTCGGTGATCGTATTCTTTAAATTTTTCTAATTTTAACTGGATTATGGGTAAACAAAGAAAATCAGGCATAGCATTAACAAACAAATCATGATAAAAAAAAACATGAATACAAAATTTGATGAAAAAATCGATGACTTAAAAGCTTAAATTGATAAACACAAAATCTAACTTTAAAAGCATAATATAGAAGTCATTTTTAAAAGGAGCAAAAAGAGCCCAAGATACAGAAACCAAGTGACATAACTGGGCCTGACCCAAACAGAAACTTTGTCCAAGCTCTCTAAGTAATTCATATGTCGTCTAATTTAATTTTCTAATTTTAGTCTGAACTCATTAAGATTTGTGTCTGTCGAACATGTCAAAGTTAGACTCGATCATGCTTATCATGTAGTCCTTGAGAGTTATGTACGGTTTCATTTTTTCGTCTCCATGGATCTACTTTCACATGAGAATTTCGTTACTCCACACGATTTCTCAAAACTTACTTCGAGTGCAATTCAATATATGTTGGTTGGTTGGTATTCACATGTACCGCTATACTAGATATTCGTAGGATGATGGTAGTTAAGAGGTCGAAGTCACATATTTAAGCTAGTGAACATGACATTGGCTTTACAAAAATTGAACCAGAAAGGTTGAATGACAGGATCATAGCACAAAACTAGACAGGGAAGAATATAGAACCACAGGGACCATTCCTTTGGTTTCGCTAGTTTTATGGAACAAAACACTCAACCAGCTTGTGTTTAGTAGAAATATTTAATTCTGACTCCCTTGTGAACATATATGGCAAACTAGCAGTAGTACATGTCAGACACATTGAAGTCCAACTCATGTCAAATTTAATTTAGACTCAACCATGCATTTCATGTAATGTAGTCCTTAAGAGTTATGTACAGTTTCACTTTTTCGTCTCAATGGATCCACTCTCACATTAGAATTTCATTACTCCGCACGATTTCTCAAACTTAGTTCGAGTGCAATTCAATATTTGTTGGTTGGTTGGTAGTCACATGTACCAGTATACTAGATATTTGTAGGATGATGGTTGTTGAGAGGTCGACGTCACATATTTAAGCTAGTGAACATGACATTGGCTTTACAAAATTGAACCAGAAAGGTTCTATGACAGAATCATAGCACAAAAGTAAACAGGGGAGAATATAGACCCGAATGGACCATCTGTTTGGTTTTGCTAGTTTTGTGGAACATAACAATCAAGTGTGCTTTTGATGTGCTTATTTTGACTCCCTTGTGAACACTCCAAACTAGCAGTAGTACATGTTAGCACATTGAAGTCCAACTTAATGTTTACAAGCTTTTAACAAGTTGAAATACGTACATTATACTATAATTGTACAATAACTTGTGTGTTCAAACCTATTTTATTTTAGTTATCAAACTAGAAAAATGGAAACTGTATGACAAGCATACTCGTTCTACTTGTGCTAAAACTTGTACTAATTTTAACTCGTTACATAATATATCTATTTTTCCACCTTTCATGTTTTTCTACTAAAGGACACTATGCAGAACCATATATTTATCATGACGATTGTGAAATAAGCTTAAGTTTTAATGTTTAAACTCAATATTTCAACAACAACAACAAAACCCAACCCCGACCCGTCGAAGCGGGGAAAAGGTAAAATGTAAAGTGTTACACCTATAGAATGACCGACAAGACATATAATACCATAATTGTGATAGAAGGTATAAAACTATTAAACTAATAATATTATTGTATATAATAATACATATAAATTAGAAGAGTCCGATAGCCAAAAACTTATAGGTTGATAAACAACTAAACATGACTCGAACATTAATTGTAGAAAAGCATATGCATTTGATGTTTTCATTCATACCTCTTTAGTCACAAATAACATAAAATTGTGACAACCTTTTATAAATATTTTAACAATAAGAGAAAGTACAAATTGAGAAAACAAATTCTTATATTAATCAATAGGAGAGCTTGATTCTGAAATCGGGCCTCCTGATTGGCGGCCAATAAAATTAGAAATTGAATTAGTTTGGTCAAACTTAATAGAAAATTGGCTGAGAAAAAAAAAATGAAAAATACGCATAGCCTTGCGAGTATTTTTTTATTATTATTTTATTATTATTTTTTTTTTAAATTTCGGACTTAAATGTAAATAAACGTTATATTTTTGATTGGTTTATATAATTTTATTAAAACCTAAAATTTTAATAATAGGCTAAATCTAAATCTAATTTTATGGACTCAAGTGTAAAATCCTCAATTTTTATAACTTAAAAAAATATATATATATATTTTACAAAAACCCCATAAACTTCAACTTTTTTTTAATAAACACTTTTATTACTATTATATTATAATTATAATTTTAATAATAATTATTAAATTAATCGTAATAAATAAAATGAAAAAAATACCAACAACAATGCCATTATTGAGTATATAAACAAGATTAAATATAATATATATATAAACATTTAATTTTATAAATTTGAATCATGTTAAAATATCAAATTAAACTATTCAACAATAAGATTTTTAAATGAAATTGATCATATTTTCAAACCCGAGCAAATATAGTTAAAATGTTATTTTAGTTATAGTAATTATCCGAAATCATTGTTAATAACCCATGCGTACACAGGTTAAAAAATACAATACAAATAACGATAAATAATATAATTGTAATATCAAAAATATGTAGATACACATGATTATAAGTATCAAAATTAAAGCACGGCCTATAATAAGTACACAAAAAATTAAAAAAATTTATTTAGAATATACTAATTGTTATTTATAGTCTGAACCTTGTGTGTGTAATATAGAGGTACAAAACATTAAACAGTTTCAAATTTTTATATGCCGGTATATAATACTAAAATGTTTGATCCATGGGTAACCAGTACATTCATAACCAGTAGATTGAGATCATATCATAACTTAAGAGATGACCTTCTACACAAAGTAACCCTTTCTAACAACACGACCACAACAATGATTCGCAAACGAACCAAGGACCGAAGAAAACATTATACTTAAGAACTCCAAACCGGCCAGCAACATACAAACCCTTTGTGCATCATACATATACCAAAGTATATAGAAAATATAACGATACCACTCACAATTATAAATTTCACATGTTCATCATATTATATATAATCCTTGACTACGAAAATTGTTTAGAGAGAACGGTTTTGAACAAATGCTGAGAGATAATACGGTTTGTTTTTTCAGATGGATGAAAAGAATCCCAGAAAACGTATTTGTTGGCATCCGAACAAGTGAAGGGATTATTCTCATTACACAGGTATCCCATCTCAAATAGTCCTGTTGAACAACATGCCACTGCAGAAGTCTCAAAACCTATACAATTTTCAACAAAGAAAAGTTAAATACTAAGTTATACCATTTTGGACAGTATGATATAAATCGTGTAATAATGGATTGTGTACAGCCATACAGTTGGGAAGATATTTACTCTTGATGTGCATAATGCATACGTTTGCCTTCAAGGCTTTCTCAGTTTAATGTTATAATGTGACATGTATTTGCCACCAACAATATTAAATGCACCTCCATTCGAATTTAAATCGCAACGGTGTACTATTATTTGATGCATTTTTTGTTATAAGTTTTTTTCACGTATGGATGTTTGTCAGGAGTATTTACTAACAGAAGTTAAAACAAAGAATCACAGGTCTGTTATTAAGATACTACACATAAATACACAACCAAGGTCCATCCTGTACACAAATCTATGCATACAAACCAATGCACCTATAATAAATATGTGTTTGAGTGTGTGTTTCAAAAAACAGATATTTAGATGTAATTTTGTTTGATAGTACAAATTAGTGACAATGTTCGTGTGCAGCGGAGCCAGAAAGTTATTGGCAAGGGGACAAACTTTGATAATTTTTAGAAACTGCACTACAAATCGCTTCGTTAGGGGGTCAAATTAAAAAAATAGCCAGATATTTTGAAAATTTTACACTATAATTTTTTGCTAGGGGGCACGTGCCCATCCTACCCTCTTGTCTCCGCCTTTATTCGTAAAAGGAGTTTTCTAAAGTAATGATAATTCAGTTGTTTGGAGTATTTGGCAAATTGTAGATCAGTGGATTTAGGTCATCTTTAATTCCAAATTTGTAAGCAAGTCAAATTAGTTAGATGAAAGATAATTAGTTAATGGCAAATGGGTCAAAATGAGTCACATGGGTTAAGTAAAACTCCTAAATGTTTTAACTAAAAACAATTGATTATTGTTGCGATGTATGGTTAAGTAATCATTTTGACATATCAACTATTTATAATTTTTTCTACGAATTTGCAGGTGATACTAGAAAGCACGGGTTTCAACTTAAACCCTATTTTGACCTCTTACCGTCCCTCTACCGGCCTATGTTGTCATATCTATTAGTAGTAATTTGCAGTCACAATAAACAAGATCAAGTACAAAGAGAAGCCGACATACCATAAGTCAAGGTTTTCGTACAATTCGCTGAAAAATAGCATAAGGATTAGAGAACACAATTTTGCTCCCTGGAAGCTCGCCATTCAACCGCTTCACCAAACCACTCAACTTCCCATTAAACGCTAACGCCACCTTATTATAATCATCATTACATGTATTTCCATTCCCAGTAAAATAACTCGTGGTTCGCTCCAATGGCAAACAACCCATTGGAGGTAAACCACCCAATGAAACTTTTCGCGCACCAAGACTATATAGCTGCTTCACAAGCCCCTCGGCAATGCCACCGAGATAATCTTGATATTGGTTTACACTATATTGTCTTCTTCTGGTCGGAAGTGTATAGTAGTTCTCAAGGAAGTCATTGGTGCCCAGGCTAAGAAGGTAGACTGATTCAGATATAATAGTCTCGGCTCTTTGGTCACCCACATAGGCTTTTAATTTCTTTTGATACTCCTTGTAGTATTCCACCTCCTTCCATAGAGGTATAACTGACTGCATTGGAGAAAATCAATGTCATTAGGGAGTAATATGTTACAGAAAATATATAAAATGCATATTCAAATATGATTTCACCAATGTTAATGTGGTATCCATTAAATAAGTGGAACATTTTGGTTTGGCAGGTTTAACTGATACAATATTGGCTAGATGGTTACTCATATAAATATTTCTTTTTCTTAAAATCAAACTTGTTCGAAGGTTATCTTTAATTTTATTTAACCACTTTGTAATTGATGGACATGGCTTATGATGCTTGAAAAAAAGGATACAATGTTAATTAATCTAGTAAAATATCAAAAGCTTTTCTTACAAGAAATTAATGCCATTAAGTATTTCGAAAATAAAAAAGTATGGGTTTTGCTAAACAATGCTATTAATGCTATATGTTACAATATAACATTCATTCCATGGTGGAAGTTGAAAATAGAAAATAAAACATAAAACTCTATTTGAAAGAGTGAAAATTTAAGGAAAACATGTTTGAATCTTTCTGTACTAAAAAAGAAGATTAGCTTAGGTTAAAAACGGATAAAAATTATTTGCACTCTTTCAATCCTATCATTCCCCTTTTACTGAGTAAAATTTAATGCTCCAAATCAATAATTAATAGAAAATTTATGGTTTAATAAAATCTAATCATTTCATTGTTATAAACGGAAAATATCACATGTTGACCTATTTATGATGGTAAAAAGATTTACAATTAGTGTTATATATGTTATTGTTTTAATTGTTCACAGTATTATTTTGAATTATCTCCAAAAAGTCATTCACTTGTAACGTATAAATGTGTACTAATTTATCACTTTAACTATTTTACTCTTGAATACTTGTTATATCATTAAATCTGCATTTAATTGATATAATAATAATAATAACATTGATAAAAATAACGTTTTGTTAACTTAAATCTATGTTATTACACATATCATAAAATTTAGAAAATTTGTTTGCAAACACTAAAATGGCACGGATGGAGTAATAAACCAATATATTTAAATTTCCGCAAATAAGAGTGTTATAGGTGATGGCGAGAAAAGGGTAGTGATCGGTTTAGGAGCATTGCCACAAAGAAAATGAAAGAGAGTAAAAGCTTTTGCAAAAATTAAATGCTTTGTAGAATGATAGAAATTAGAAAGTGTTTAATAGCTATAGAGATGGCTCTTACAACTCATCAATCATATTATATATGTGACAATGAGATATGTTTACTCTTTAGAGTAAATTGCAAAAAGAGTTTCATGTTGTCGCCTAATTTGACACAGGTTATTGTAATCAAAATTATTGAATTAATCATCGAAAAGGCACTACAAGAATAAAGGAAAATGTTTACATGAGGAACTTTATACATTAATCATTTCCACAAAAGATGTTTCGTAAACCACCAGAAAATGGAGGCACTTAACCTCCTCACAATTTGAGGTGGCCTGAGAAACCCTAATTACGCCTTCATCGAAGAACCTGAACAAGCTAGTCATCCGTTTTCTCTTTTAAAGATTATATTTGCCAATAATTTTTTACACAAATAGTTATGTTAGAATAAAGGTTTTTACATTTTACTCACTTTTCATTTATTATATCAAGTACTCATGCATTAAATTTTGAAATAACTATAGTTAACAATATCACATTTCTAGATGAGCAATATTGTACTACTCGTAACATTATTATGAATAAATGTAATTTAATGCAAACATTTAAGGTAAACACATAATTAATGGTTCCAGTTTATTATCTATAAAAGTCAAATTTTCATGTTTACCTCAAGAAAGAAAATAGAGTAAAGCCCTTTTCATAAATCGAATAATATAATTTATACTATATAGAAAATTTCTAGAAATTAAATACAATGAATTTGCTACAGCTCAAACTACAAACATAACTGATGCATGCGTGAATATTTGACTTTCAAAAGCGGTAGCAACAACAACAATACTTAATCTCGCTAAAATAGACTATGAGCAAAGTAAGATGTAAACAGTCATGCACTTATCCGAAGGTATAGACGTATAGTATAACCAAAAGTATGTAAACTTTCAAAAGACAAAATGGAAAAGACTTACGAGTACATCAGAAGTAGCATTGTCATAACCCGTACCAGCCGAAGCAAAACAAACCCCGGTAACAAAATCGGATATGTTATAGGCAGGATCCAAGTAAGCAGGAACATAGGGCCTTAAACCAAATAACTCCGATAGAAAATCTGGTGGAACACGTCCATTAGAAAATCTTCCGGTCGCTTTTCCACCGAAAAAGTCACGACCATAAGGCCGAAAATTACTTTTTAATATAGTTCGAATTTGGTTATTATTTCCAGCATCGACTGATGAGTCACCAAACACTATCACTGCTGGAATCTTGGCTCCTATGATATAAAGCTGCATGAACATCATAGTAGCAAAACAATGAATAAAAGCCTCATTTTAGGAGCCTTGTTTTTGTGGATAGTGAATGAAGAATGCTTAGAAAAGAGTGAGTGTAGAAATGAATATAAATAAGAAGAAATAGGATTGGCGTTGGAGAGCAAGAAAGTTTGTTGAGAATAATAAATGAGAAAATGATATTAATTCGTACTTGAGACAGTAGTTAATGGCCAATGTTGATTTTATAAAAGTAGAAAATATAATGGTGGCATGTAGCACTTTATATTTGGTTTTCAGTAGAGAATTATTTATTATGGTTTTGTTTGTGCGTTATTTAATTTAACGTGATACTTTTTTTGTGATTTTTTGGTATGGATGCACGAGTGTGTAATGTGTGAGAAGGTGAATTATGTGTGTCGTACATGGTGTGTGTGCTAAGAGCGATCGGTTGCATAACACAGTAACACAAAAAAAGTAGTGTCATTTCAGTACCATATCATTTTTAACATTTCAGATTTTCAGTACCATATTATTGTTTCATTTGTTCTGATATTCGTTTGTGATACCATTTGATATGATTCTTTTGTTAGGATATTCGTTTGATTATGATATTTTACGTTTATTCGATTCATTCCATTTTCATATTATCTTTTATGAACAACCCTTGATCGTTACCCTATGTTTATTTATATTGTTTGATCAAATCCATTGCCCAAGGTACTAACTAGCCATGGAGGTACCATGGTCATGTCATTGAGGCACCAATGGCATGATGCTATATGTGGAGGTGTTTGTCCATAACGTTCTCTTTTGTGCTAGAATTTGATTATGATTATGATTCCATACGTGAGTATACTTGCCAAATACAAGTGACGAAACCCGTGTCAATCAAAGACATGTGCCGAAAGCCGGGAATGACTATAAGCGAGATAGAGTCATTTTAACATGGCATGAACCAAGAGCCGCTGTGGACCGACTCAACTTAGATGTCCTTTCCTCACGTCATTTCGCCTGTCTATTTCATTTTGTTTTGCCAAAGCTCCTTCAATAAGTATGCATCCCATTAGCTCTTCATATTTCCTTGCCCATATATCCCGTTATCTCCGAATTCTATAAGGCATAAGAAGTCCGTAAAACTTGAATAAAGTCCTCACGCCGAAAGTGAATCACCTTCGCTATCTTTTTTTTTCTAAGGTCGGTTCTTGTATGATGTCGACGAAGGTCTCATATTCATGATTATGATTCTTGCAAAACTAGAGAAGTATTAAATCAAATTATTATATCTTTAAAATTATTCCCAATAGCGATGATCGATTCATTATTTATCAACATAATTAGTAACCAACGTTAGGTAGATATTCTAAGGTTTGCATACGAAGGACTACCGAGATTGTCATTTTACCCGCCACATCGATTTGGTCTCTAGCGACCTACAGGTGATTTTTGCCACAAGAAAGCGACTTTATTTTTTCTTTCAAAAATAACCCTATCTTTTATTTTTTCAAAACAAATCCTATCTTTTTTCCCTATATATATCCACTATATTTTCAAAAAAAAAAAAAAAAAAAAAAAAAAAAAACATCTCACACACACAACTTCTCTCAACTTCACCATTTTATACAAAATGTCTCAAGAAAACACCCCGAAAATAATTCCACGACACCAAGAAACGCTTTATTCTTGGAAATACTCCCCTCAAACCCCGACTACAGCTCATCATCACAACAACATACACACCAATCTATGTCAACCGATTCTTCATTTTAACGGTAGAGGAACCAGTTGATGAACATGAGATAGGTAATGAATATGAAACTGAAAGTTATGAAAATGCCGATGGATTTCTTACAAAGGAACAAGAAGAGAAACTTATGGATGAAGAGGCATTATGCGAAACATTGGAAGAACAAGCAAGGGTCGAAAAGAGTGGAATGAGAGAATTAATGTTGAACAAGCTCGGATGAGATATTCGTGTTGGAATTGGGAGTATCCGATTATGATTCGCATCCGTTGAGTATTGATTAATCTATAGCTAAAGAACTTATGTGTTTTATTTTACGTATCGTAGTTTTTATTTTTAGTTCAATGTCATATTCGCTTTGCTTGTGTAATGAATGAAAGTTGGAATTCTACTTTGGTTCTTCTTACTCAAAAATATATCTTCATTCGTTTAAATAAAATAGACTTTACATTGCAATTTTAAAACAATACAAAAATACAATACTTCTACTTATTTTTACATGCATCCAAACAAATTTATAATTCATTTGTTGTTCTATTTTTCCGCTTTTCTAAACAAAGCATATGCATCTCGTAATCGAAATAAGATGACCGATTCAAATAAGCTTCGATCAAAGCACGTTTCTCTTGTGAAATGTCATCGCATTATTCGTGACGCTTTCCTCGGATCATCTTTAGTCGCATGCATTTTCAAATTCTGACCATGTTCATAAGGACTAGTCAAGTAGCTTTATCCTCGTTGATTTGTTTCGAACCAAAGCTTTGATTTCATCGACAAGGTGTGAAAGCGAACAAACCATTTAAAAGTTGATAAAAGTGTATATAAATTGATAAGATAAATGGGGTTTGAATTATGGTTTTGTGAGATATTTATAATGTAAAGTAAAGTGTTTGAATTTTGATTTATTTTTATTTTTTAATATTTTTACAAACACATCTAAAGGTAAAAAGATGCCATTTTGTTCTTATTCGCTTCTTTCTATCGGTCGAGTAAACGATCTAAAAAAGCCATCGAACGATTGTCGATCGACACCACAAGAAAGACGATCGATTGACAAGTAGATCGACCAATCAATCATGCCTCTTATCGCGCATAGCCTAATAACTCACAATTAATGTCTTTTATATAACAAAATTGAAAGATATCAATATTTTCCTTTATGGAAAACCAAATATCAATAAGAGAGTTCAATTTTTTACGTTGTGGTTGAGTCACCTAATTGTCCAATAAAATTCAAGGTTAGCCTCTCAACTAGACCAAAGTTTATGTTTTAGAGAATAGAAAATTGCATAAAACAAGTGTATAAATTGCAAGATAAAACTTAAAAAGACGGGCAATTTATAAAATTTTAGGAGCTAAATGTAAAATAACTCTATATTATACTTAGAGCACTCCCATCGTTAACGGATAACGCCCGTTATGGGAGTTTTAACGCCGTTAATGGCGCTATACCATTGGAAGAGGAGCATGTTAACGCCGCTGGTCCCCAACCATTGCCCACTTAACGCGCTACCGCCAAAAAAAAAAAAAAAAAAAAAAAAAAAAATCATATTTAGTCCTCTAACGGCTACTAGCCGTTAAATTTAAAAAATCATTTCGTGTCCCTAACGGCTAGTTTTTATAAAATAAAAATAAAAATTCAAAATCTTTTTACCACTATAAATACACAATTAAAACACCAACAATTCTTGTTTTGGCAACAACAAAACCAACAAAACACCTTAAACTCCAATTTTCAAAACCTACAATTCACACAACAACACAACAATCACAAATCGAAACACAAGATGTTGCCGAGACACCCACATCTCCACCAAAAAGGAAAAGGTCGATGGCGAAAATCAAAGAAACTAAAGACCCCGAGCCCGAACCAATTGATTCGATGAAGAGGATGTTGTCATATCGCGTTGGAATTCAAGCAGAGGAAGCATTACTTGCAAGGTGTTACATAGTCGTTTCGGAGGATCCAAAAGTTGGAAAGTGTCAACCTAGAGATACGCTTTGGTATCGGGTCGAAATGAGTTCAATAGACTCAACTTTCAACGGCGCACCAAGGACATGATGTCAAGCAAATGGACAACGTTGAACAGGATATGCACAAAGTTCCACTTTGTTACGCACGCAAGCGGGATCAACGGCGGTGAAAGTGAGTGGATGTGATGAAATGGGCAAAGCAATGGTATCGTGAGGAAAACAGAGGAGCACTGCTTGGTCTCGATGACGCGTGGGATGTTTTGCGTCATTATAAGAAATGGGAGACGCGGAACCGGTTGATTTAATCGGCGAAGTCCCAAGCCAAACAAACGAGGCTTTGTTTGGTAATGATGAACAACCACGCCCATGGGAAAGAAACGCTACCAAGAAAGCAAGATCCGAGACTACAACAAGTACTAGGGGAACAAGCATCGAGGAACGAGCTCGTCGACTTATTTCACGTAAACTATGGCAAACGAGTTTCAGATGAAACGAGAAGTCTCCAAGCGGCGATCGGGCCCAAGCAGAAAGAGATCTCACATTAACAAGGTTGGAAGAGATCAAGTTTTGATGACGCTCATCGACGGGCAAGATCCAATGGTCGTGCAATGGATCAATGACGAAAAAGATCGAATCATCGCAAAATATAACTTGAAACCTCGTCGAGATCGTACTTCCTTTAATTTGTTGTAACGCTTTATTTGAAGTGTGTTTTTTTCGTTGTATTTTTTTTTTAATCTCGTATTGTAATATGTTTTAGTTTTAATGAAATGTTTGTTTTAGTTTAATAAATGAAGTGTTTGTTTTAGTTTAGGGTTGAAATTGAAAATATGAAATATTATTGGTGTTATGGTGTTATTGGGATGTTATGGTTGTGAGTGTTTTTGGGGATGTTAATGTTAAATGTTAAAGTCGATGTACCGACGTGACGGTGTTATTGGTGTTATGGATGGGAGTGCTCTTAGGGCTTGTTTGTTAATTATTTTTATTAAGTAATGTTTAATTAAGAGATAACTTAATGTAGACAGCCTCAGTTTTATTACTTAGTATTTTCAGTCATCTTTCACTATTATCTGGTTAACTTAATTGTAACGCAATTCATGCACAATATTTCTAGTAATTTACTATTTTAAATTCTCAAATATGCTTATAAGGATGGACATAGTCGTGACTCAAAGATGACTCGTCACATTAGCTTTCTTTCTCCGATGACCGTACACGATCAAATTGTCACGAACGGTGACCGAGTTATTTATTTATTTTTATTTTTATTCAATTATTTCAATTAACAAATTTAAAATTCATTAAAAACAAAACATTACATTAATTAAACATTAAATTGAAAACACGAAGTTACTGATTAACAAACCACGATACGTAATTAAAATGAAATGCAAATGACAATAAAAAGTCTGAGTTGTAATCCTCGTCATATAATTCTTTAAAAGCCTCAACAATCATGTCCTCTTCATTCTCTCTTTCCAAGATGTCAAACAAGTTATCCTGGCAGTATTGGGCTTCCCTTGCTTCTTGCTCCATACGAGCAACTTCCTCTTGTAGTTCTCTTTCTTCTGTTTCTCTCCTGACTTCCTCATCCTGCTCAAGTAGTCGGAGTTGATCCTCAGTAAGATTAAACGGATTGGGTTGGTGTTCCACAACCGGTGGAGTGTTAACCGGTTCATTTTCCGTTGGGAATACCGAAATGATATCTTCTGGTGGAGTATTATAAACTTCATTTTCCTTGGGTTGGAGTTGGGGATTTGTTGTGAGAAGTCGTGTGGACTGGGGAATTATTGTGAGAAGTCGTGGTGACTGGGGAATTGTTGGGAGAAGTCTTTGTGAGACATTGTTGAGAATGTATGTGTGAGTTGTGTGTATGAGTTGTGTGTATGAGAAACAAAAGAGTGTGGGTATATATAGGGAAATTTTTGAATTTGAATTCTGAATCCTCTCGTTTGTACTGTAACCTTTAATTTGAATTTGAAGCAGAGTGTGGCTAATATTTTATGTTGTTTGTATTTTATTTTATGTAAAGAAAAAAAATGTAAGATTAATCGGTTGAAAACTCGACCCATATTTCCAAAACCAACACCCTCGACCGATATTATTGATTTAGGCATATTGGGCTCGACCGACTTTAATATCGGTTGACCCATGTGACCGACCGATCGATTGTGGTTAGCCTAACATGTTTAAAAGAAACACCCTTACAAATGGTTATAGTGTGACGAATCGCAAAACTGTTCATTGTCGTTTTCTTTAAAGTTCAAGTATGAATATTTGCGCAAACTCTTTTCACTACTCCCGTTTAAACGCGAGGTTTAGAAGTAGCATTGTATGTAGTATGTGATTTCACATGGAATCACTTGCTATTCTTTACACCTAACCTAGGACAACCACACTAAATACAACGTAAATATATTTTATCGCGATTTCAACACATACAATAACGAATTTTTCACCATGAAGAAGTTATTGGAAACTCTACCCTCGTTCTTTTCATACTGAGGTGATTAGTTACAACAAAGCCCTTCAATTAAAATTAAGTTAAATATCCATTCATGGAGGCTTTGTTTACATCGTTTGTGTACCCCTAATTACCTTGACAACCGGAGGGCGGATTTTCACTCGTCAGGATGCCCAGATTGTGATGGGGCCATGGAGACATCACAACACCTTTTCGTTGGCTCTCCTTTATCAACTTATTTATGGATCTAGATATCTTGGCCTCTAGGGGGACACAGTAAAGCTAACTAATAAGATCAAGAAATGTTTTGAGGTTGTGGTGCTAATAACGATATGGGTTCTATCAGGAAGTTGAGAGAAAACACATTTGGTGAATTGTGAAATGAAATTGTATTAATAAATTGGTAATTACAAAGTGAGGACTTACAACTATTTAAATAGTGAGGACTTACAACTAACAACTATATCACAAGACTAACTAACTAGATATCTGTGTCCCTGGATATTTTAAAATGGAGTTTTATGCAAAAAGGGTACTTGTACTATCAAAGTTTGTCGAGTTTGGTCCTTTTGATATCTTTGGAAAAGTGTCAAGTTCAGTCCTCAAAGTTTGGTGAAATTACATTTTTGGTCCTTGTGTATACTAAACCAAGCCGGACATCTTTTAAATATCAAGCCCAACACAAACACAAGCCCAATCCAATCCTTAGCCCAAACCCAAGCTTGACCCTTGAGCTTGACCCCCACTCTTGACCCTTGGACCCCCGTATTATTAAAACCACACCGGTCAAACAAGTCAAAGGCGCCAAAAATCCCAGGCACTGTTCATCTCCTCACATATCACTGTAATTCCAAATACCAGAGCTGGTTTTCCATCTTTTTCAACACACAACTTGTATACTCCTTACCTTGTCCCCCCTCCTCTTCCACTAACACCCAAAACCCATTAATATCAAAAAACCTGCTCAAAACTGCTCTTGACTTTTGGCGCCAAAAATGACAAATGGCAATTTTGATGAATTCAATGGCTGAGATCAAGTGGGATAGTTTCAGAGGTCGACAAAGAACTCTAAGAAGTCAATAAATAAGAGGAGAAACAGAGAAGAAAAGACAAGTAGTGTAATTTAGATTAGAAAATGTCGTTTTAATATTTTCAAGCTTTCTAGTGTATGTTTAAATTTTCAAGTACTTGTTTAAGTGTTTCGAATGTATTTGAACCTTTATCAATAATAAATTTCAAGTTTCCTTTTCAATTTCGCTTATGTAAAATTTCAATTTCAAAAGAATCTTATGTTAAATTGCATGTTGTTATCATTGTTGTTAAGTTCTCATAAGCTCGATAAGCTCTTCTATAGCTTATTGATTGCTTATATAAGTTTCTCTTCGCTTTTACTCTTAAAACTCTCTCACCAACAAAAGTCAATCAAGAGATCAAAATGGACTTGGTTATGATAATGGTTGTTGCGAGCTTGATTTGGGTTGGAATAGCTTCGCTAGTATAAGTTATGGTTTGGGTATGTTTGCATAGTAGCCGGATCACGTGCTGAGCTTTTCTTTCTCTTCATGTCATTTTTCGCTCAAATCAGTATGTGGTTGTTTCATGTAGTTAGTGTCAATTGTTAACTTAAATCATTGCAATTAGGTTCGATTTGGTTAGTGATAGTTAGAATAGGAGTGATTCACACTAGTTAAGTGTATTGTTAGTTAAAGTTTGCTTACAAGTTACATGAACCCGTGTTTGGTTTAAACCGGCATTTGGGATTGCAGAGCTTATTAGTGGTTAGATTTAGTTTATTAAGCTCCCTTTAGGCTTACTAGGATCTTTTGAGTCACTCATTTGCTTACCAAATCGGTGGAAGTCAAAATCACGCTTAATGGGTTCTCGTGATCACCTCATCTTACTTCCATAGGTCTCCTCTTGCATTTAGGTTTGGATTTAGTTAACATAGCTTGTATTAGTCCTATTTTACCTTTAAACATCAATCTCGCTTCACCATTTAAGTTCAAAATTCATTTTAGTCAACCTTAGTTAGTTTTATTAAAAGTCAAAATTTCTTAATACCCGTTTTTGAATAAAACCTAGAATTTTACTGTGTGTTTAATAATAAGAGTTAGTTCATAAGCTTCTAGGATATTAAAATATAGTTGCTAAACTAAATTAGAAAAATACTATTTCACTTTTACTTAGCTTATAAAGTGCTTAATTATTAGCTTGTTTTGGACCCCTTGTCTGAGAAAGTGCCTTGTGCATAATTGGTAGCCTAGTTCATAAGCTCTTAGAAAGCTTATTAGTGATCATTAACTTGTGTAATTTGGCTTTTGAGAAGCTCACCTAGCTAACTCAAGGTTCTAAGCTTAAAATTTCAATTCCTAGCTTATTTAGTTGGTCCGCTCAT
Source organism: Chrysanthemum lavandulifolium (assembly GCA_022545495.1). NCBI lineage: Eukaryota > Viridiplantae > Streptophyta > Magnoliopsida > Asterales > Asteraceae > Chrysanthemum > Chrysanthemum lavandulifolium. Next base: position 250,695,874 of record CM040243.1, on the reverse strand, counting down.
TGCTTTCGCTTTGTCTATTTTTACTCAAAGGTACAAATAAGTCGTTGTTCACAAGTATTTCAAAAGCTTCTCAAGAGCTTATTAGTATAATTCAACTGAGTAAATTAGCTTCTTAGAGAGTTTAACTAGTGTATTTGTTAGTCCAAGTTTCTATTTTCATTTTGTAGCTTAATTCGTGCTTAAAATAAGATATAAAGTGCCTAGTAAACTAATAGTGTAATCGTGACAAGAACTAGTCAACTTGTGCTTATTTGAAGCTTGTTCAAGGCTTATTACTTAGTCATTTTGCTTTTTCAGCTTTTAACATTAGCTTATTACAAGATCTTTAGTTTATTTCATTGTACTTGTGTTTACTTAATAGCTTATAGCCGCTTTTAGATTGAATCTTGTGCTTATTTCCAAATTTAGTTCATCGTGACAAAATCTCACTTATTTCATTGCTTATCGCTGGTTTTTGTAAAAGTCATAGTTATAAAATTGCTTATTAACTTGTGCTTAATTAGTTTGTAAAAAGAAAAGTTCAAAAATAAAATATTTTGCAAAAGGGTGGAGGCGTGCTCGAACCCGAGACCTCCAAATTTTAGGATAGTGATAATGTGTACCGTAACCATTGCGCCTTGGGTCTTTCTTCGGTTTTAGTTTGCACAATTTATTACTTAAGGCAACTTTGTCCATTTAGCTTATTCGAGCTATTCAAATTATTTGTAGCTTATTTAAACTAGATTTTTCAACTTTTGTATTTTTCATAGATTGGTATTAGTGTTAAGTATTTTATAAAAAAGTTTCAGATTTTTCTCACTAGTTTTAGTATTTTTAAACATTTAATTAGTTTAAAATAGTATTTAAATCATAATAAAAAATATAAAAGTCTAAAAAATATAAATCTTTTTTCTAAAATTTTCTTTTGTCATATAGTACGTAATAAAATTGTTTTTACACTTGTAGGACTTTTATTTCATAAATTTTACGCTTTTGCTTGCGCACTGCGTAATTTTTATAAATAACGACGCTTTCATTTTAAGTTACGCTTTTAGATAATTTAAGTTTACGCTTTAGTTAAAATAGTTTATTTAAGTTATTTTATTTTATAAAATCAGAAAACATCATTGTAAAAATAGTGATAGCGTTTATTTAATATATTTTATCTTTTTAATTTTCTTAATTTGTATTTAAGTCGCTTTATTTTATAAACTTTTTCAGTAGTGTAATTATTCATCAAATCCTTTACTGATCACTATCCTTAGTGATCATTCTATCATCTGAATTAGTTTTGACACACCATTGAGTCTCCGTGGGACATAACGACCCGGAATTCATTATATTCTCGATCTTCATTGTATTGGTTTCGAGCGCTTTAAGTTTATTACGGTTAGCCATTCACAAGTGGCTAGCTTGTGTGATTAAGCTTGACTGTGTATTCGAACCAATCAAATTTTTACGCCACCACGGGAGGATTTAGCGTGTGTTAAACCTTTTCGCACCCATTCTTGCACATATACCATCTTTTGTAAAAGTTTTTTTTGTAAAGTTCTTAAAAATTCAAAAGTTCATTAACACTTTTCCTGAAGTGTTATCAACACCAAAAATATTTTCATTCTTTGTTTTATAGCAATTTTTTCAAAAAAAAAAAAAAAAAATCCAAAAATATCTATCCTTTATCCTCTAACTGCTTAATTCTCCATTCCTTTATCCTCTAACTGCTTAATTCTCCATTCCTTATCCTCTATAACCGCTTAATTCTTCATCTCTTATCCCTCTTATCCGCTTAATTCTTCATGTCATGGTTTTCGACATGTTCCTCGGTGTGGAGGTCCATTTAACGGTGGAAATTGTCATGATGTACCAATGTGAGTTTCGGAGACAAGTTTGTCGGTAATCCCGATCCCATTTCAAATAATGAAACACCCGATTTTTCCTACCTACCTCCACATTGTAATACGAATCCTACTCATGCGAAGTTTTGTGGGAATGATTCTCATTACGGTTTTGATTGTCCACCACGGGTCCCGCTTTGTCTATGAGCCGTAACCATGTTACAATCGAACTTTGGTGAAAGTTATTTTCCCAATTATCTCTGTTGTGAATTGCGGGGTCCTCATGCGACTTTTGAATGTCAACCGATGAATCAAAATTTTCACAATTCCAATTCTCCCGGTTTTGACAATTTCCAATCCCCACCGTATTCCATCATTCATCAATATCATCATGATAAAACTATTGGAGAATTACTAGCTGAAGAACGAACGGCTAATCCTAGTACTCAGACTTTCGAGCCTTCACGGCATTTCAATGATTACGAGGAGTGTAATCTTCCACAAAGTTCAAGAAATACGATTCGAAAGCAACTACAAATGAAAAGAATGGTATGTAAGCTTCACGAGATGAATATAAGAACTGATATGATGACGATGATGATGAGGATACTATTCAAATGAGGGAATATTATGAGGACAACGAGGAGAGTGATATTCAATTGAACGATTTTATTTCTCAACTCCTCATTCTATTGCTATCACACCTATCTTACCTATTATTGCTTCTAAAGACTCTCTCATAATGGAGGATGATCATCTCAAGACTATTTCGAAACGGAATCATCAAGTGTTGAGGATCTTGTCCCAATCCCAAGTGAGTCCGAGGATATATCCGATAGTGATTGTGATTTGCCTTTTGTGATTCTCTTGACATTTCGAGGTTACTTCCGGATTTTCTCAAATCCTCTTTTGAATTTAATAATGATTACACTTTTAGGAAAGTAAATCCTCTTTCAATGAAATGTCTAATTCGATCTGAGACCATCACGGAAGTGGTGGAAATTGCTAGCTCGAGCACACCACTTGTCCCACCTCTATATTCTAACTTATCTCTTCCATCATGTGATGACGATTCTATCCTCATCGATGAGATTCATGATCCAAAAATCATGAATTCTTCTCGATAATGAGGAGTTAGTCATGATTTTTATCATGATTTTCTTTCTTTTCTTCACATATGGTATGACTTCTGTTCCCTTTCTCCTTCGGAATGAGGACACTATTTTGATCCCGCATTTTCATTTATCATTTTTGAGCCGGTTTTATCTATATCTCATCGGAGTGGAACTTTCACGCTTCAAATGTTTGTCCAAACATCTTGAATGAAAGTCCGATGGAGATTGTTTCTTCCACTTTGCTTCCCATGAACCAATGAATACGGGTCGAGTCAAGCTAGCGACTCGAGAACCAAAAATAAGAGCACCATATGGGTTTTCACCCATATTTCGCCTTCTTACCCTTTCTACCACCTAAGTGTGGGGTGATGCCCACATGTTATATATATATATCTCTAAAAAAAAAAAAAAAAAAAAAATGGCCGTAGTATTTCCCTTTACGTTTCGGTTTCGGCATAGCAATAGGTACTTTGAATATTGAGGGCAATATTCATTTCTAAGTGTGGGGAAATTCTCACTAATTTTATCATGTAATTATGCCACCTAATTCCCCATTTTGGCCAAATTTTTTTTGGAGTAAGTGTTTTACACTTACTCAATTGGTTATCATCCGCCATGTCTAATAGACAAAAGGATTGGCTAATCCAGAGCGAACGGCTCTTGGTAAAGATATATCAAACCGTTGATCGCTTGAAATTTGCCCAAAATTGTATGGTATTCAACTCACCATATCTTTAACTAGTGAAGAGTTGGCTAGCCCGCAAGTTTATGGCTTGTGGTAAAGGCGTGGAAAATCCATAATTGGTAATCACCACACCAAAGATAATAATTGATAATTTATCTAAGAGTTGGCTAGTCCGAGCAAACGGCTCGGTAAAGACAAATCAAATCACATGACTTATGATTTGCTCAAAATCATTTGGTTATCGATGTACCAAGGTTCTTACTTGAACTGAAACATTTGGCTACTCCGAAGTGATGGCTTTTGGTAAAGAGTTTTTAAAATCCATTAAAGTTTCAAATCATTGCTAGGACTAGCAATATCTTAGTATGGGGATTGATGAGTTCTAAATACTCATCATTTTGTACTATCTAGATCGCAAAAACATCCGAAAACACTCGAATTGCATCAAAATGATAAAAATATCACAAATCAGTGTTTTATGTGTTTCAAATGCAAAATATCAAAATCGATGAAAACGTATCAAGTTTGCAAAATTGGCGCTTTAGTCCCCAAGTTTCAAAAATTGTCAAAACAGTCCTCGTAAATCAAAACAAAGAAAAATGTCATTTAAGGTCCATGGGATTCAAAAGTTGTTAAAACAAACCCTTCAAAGTTTAAAATTTGCAAAATTACAACTTTGGTCCCTCAAGTTTGAAAATTTGCAAAATTAGTCCTTGGATATTTTAAAATGGAGTTTTATGCAAAAAGGGTACTTGTACTATCAAAGTTTGTCGAGTTTGGTCCTTTTGATATCTTTGGAAAAGTGTCAAGTTCAGTCCTCAAAGTTTGGTGAAATTACATTTTTGGTCCTTGTGTATACTAAACCAAGCCGGACATCTTTTAAATATCAAGCCCAACACAAACACAAGCCCAATCCAATCCTTAGCCCAAACCCAAGCTTGACCCTTGAGCTTGACCCCACTCTTGACCCTTGGACCCTCAGATATTAAAACCACACCGGTCAAACAAGTCAAAGGCGCCAAAAATCCTGTGCAATCGCTCATCTCCTCACATATCATCAGAATTCCAAATACCGAGTGGTTTCCATCTTTTCAACACACAACTTGTATACTCCTTACCTTGTCCCCCTCCTCTTCCACTAACACCCAAAACCCATTAATATCAAAAAACCTGCTCAAAACTGCTCTTGACTTTTGGCGCCAAAAATGACAAATGGCAATTTTGATGAATTCAATGGCTGAGATCAAGTGGGATAGTTTCAGAGGTCGACAAAGAACTCTAAGAAGTCAATAAATAAGAGGAGAAGCAGAGAAGAAAAGACAAGTAGTGTAATTTAGATTAGAAAATGTCGTTTTAATATTTTCAAGCTTTCTAGTGTATGTTTAAATTTTCAAGTACTTGTTTAAGTGTTTCTGAATGTATTTGAACCTTTATTATTAATAAATTTCAAGTTTCCTTTTCAATTTCAGTTTATGTAAAATTTCAATTTCAAAAGAATCTTATGTTAAATTGCATGTTGTTATCAGTTGTTGTTAAGTTCTCATAAGCTCTGATAAGCTCTTCTATAGCTTATTGATTGCTTATATAAGTTTCTCTTCGCTTTTACTTTAAAACTCTCTCGATCCAACAAAAGTCAATCAAGAGATCAAAATGGACTTGGTTATGATAATGGTTGTTGCGAGCTTGATTTGGGTTGGAATAGCTTCAGCTTAGTATAAGTTATGGTTTGGGTATAAGCTGCATAGTAGCTGGACTGGCTGTGAGATTTTCTTTCTCTTCATGTCATTTTTTCGTTCAAATCTGTATGTGGTTGTTTCATGTAGTTAGTGTCAATTGTTAACTTAAATCATTGCAATTACGTTCAGTTTGGTTAGTGATAGTTAGAATAGGGAGTGATTCACACTAGTTAAGTGTATTGTTAGTTAAAGTTTGCTTACAAGTTACATGAACCTGTGTTTGGTTTAAACTGGCATTTGGGATTGCAGAGCTTATTAGTGGTTAGATTTAGTTTACTAAGCTCCCTTTAGGCTTACTAGGATCTTTTGAGTCACTCATTTGCTTACCAAATCAGTGGAAGTCAAAATCACAGTTAATGGGTTCTCGTGGATCACCTCATCTTACTTCCATAGGTCTCTCTTGCATTTAGGTTTGGATTTAGTTAACATAGCTTGTATTAGTCCTATTTTACCTTTAAACATCAATCTCAGTTCACCATTTAAGTTCAAAATTCATTTTAGTCAACCTTAGTTAGTTTTTATTAAAAGTCAAAATTTCTTAATACCCGTTTTTGAATAAAACCTAGAATTTTATTGTGTGTTTAATAATAAGAGTTAGTTCATAAGCTTCTAGGATATTAAAATATAGTTGCTAAACTAAATTAGAAAAATACTATTTCACTTTTACTTAGCTTATAAAGTGCTGAATTATTAGCTTGTTTTGGACCCCTTGTTTGAGAAAGTGCCCTGTGCACAGAATTGGTAGCCTAGTTCATAAGCTCTTAGAAAGCTTATTAGTGATCATTAACTTGTGTAATTTGGCTTTTTGAGAAGCTCACCTAGCTAACTCAAGGTTCTAAGCTTAAAATTTCAATTCCTAGCTTATTTAGTTGGTCCGCTCATTGCTTTCGCTTTGTCTATTTTTACCGAAGTACAAATAAGTCGTTGTTCACAAGTATTTCAAAAGCTTCTCAAGAGCTTATTAGTATAATTCAATCTGAGTAAATTAGCTTCTTAGAGAGTTTAACTAGTGTATTTGTTAGTCCAAGTTTCTATTTTCATTTTGTAGCTTAATTCTGCTTAAAAATAAGATATAAAGTGCCTAGTAAACTAATAGTGTACTGTGACAGTAACTAGTCAACTTGTGCTTATTTGAAGCTTGTTCAGTGCTTATTACTTAGTCATTTTGCTTTTTCAGTTTTAACATTAGCTTATTACAAGATCTTTAGTTTATTTCCATTGTACTTGTGTTTACTTAATAGCTTATAGCCGTTTTAGATTGAATCTTGTGCTTATTTCCAAATTTAGTTCACTGTGACAAAATCTCAGCTTATTTCAGTGCTTATCAGTGGTTTTTGTAAAAAGTCATAGTTATAAAAATTGCTTATTAACTTGTGCTTAATTAGTTTGTAAAAAGAAAAGTTCAAAAATAAAATATTTTGCAAAAGGGTGGAGGCAGCTCGAACCCCGAGACCTCCAAATTTTAGGATAGTGATAATGTGTACTGAACTATTGCGCTTGGGTCTTTAATGGTTTTAGTTTGCACAATTTATTACTTAAGGCAACTTTGTCCATTTAGCTTATTCGAGCTATTCAACTTATTTAAACTAGATTTTCAACTTTTGTATTTTCATAGATTGGTATTAGTGTTAAGTATTTTATAAAAAGTTTCGATTTTTCTCACTAGTTTTAGTATTTTTAAACATTTAATTAGTTTAAAATAGTATTTAAATCATAATAAAAATATAAAAGTCTAAAAATATAAATCTTTTTCTAAAATTTTATTTTGTCATATAGTAACGTAATAAAATTGATCACCGGAGTGTTTCTCAAATCCTTTATCGGGATGGTGACTCGAGTCCCGAGGTTTGTCGCTTCATTGTATTGAGAGCGGGTTTAGGAGATCACAAGTGGCTAGCTTGTGTGAGATGGAGTCCTTTTCACCGTTGGTCGTGCTCATGGAAGACGATTCACCGAGTCTTTCGGTGTCATCTTCGCGCTTAGGCTCCTTATCCTTATCCTTATCCTTATCGCCATCGCCCACTTATTTGACGCTTAGGCCTTTCACTTGGTGGATATCTTCTCGGTTGGAGTCCTTTGGGGTGGTGGTGGCATGCTATTTTGAGTTGGTATTCCAAAGAATGCGTCAAACAATTTACCTTCGTAAGAAGTAAATGTTGCGATCGCTTAGACATTTGTGTTACCACCCGAAACCAATTCAAGATCGGAGAACACTATAGGATCAGCTTGGGTTGATTGTTACGTTATCGGTGTTGATCTTATAGTTTGCTTGGCCAATCGCATGAGATTCGGATAGAGTTGTCTCGTGAACATCTCTTTTGTCACGCCAGAACAATTTTGAGTAAGAACTTGTGAGTATAGCCCTTAATCATTTCGCTCATTTCCCTCGACATCACGTTTCATCATCTTCGACATACTCCTTTCACTTGACATCTTGTCTATCTCGCCATGTAGAAGATTGATATTGTCACGAGTTGATTTAGCTTTTGTTGGTCACGCCTTTCTTCCCGACCGCTTGATGCCTTTGATAATCTTGGTTTTAGCCCGGATATCCAAGAGTCGCTTGGTTTCTTCACGCACTTAGATGTGGATCCTGTTGTGCCTTTGGATGGTGGAGGTGAAGAGTGAGAGGAAGAGTCCGATGATGAGGAGACATGAGGAGGCTCAGGTCCTTAGAGGTTAAGTTTCTTCCTTGGAGCGTACCGGGACTATCTAGAAGAAAATCATCATAATCGACTTCGCCATCTTGTCCAGATTTTGCTCTTTCTTCACCTTAATCCCGGCTTCTTCATCTCGCTTTAGCTTGAGCTTCTATAGCAAAGAAGATCTTCATCGCCTTTTTCTTTCTCGCACTTCTCCTTTTCGTTTCCTCAAAGTCATAGTTGATAGAATCCTCAAGTTGCCTTTGTTGTTGTTCGTGGTGTGGTGGTACCGCCTTATCGGGTTGATTAACCGCATCGAAACTGGTGTAGATAGTGCACCACCACTGACCTCCGGCCACGAGTTTGTTGTCATTCAATTCTTGGGCAACGTGAAGGAGTCTTAGATTCTTCACCTTTTTCCGTAGTCTCTTTCATCCAAGTGGCTCTTCTTCCGAGCTTTCCTCTTCATGCTCAAGCACCGGAGTTTTCCCTTTACCTTTATCGCCTTTTGACCGGGAGGTTTTGCTACTGCTTGAGTGTCATCGATTGGAGTTTCGAGTAGATGACCTCTTCAGATGATTCAAGATCCTCCGAGTCCTCGTCCATTAGCTTTTGTTGCGGTTCGTGCTTGGGAATAGGAATAGCTTCTTTGAGGGAATTTTCCTTTGAGAACATGAGTCCTCTTAGGATACTTTCTCGTACTCTCGCTGCTTGTAATGCTTCCTCGCACCGCCTCCCGGTTTTCCTAGTAGGTGTACCAAAGACTTTTCATCAAGGAAACCTACTTTTCCTTCTTCAACTCGCTACCGATATCGTTTGTACGAATACGCTTTTTGATATCATCGAATAAGATGATCCGCAACACCGCACCTTGTTTCTTCGTTGTAGAGTCCTTAACCGACAAAGAGTGTGGGCTCATACAACACGGAGTGTTGTTTGGGGTCATCGAGTCTCGCGGAATATCGTGATTATACCCTAGAGCTCTTTGGATCAACAGCTTGGTATATCCGATATACGGATTTTGGTGCCAAGCTTTTAAGGAAAGTCATCATATCGTCCCATATCGTAGCTTCAACTTCTATGTCTTTCTTGTTGACCAAAGCCCAAAATATTTGTAGTTCCATGAGCTTGGGATGCTCATGACCACTATCACGCCCGTAAACGGATTTTGCAATCATAATGTGTAGGGTTCTCCATGGTCGGGAATGTTCTTGAGATCCACATATGAGTGCTTTGTGATCACCCCGTAGCTTCATCATAGCCGATGTCGACCATGAACCGGAGAACGACCTCTTCGCTTGGAGTGGCATTGTATTCAGAGGTTCGATGACATGAATGAGAAGAATAGCCCTCAAATCACGGTGTGATGATGACTTGTTTGTTGTTGAGCATCACCGCCACAACATTTTGACCTTTGACCTTTGCATTGTATGCCGTAATTGGTGAATGTAGATCTCCCAGACAAGAGCGAGTTAGTGAGCATGTTCGATAGGGTGAGTCTTCGTAATATCCACCGCAATCTCACATGAAGACTCGAACAAGAGAAGTTCTCAAAATCAACTCGAGGTTGTTCTTTCCGATCTTCATTGGGTAACCATGAGGAAGATATCTTCAACAAAGGAGAACATTTGGTGCTTCCACATTTTGCATTTGAGCGCCCATGTCGTGATCTCGAAAGATATTTAGCCAAAAGAACCAACATATCGAAAGACATTACGTTAGTCAACAGCTGATTTTATTGTCTATTTATTGAATGTGATATGTCGATGATTGTTACGAGTCCAATGTCACTTGTTAGTCCAATAGTCCAAAGACGCCGTGATAAGTTTCGTGAGTTGATTAACTTTGAGTTTTAAAGTCCAAGTTTTCACTTATTTTTCACAACTTATTAAACATTTAAGCTTATTAGTGACATTTTGGTTTCGTGGCGTTATGATTTATTTATTTACAAGTTTGCACGCCGAACAATTCATAATTTTGGTTAAAACTAGGCTTAGGCGAGGTTTTGTAAGCTTATGCGTAAACAGAGTGGTTATACGCGTAAGCATAAGCTTATGCGTAGGATCTTGACTTACGCGTAAGAAATATTACGCGAGGGAAAGAGGGCCTTAGGCGAAAGCTTACGCCAGCAGCGATATGGAACCTTACGCGTAAGGCTTACTCGAAGAGTGAACCTTATGCGTAGAGGTTATCGCTTACGCATATCCTTCACAGATACGCCGTAGTCCCCATTGTAGAACCTCACGCGTAGAAGGTTACGCGTAAGATTTCTCTTACGATAACATTCTACGCGTAAGGTGATCCTTATGCGTAGATGTTCAAGTAACCTTGATTCTCGAATTTTCACGCCAGAGAAACCGAAATAAATTCATCATATCACCAATATTAACACATACATTCAATCCTTTTCGCTTTAATCATGAATACTATTTAAACAAGTATGCAGAAACTTACTTACGCGTAAAACTTAAACCCTAAAGTTCAAGAATTACGACTAAGATTTCTAGCCATAGGAATAACACCAAACAGCTTCGGGATATCTTAGAGGCCTAATGAGTTGTTCTATCCAAGTTTTAACATCAAAACCTATGAATCAAAAGTACCCAAAACGTAAGAACATAAACCCTAAAATTTAATTCTTTCACAATTGATGTTTCGGGCAAGTTCTAAGCCTGGATATGATCAATTCAACATATAAACAACATCTCACAACCATCTAATTAACCGTAAACACACACATTTGAAAATACCCAATTCACGATAAACCCTAATTTTTCAAAATCAATCAATTTGTGTTTCGGGTGAGTATTAATGATAGAAATGGCATCATTGTGATAAAATAAACGCTTTTGACACTACCATTTTAACCAAAACACTCAACCTTGATTATGTGTTCATACGCTTATGCGAGAACACAAAATCACTCCTAGATTAAAATCTAACCGTTAGTTTTCAAAACGAATCAAAACCATTGTTTATAATCATGTTAAAACATAAAACACTTACAAAATGATGATCAAAAACACGGATTAGCATGTGGATTTTTATGCGTAGGATATGGGTAGATGAGAAATAAATGAGGTGAGTTAATGTTTGTGAAAAAAAGGGTTAGGTGAAGTATTTTGTTAGAAAATACTTTGAGATTTTGACACATTTAGTCCCTCCACCTTTACCATTTACATCCAATGCCCATAACTTCCATTTTGGTTACCAAACGAAAGATATTTGGAAAGAAACTTGACGACACTCCCCTTGACTTAAGAAATAATGAAATTTTATAAATTTGAGTCCGAGGAGTGTCAAGAAACCGTAAATGTGACCACCATAATCAAAGACACAATCGATAAGGTAACATGCAAGTACAAGGTTTTATGAAACCGAAAATATTTACGCTTCTCCCTCAACACTTGACCGAAAAAATATCGAATTTTGAAAGATTAAAGTGTTGACGGAAGATTTGTACTTGCCATGTTAAAAGAAATATAGATAGAAGAATATTTTTGTTGTTTTATCGATTTTATAATTTTGTATTTTGTTTTTGAAAATATTTACAAAAGAGGTTTTGGTGTTTGACTAATTTTAAGAATGTTTTAAAAGTTCATCCAGCCTCCTCGAGTCAAACACCGCATACCAATCCGTGGACCAACTCATTAAACCTAGCAGAGCTAAGGCTTTGGTGAGGAGATCCGCCATTGGTATTCAAGACCCACAAAGTATAATTCAACAAGACTTTTCCACGTGCTCCTTGATGAAATGATATCAAGATCGATGTGCTTTGATTTTGAATGTTGAATGGAGTTGCACGAGATCGCAATAGCACTTCGATTGTCGCAAAGACATCGGATTCTGTCAAACACGTAACCATAGTCTTTGAGTTGTGTTCTCATCCAAATGACTTGAGCACAACACGCCGACATGGCTACATATTCTCGCTCGGCTGAGGACAATGATGTACAATCCTCGCTTCTTCGATTGCCATGACACCGCTTTATCACCAAGAAATTGTAATGCTCTCAAGTACTTTTCCGTGAATCTAAGCATCCCGCGTGATCGTCCCCAAAAGCTATTAGTTCAAAACCGAATCCTTCTGATACCGATCCCCAAGTTAATGGTTCCCTTGATGTATCTGAGGATTCTTTTAGCCTCTGAGAGGTGGGTTTCATTGGTCTCGATCGATAACGGAGCAAAGATATACGGCAAAACAATATCAGGCCCCGCTAGTCGTTAGATACATGAGAGACCCAATGATACTACGGTATTTGGTAGGGTCCACCAATTTCCCATGTAAATCACCATCTAGTTTCTTGGTATGAGCCATTGGTGTGGCATAGGTGTCACGCTTTGCATTCCAAATTTGTTTAGAAGTTCAAGGGCATATTTGGACCGACTTAAGAAAATACCACGGGTGATTGATGAACTTGCATTCCAAGAAAGAATGTGAGTTCACCCATCATTGACATTTCAAAATGTTTTGTCATTAGTTTTGCAAAAGCATTTGAGTATTTTAAATGTGTTGACCCAAAATGATGTCATCCACATAGATTTGAACGATTAAGATGTGAGCCCCGTGATATTGTATGAAAAGTGTAGGTCGACCAACCTTTGGTGAAATTATTGGCAATGAGGAAGGATGATAACTTATCGCACCACGCCCGAGGAGCTTGTTTGAGTCCGTAGAGAGCTTTGTTCGCTTTGTAAACGTGGTTCGGGAACTCGATCAACGAATCCTTCCGGCGGTCGACATAGACTGCTTTTCAATTGACCATTCGTAAAAGCGCTTTGACGTCCATCCGAAAGACCGTTATATTCATATGAGCCGCGAACGCCGTAAATATCCTAATGCCTCAAGACGAGCAACCGAGCGAATGATTCTTCAAAGTCAATACCTCTTCCCGTTTATAACCCTTAGCCACCGACGTGACTTATTTCGATTACGCCCTTCAAAGATCCAATTTGTTTTTCCAAATCCATTTGAGACCAATGACGAGACCCCGTTGGTCTTTCAACCGCCTCCATACTTCAAGACGTTTAAACCGATTGAGTTCTTCCCGCATGGATTCAATCCAATTGTCTTTGGTCATTGCGCCTTTAATGTTTTTAGGTTCGATTGGCGACATGCCGAGTGCATAAATGCAATGTTCACCATCCGTGTGAAGACGTTGTCTCGTTACGATCGGTTGATTCGGGTTACCAATAATATTCTCAAGAGGATGGTCTTTTGTCCAACGATGAGTGGAAGGTTGATGTTGATATACATTATGCGATTGGAGGATTCAAATGGCTTGTAGATGATTCCGCAACATCGTGCAGTAGCTTCATTAGCAAACGGGTTAAAGAACGATTTGGATCAAAATCGCAGTGGGGTACTTCATTGTTCGTAACATCATCACCGGTTCAGCGTCGTTGAAGCGCTTTGTTCAACTGTTGTTGTAGAGTCAATCGGTGGTGCTTCTTCAACAAGAGTTGTTGTAGCAGTGTATCGTATTGGAATATGATCGTTGAGCAATGGAAACATTGATACACCGAGCACGCTCATCAATATCATCACTAAACAGAGGAGCAAATAGCTTTTCCATTTGTTGACGAGTAAGTCGGGGCTTGGTTCACCGATGATGGGGTTTGAGGAAGTTTAAACGGTTGTGACCGGGTTCCAAGTCATATGCTCGTAAGCCATTTCAAGAAGCTCATCGAAATTTGCATGAATCGCTTCCATAACCTCGCTTTGTACGACGATTCCGCATCCGTAACCTTTAGAATTCTCACAAGATCCAATAAAGACTCCAATGTCGCTTTGGCTTTGAGCTTTCCAAAGTCATCACGATCATTATTCGGGTAGCAAAGGGATCCAAATACATGAAAGTGTTTGAGATTCGGTTTTCGTTGTGGATAAGCTCAAAAGGTGTTTTGTTGTGGCGCTTAGTAATCATTGAGCGATTTTGAGTGTAGCATGCAGCTGATACGGCTTCACCCACAAGTAATCTGAAGTTTAGCATTGATTAACATTGTTCTTGCAGCTTCCACTAACGCACGGTTTCGCCTTTCAACAACTCCGCTTTGTTCGTGTACGCAATAGATGTTTGATGCTCAATTCCCACTTTCTCATAAAATTCACGAAGAGTTTGATTCACAAATTCAGCCTTTGTCTGCTCGAATTTGTCCGACCGTGTTCCGAGTCGAACTTGAATTTTCGTGAGAAAGGTGATGATCATCTCGTGGAGCTTGATCTTTACTTCAAGAAAATAAACCCAAGTCCATCTTGAGTAGTCATCTACAATTACCAAGATGTAGCGTTTGCCATTAATCGCTTGCACGCGCATCGGGCCACACAAATCCATGTGAAGAAGATGAAGCACATGTCGAGAGTCGTGTTCCACCTTTGAAGGAAAATGAGCACGAGTGCTTTTCCCTTGTTCACAAGTCGAGCATAGGTGATCTTTAGAATACCGGAATCTCGGAGACCTTCAACTAGTTTGTATCGAGCAAGGTTGGTTATGGTTTGAAAGTTTAAATGTGAGAGACGACGGTGCCATAGCCAAGATTTTGTTGATGTTGCCTTTGAAAGTAGATGATGGGAGATGAAGCAATCATGTCTTGCATGGAGATAGTGTAGAGACTTGAATTATGAAAGCGTATATAAGATCGCTTCCTTGTAGATCACGAATGAAACAAGTTTTCTCCCGAAAGCAACTTCCAAATCTCCATCACGTAATTGACCTATCGAGAAGAGATTGTGACCGAGGCCTTCCACATAATAAACCCCGCTAATTTCGATGTTTCCATTGATGTAATCTCCGAGCCCATGATAGTCGCTGAAGTGATCATTCCCGAACTGACAAAGGCCAATGAACTTTGCAACAAAGTTTGATAACAGCTTGAGATTGCTCGTCATGTGTCGGGAACATCCGCTATCAACAATCCAAAGGATGATCTCAGACACCGCATTACACACGCATTTGACACGATGGAATAGAAGTAGATGTGGAACCCAAGAGTTAGAGGGTTCCAAGCGCTTATAGTAGAAATACACACATCAATGATTTTAGGTATCCATTTAAATCCTAGTGTATTATGTATCCATTTCGCCATCTCCAACTAGTCTTTGCTTTAGTCTTAGTGAATGCACTAGGTGGTACTACGTTCCTTGGAGGTGATAATGGAGCTACAGGACATCAATGCTTTTCTTAGAATCTAAAGAGGGCGGTTTACTGCCACGCACTTAGAAGCATTAGTGGCCTAGAGGTATTCCGCTTTTAGGATTCCGTAAACGAGACAAGATAGCTTTAGCAACACATTTATCATGACAATCGAAGCATACTTTTACGACATATAACACAAGAAGCTTCGCACTTAATATCAAAAGTACTTAAAGGTTCAAGATTCGTTACATCACTTTTTCCATTACATTTGTCGACGCAATATCTAAAGTGGTGCAACTTGGGTCTTATTCAAAGTCCTAGGTGTTCTTCTACTTCAAAGATTCTTTATTGTTCTTTTCTTAGGTCGCAACTTCCTATTCTTCCTTGTATTGCTCCTAGGTCGTGAAGTGCGGACGTTGGGAAAAGAGGCAACTATTCTGCTTTCAAGAGAGGAAGCACATTAGTATCTTGTGGTTTGTCAAGAGGCATTCTAGTGTCACTTTTTCTAAGTGTTACAGTGCAAGTTTCTTAATGTTGCTAAGTCGAACTTGTTCATACTTTCCTAACTTCTCCTTTAACTCAATGATAGTGTGCAACAAATCTTGATTTTCGTAACTAAGATTTCCAAAAAATTCATGACTTCTTTAGTGTGTGCAAGATAATGATCAAGTTCGTTTGATGCTTCATCACGAGTCTGTTTGAGTAAATCAAATATGACACCATATTCCTTTTAACTTTTGCAAGTTCTTGTTCATATTTTGAGATTTGACATTTCAAAGACGCTGCTTTGATCATCCAGCTTGCTCAAATTTTGGATTAAAAGTTTTGAATGCAACTGGTTGATTTTGTTTTGCAAAGCAAGTTCACGATTTTGACAATCTTTTGACACCATTGAAGACGACGCTTTGCATTTGAAAGCTCGCTTAATAATGCTCATTTTCAACTTTTAAAGACTCGATCCGAGGCACATTATCAAGATTCTCAACAATTTCAATGTAATCAATGTAATCAACAGAGATATAATCAAATGCATATGACAAAGAATGCAATAACACAACATTATGGATATCAAGACAGATAACATCTTCCAAGAGTCGATCAACATCTTTTCGTAACATTTTCTTTTACGCTTTGTATTTGAAATCGATGTTTCGCTTTCTCGAAAACGATTTTCATCAATCCAAGTTCCTTATGAAATTCCCTTCCCAATACAATGCACAATTTTTCAAAATTTTAACATGGGGTAAAATTCTTTTCCGAAAAATATCTCTTTGTTCTCGCTACCGAGGCGATTGAAAATGTTCAACTTTTATTTCGTAATGAAATTCAATCTCACGCTCTAAAAGTTTGATGTCAAGTGAAAATGTCAAAATATCTAAGAATTTGACGATTTTCGGTTTTGAATTTACTTCACCGAGTGAAGGTAAAGGACCATAAATTTGTGCATAATTTGGTTGGGGAGCAACATTAGAAGACTCGTATATAGGTGTGATAATCCTAGGTGTGTTAGAAGAATCCTTTGTGTGACGAAAGTGACGGCTTTTGAATAGTTAAATGGTTTGTTATAAACAACATTTTCTAATTTTGATCGACTCGCCTTCTCGCATCTAATTCCTCTTGACGATGATATTCAACAACACTCATAATGTAATCATCAATTTTGTATTCTCGACCGAAACTTCGTGATTTGGTTTGAATGCTTTGTTTGAAAGCTTTGGTTTGTAATCGCAAGATTCGTCCATATCCATTTGGATTGGGTTTTAAAGTAAACTTTGAATAGTTGTGATTGACTCACCATGTTTATAAACAACATTTCAAACTCTTTGAGTTTGTTTTGTGTCGACAATTTCTTCAAGATAGTCATCTATTCGCTTCGTTGAATGCTTTTGTACGCAGAGAACTGCTTTTGACAAGTTAACAACTCACCTTGGCTTTTGAGTTTCCAAAGTAAGAGCGTTAAGTTGTTTTTATGTTCATGTTTCATTGTTCTATTTGAGACAACAAAGCATTCTTCGATGCGGCTAGATCACGATCCGCTGCTCTAATGATTTTTCGCTTTGGTGTGATTTAGCAAAAGCGACTTCAAAACCTTGTTCACGCTTTTTCTTGAGTTTTGAAAAATTGAGTTGCTTTTTAAGCATTCAATATCCCCGTTAATGCAGGCATTTTTACCGTAATTGCCGATTTAGTGCACAACATTCTTCCATTCGGGATTGTTGGTCTTAAGCAAGAGATCAACATCCGGATTAGGCAAAGGTTCAAAGTGTTCAACGCGAGTCACAACATGATCACTATTCGTATCCTCAAGTATGACCACGAGTCAATTTGAGTATCAAAGGTAACCATAAGGTCATCTTGATCATCAAATGTAACTACGGGTCTAGTTGAGAATCGCCGAATGAGATGTGGACGGCTCATGTTGAACATTCCGAGCCTCGCTTGATTCGGATGTTGGCCGAGATATTAGATCGCTGATGAATATGGTTTGTTCGGCACCGAGACAAGCCATCGTTGTCATACACCGGGCCTGTGTCACTCATGTGGAGTTCGTGCATATTAGCCATCAACATAATCGCTGCATTAGCCTCGCAAGTCCTCCATATCATCATCCGAGTCTCGTGATCCGCCATAAAGCTCGTTTTGTTTGTGAGGGTTCCACCACCTTCATCCTTAAGAGCCAAAAGTAAAGCCTCCTTGTGATAAGCACCGCCTAGTCCTCGGCTTTGGGCATGCATTAGCCAGTGACCCTTCTCATTACAGCTTGTAGCAACGAAGACCATTTATCCCATTCTCGAGCATTCCCTGCTCAACCACTTGAGCTCTCTCGTTGTTGTGGAGCACCCATGTTATTCCTTCCCATAGCATTAAACCTTGACCACCTCCCATCCGACGAACATAACCACGATTCTCGAACTTCAACACGTCCATTGTTCACAACAACCGATTCCTTGTGTTTGATGAGGAACGAATGCGATTGTTGGATTTGTTTGTATACCGGCCAAGGCTTTAGCAATCATAACAAATCCTTGTTGCAATGCATCGAAAGCATCGGAGTCCTCATTAGCTTCACCGTAGTGCTTGATCATTGTTGTTGTTGTATGGAACCAATTGAGTTTGTTGAGATTGTTGCCGTGACGGATCATATGGTGTAATTGTTGCGCTTGGTTGAGGAGCGGGTTGAGGAGGATAACTAGTTTGAGCCCACAAAGCAAGTTGTTGATTGTCCGAAGTGACGGTGGACCGGAGTCCACGGATAGCCCTTTCTTTGTCAACTTTTTTTGGTGGGCTTCAAATAGTCGCACAACAATCCGTATGTAGCATGATGAAGATTCTTAGCTTGACGGATGAAAATGACATACTTTTCCCAATCGTGACCAAGACTACTTAGGAACTTAGTGTTGACCGCAATTCTTGGCATAATGATGTTATGTTTGTCCAAGTCATTGATGATGTCCGAGAATCGATGATGATATGACTCTAATGTCTCTCCCGGTTCAATCATGAAGTGTTCATAAGCCAAGTAGATTTTGGATTCCATGTCTTCTTGATTGAGTTCAAGCCTTCCATGAGAAGATGAATATGTTCCCACATTGCTTTTGCGCCTTTTGAGCATCAACACTTCAAGGATTGGATTGGGTAATCCTAAAAGGATATATTGCATTGCTAGCTCATCGCCTTCAAATGTAGAAGTTCATCACCGTAAAGGTCAAGAATAGCTGCAATGTTTGTGAGATCATCTCTTGGTGGAATAGCATTAGGATCTCCTGTAACGACAATAGGCATCCGAAATGGACCTTCCAAGATGACCTTCTTTAAGAACTTTCCATGTGGCTTCTTTAGATCACAAAACCTAAAGAACCTAATTACCCATTGATCATAGTTTCCGGAGTGAGCATTGGAGGTCTATCAAGTGATCCCGCCTCATGAATGGATTGTTGGCTACTTAAAGCTTCACACATCTTTGCAAACCAAGATGGTTCCTTCATAGTATTCCCGGATGGATGTTGATTGTAAACGTTGTGTAAGGTTGTACTTGAAGACTAGGTGGTGGTTGAACCATTTGTGGTTGAATTGCTCCTTGTTGTGGATAATGTTGTTGATTAAATTGTTGTTGATAAATTTGTTGTTGTTGATTGAATTGTTGATGTTGTGGACTAAGTTGTTGTTGTTGTTGTTGAGTATACGTATAAGGAAAGTAGTTAGAGTATGGTGGTTGAGACATGTTGAAAACTTGTGTTGTAAAATGGATCTTTGTAGTCGAATGAAACGTTGTTGATGAAGTATCCTTAGGCGTAGAAACCAAGTTTAGGCAAAGTAATGCTTAGGCGTAAAAACACCAAACTTACGCGTAAAAGTAATATTTACGCGTAGGATTAGCTTACGCGTAAGAATTGAGAAACACTAAGATTAGGCGTAAACTGAAAGTTAGACGTAGAAAACTTATGCGTAAGATTAGCTTATGCGTAAGACAAGGCTTAGGCGTAAGAAAATGCTTAGGCGTAAAGAGTTCTACGCGTAAGTTTAAGCTTATGCGTAAAATTAGGGTTTTGCCCAAAAATCCTTTACACTATCACAAAGGTAAACGATATCCAAAGTCGAAGTGTTTTCAGCTTATCCAAGCAAGAAAACACCGAGTAAACCAAGAAAATCAAGATCAAGCCACGGATATCTTACGCAGAACTTTAGGGTTTTGTTACGCGAAACTTAACCAAAACGGATTTTTAGCCCAAAGTGTTTCTAAACCAGATTTTTGTGATGAAACAACTTCAATATCACCAAAATAACACAAAAGTGTGAAACTTGATGATCCAAAACTTGTAGACACGTTACGCGAGAAATGAACACACGCTTGAAATCAAGCTTAAAACCAATGAATTACACGTAAAGTTTGAAACTTTTGCCAAAACCAAATTTTAACACCTAAAACCTTGAAAGTACAAGAATCTTGGATTGTAAAGTGTAAAAATGAGTTTTAAGCGTGTAAAAGTTTGTAAACCGAGACTTACGCCAGAAACCAAAAACTTCAAAACAAAAACCTTTTCACCCAACTATTTGGCGAATGATACCACCGTTAGGTTCCCATATTTGTAACACAAGCCTCAATATGTAAGAAAGAAAGATAAGATGATCGGTTGAACAAGACACACACACACGTATGATATGATATAGAAGAGTTATGCGAGAAGTTTGATATGAATGAACAACCAACCCTCAAGTGAGGGGGTTTACAAGGATTATTTATAGGCAAGGAGCTAGGCAACACTACTAGCATCCTTCCTTTCTTATGGGCTTGGGCCAAGGCTCATGGGCTTTCTACATAAGCCTTGGCATGATAACTAACATAAAAGCCATAATTAAGCTAACTATTACATATTAATTACTAACACTTGAATTCTAGTTTAGAGTGATTCCAACAACTACCACATGTCAGTGTCACACCGTAAGGTTCATGTTGAGCATTTTGCATCATAAGTAGAACTTGTTGTCGATTCTCGCAATTGATCCATTCCGGCATGAACCCGAGCTTCGAGTCACTGTGGAAGTCAAGTTGAACATTGATCAAGAGGACTAATAGGTGCTGACTCAGTGTCCATTGGTGGTAGAGTATCATTGGTGACCATGTGCACAACCCTCGCATTTCTGTTGGTAGTGAATGTTCTTTAAGAAGGAGGTTGATACTTGTTGTGAAGTGGATGACCAGGAGGATAACCAAGTAGTTTGTAGCATTCCTCCTTGGAGTGTCCTTCCTTTTTGCAATAAGTGCAGATTATTCCTTTCCTGAAGTTATTCCTTGATAAGGTTTTAAAAGGTACCATTTCGAGGGTCGCTTAAGCCCTTATTTGATCACTTTGTATCCGTTATTGCTTAATATCGCCTTTTCACTTTTTAGGTCTCTTGAAGGCAAAATATCGGAATGGCACTTATTTGGACGAAAAGGCGCGATATATGAAGAAAATGGCCAAAGTCGAATCGAGACACTCAAGGTCACCGAAAATGTAGGCGCGACGGCGTCAGTGTTAATTATGACGTCCGGAGGATTTTTGTGACGATACAAGAGCAAAAACCCTATTTTCAAGTGACGACGCCAAGCTTTAAAAGAGTAGGTCACACTACTCGGACGGCCCAGATGCAACCCGCACGACGCCGAAGTCAAGAGACGGCCTCACGACATAAGGTGACGCCGCCGCAAGGTTAATGTGGCCAAGACGAAACCCTAATGACGGCGACACGACGGCGCCACAAAACATAAGGTGACGCCGTCGATATGTAATATTATATATAGAATCCGAATTTTCGCTTTTAGAGAGTCTTTTGGGAGTAAAACCTAAACCGAACCAAGGGTGTCTTGTACAAGATTTTAGGGTTCCAAACCCTATCTTACATCAAGATAAGTATTTACTTCATCAATTCAATTATGTCTTTGATTATTTGTGTGTATGCTTGCATGTTCTCCATGTCCGCTAATTTATTTGTGTGTTTGCTAGGAGTATGAAACTTAATTATTGAATATTGATTGGTTGTTTCTTATCTTAGTTGATTAATGATCTAGTAATGCGATAGGTCATTCGTTGTGTACTTAATGCTTGATTCATCTTTGTGAACCTTAGAATATAATTACCCGAGTAGTTGTAAGCTAAACCATCCAAAGAGTGCCTTAGAGTAAGAGTTTATTATCCCTAGTGGTTTTGTAGACGAGACCCTTTGGTAAGTTCAAAGAGTTAGGAGAAACGACACCCTACAACTTTAGACACACAACGCAACTAAGAATAAGGAAGTGACAACTCAACCATCAATAGGAGATAATTAAGGAGTAGTAAAACCTAAGTAAACACATCTTTAAACTATCATACGAGCACACATTAATTAGACATAGACTACCACCACCTTAGTTTAGATAATTAGATAATGGTAGATTAACCAGATAAATACCAACCCCCAAATCCAATACCCGAGATTCGTACCTTTCAATTTCTAAAAACAAAAAAGATAAAAATAATCTTCCTCAACCTTAACCTTAGCGTAGTAACTTCTCACTAGCATTCCTATTCCCTAGAGAACGATATCAATACCCGTGGCTTACCCTAATACTACACTACAACGATTAGGTTCATCGCTTAGGTGTTGAAAAACTTGCTCGATTTAAAAGGAAGTTCCTTTGACCCCGAACGCCGCCGTAAGCGTATCAAGTTTTGGCGCCACGCGGGAATAGAATAGCTAGTTAGTAGTCCACCTCGCTTAGGTTCTTTGCTTGATTCCTATCAAGTAAATTTTTCTCATTTTTATCTTCCTCTTAGTCTATCCCCTTCTTCGTGACCTATGTTCGTAACACCCATCACTTTTCATCATGGAAGATGATAACCAACCACCAAACAACGCCCACCACTAAACAAATACCCACCGCTTGACCCACCTCCGCTAACCAACTTCGAGCCCGTGATCATGAGTGAAATTGGAGAGCTTAGGAAATTAAATATGATAATTTAGAATACACTCGAGAAGCCCTTATGAACTGATCACCCTTTAGATAATGATTCGACCACAAGTGATTCGGATGATGATCTAGAGGAAGGAGATTATAAGGTGTTAGAAATTATGGAGGGTAGTAAGGAGGAGGAAGAACTTAGGGAGTACTTTGATTCATACCCTAAATGGAAGGAAACCGCTTATCACCATAACGTGGTTAATTTTCCAAGACCACCTTCGAGCCTCGCATAAGAAGGGAAACCCTAAAACGCCAAAATACCGTGTATGATTGGATACTTATATAGGATCACACCTACATTGACCGTAAGGCACCCATGAATATAATGTCTAGGCTCTATTACAATTGGATCATGAGCAAAAGCTAGAGCCTATGAGGGACCCCTTTCGCCCTAGGAAAGCAAGTAACTATGGGAGGTTAAGGACCGCATGTGTTCATAGGTAACTTCACATATAGGTGTGATTTCATGATTTTGGAAATGTTAAGGGCATCATTGATGGGTTTTAGAGACGTGATACTTGGGAAACCATTTATAGAGAGTCTAAGATGGTTTATGATAAAGAGAAAGTGGATAATCGAGTTCTCAAATGAAGCCGAGAATGTTAATATATAATGCCCCACAAAATGAGAATTTTGAGGCATGGATAATTTAGATGTAGATAACATTCCGCATTCAAGTAGACCGAAGAACAAAGTTTACTACATCGCTTGTCTTGAACTAGGGCCCGAATATATTCGTGATGAGAGAAGAGTTAAGGAGATCGAATGGGCCTCTAAGATTACGAAACTTAGGGCACGACTACGAGTCTAGCTACAAGACTCTTAAATAAAGAAAAGCGCTTCGGGAGGCAACCCATGCTTAATTGTTTGTTTGTTAGTGTCATATATCTTTTATTAATTGTTTATCCTCATGTTTAAATTTGTAAAAATGCTTTATTTTGTTTTTAACCTTGTCTTAATTGCATATAAAGGTATTTTACATAAGGGATAAGTGTAGGAGGATTACACACGCTTTCAAAAGAAACGTAAACATGAGAATAACAATTAAATAAAAGATATATATGTTTGTTTGTTCGAGTCAAATGCTTGTATCGAGTCATAATGGATGTTTTGCGTAAATTTTCCGATTCTAAAGATGTAAATTTTCCAAAATCGCAGTAACGCTTTTTGTCGATAAACCGACGGCGTCAGATTGCAACCGACGGCCGTGAAGGAGTAAAAACATCGATCACTTTTTCTCGCTTTCGAGCTACTTATAAATTTTTGGAATTTTCCGTGTCTTAATTTTCTTAGAAATTCAGTAAACATCCATTCCACAAGCATTATATCATAGTTTAAATCGAGTCTTATATATATTATTACCACGATTTTACGCGAAGGTTTCGCTTTGTTTTCTTCAAGTGCAGTGTTTAGTTTGTCAAGAAGAAGTTACACAAGATTGGAAGGAGCTTTTCACGCAATAATTCTTCTTGGAAAGGATTTAACCACAACTTTACACGGATCCTACCGAGCTAATCGTGAGTATTAGTTTCTTCGCTTTTGATTACCTTCTTTTATCATAACTTTGATATTTCGGGAACATTGGGGACAATGTTCACCTAAGTGTAGGAGGGAAAATAAATGAGAACTTTGAAACTATGCTTATCCTTGATTATTTGCTTTGTCCAAATTGTGATTGTGTAATAAACCATGAGAAAATGTCGGTTAGGGTAATTTTGGCACCAAATTTAAAATTTTTCATGACATATAGGAGTGGGCCATTAGTCTTAACAAAAGCGCCTCACTTGATAGGAAGTTGCATGACTAGCACAAAACCCTTTACCACCCAAATTCCACCCAAATGCGAGGATCGCCTTAGATTAGTAGGAATTAAAGCATTCATCTTTAATGCTTAGAGTGTGAACCGTAGTATATTAGATTCTAGAACTTGTTTTGTGATGCATTCCGAGATCGCAAGTGAGACTACACTTGTGTAGTTAGGAATAACTAAATGATAAGAGGTATTAGGATAACCCTTGTTCGACACCGTAATATAATTACTTCTTCCACTTCGGTTGAGTAATTCCCCACACCCTTTGCGTTGTACTCATCTTTAGTACACGATACCCCTAGTTAACCCCTCGAGCCTATCCTTTTCATGGTTCTCGTGATGTTTCGGTTTTCCGAATATCAACGAAGAGCATTGTTTACACTCCACCCCAAATATACACCCAAATCGCTTTAGCTCACCCCTTATGCACTCACTTTAGTGCAAATCTTTGTTATCACCCTAAACCCTCGCTCAATTATCCGTTGCTTGCATGAGTTGCTAAGTCGAGTCATATCCTTTGTGTACGCTTTGGAACCATTGGGATTCATGGAAAAGTTAAAGTTTATGAAATGACGGAAGGAACGTTAAATTCAAATTCCCTTTGTTTCATGTAATAATGTACCCCAAGTGTTTTGATCTTTTCAATTCGGGTCAAATTAGTGTTAGAGTAATAAAACTCAAGTGTAGGATGTGCCTATAAACCCTATCATTTTGATGTTACCGTAGAGGATGGTAGAGTAAAAGTGTAAAAAAAAAAAAAAAAAAAAAAATAGAATAAGAGAAAAAGGAAAAATAGAGTGTTAAAAAAAAAAAACATACGGCTACCATCCTACATCTATCCTTTAAATTTATGTTTGTTTATTTCGCTACCTAGAGTTTTAGAGTGTCGAGTCTTGGCTTAGCAACGCCATTCTTCAGATGCATTTAACATAGAGATTTTTGACTTGCCACCATATGTACTAGGACCGTTAATGAGTGTTTATCTTCCATTTCCTATTTGTTATATTTCATATATACACCGAGAGAGATGCGAGTATCCAAACACCCCATGCGAGGTGCTAGTATGTAATTTCCGTGTTTGTTATGACTTTTATGGGCTTATATGTGTTGTGGACCATTTTAAATCAATGCTTCATGACCCCTAACTTATAAATTAATTAAAAGCACATTTGCTTGAGGACAAGCAAATAACAAGTGTAGGGATATTTGATAAGGTTTTAAAAGGTACCATTTTGAGGGTCGCTTAAGCCCTTATTTGATCACTTTTGTATCCGTTATTGCTTAATATCGCCTTTTCACTTTTTAGGTCTCTTGAAGGCAAAATGCCGGAATGGCACTTATTTGGACGAAAAGGCGGATATACGAAGAAAATGGCCAAAGTCGAATCGAGACACTCAAGGTCACGAAATGTATAGGCGACGGCATCGTGTTAATCGCGACGCTTGAGGATTTTTGTGACGATACATTAGCCAAAACCCTATTTTCAAGTGATGACGCTGGCTTTAAAAGAGTAGGCCGCTGCTACCGACGGCTCAGATGCAACCCGCACGACGCCGGCGAAGAGACGGCGTCACAGACATAAGGTGACGCCGCCGCAAGGTTAATGCGCCAAGATGAAACCCTAATGACGGCGACACGACGACGCCACAAAACATAAGTGACGCCGCGATATGTAATATTATATATAGAATCCGAATTTTTCGCTTTTAGGAGAGTCTTTTGGGGAGTAAAACCTAAAACCAAACCAAGGGTGTCTTGTACAGATTTTAGGGTTCCAAACCCTATCTTACATCAAGATAAGTATTTAATTCATCAATTCAATTATGTCTTTGATTATTTGTGTATGCTTGCATGTTCTCCATGTCCGGCTAATTTATTTGTGTGTTTGCTTAGTGAGTATGAAACTTAATTATTGAATATTGATTGGTTGTTTCTTATCTTAGTTGATTAATGATCTAGTAATGTGATAGGTCATTCGTTGTGTACTTAATGCTTGATTCATCTTTTGAACCTTAGAATATAATTACCGAGTAGTTGTAAGCTAAACCATCCAAAGAGTGCCTTAGAGTAAGAGTTTATTATCCCTAGTGGGTTTTGTAGACTAGACCCTTTGGTAAGTTCAAAGAGTTGGGAGAAACGACACCCTACAACTTTAGACACACAACGCAACTAAGAATAAGGAAGTGACAACTCAACCATCAATAGAGATAATTAAGGAGTAGTAAAACCTAAGTAAACACATCTTTAAACTATCATACGAGCACACATTAATTAGACATAGACTACCACCACCTTAGTTTAGATAATTAGATAATAGTAGATTAACCTAGAAATACCAACCCCCAAATCCAATACCCGAGATTCGTACTTTCAATTTCTAAAAACAAAAAAGATAAAAATAATCTTCCTCAACCTTAACCTTAGCGTAGTAACTTCTCACTAGCATTCCTATTCCCTAGAGAACGATATCAATACCGTGGCTTACCCTAATACTACACTACAACGATTAGGTTCATCGCCTAGGGTGTTGAAAAACTTGCTCGACGAAAAGGAAGTTCCTTTGACCCCGAACACGCTGCGTAAGCGATCATTCCTCCTCTCGGTTGATGTGTTATTTGAGGTGTTGGGAGGTGGATTGTTTGGTTGATTGTTTCGTGAGATGGAGTATAGGTGCTTCAGAGGTGTTGAGTGCAACGGGAGTGGTAAGGATGTTGGGTGATTCCTTTGCTTCTCTTCCCTCTCAACATGTCAGAGGCCTTGGCTACGCAGCAATGGTTGCATCAAGAAATCGCCTCCGATGTTGGTGTAACATTCATTTAATCCCATTAGAAACCGAACCAATCTTTTCCTTTGTTCCCTTTCTCCATTCTCTTTTCCATTAGTACAAACACACTTACGGGTACATGCATATGGAGCCTCAATAGCATCTAACTCATCCCATAAACCTTTGAGTTTATGGTAATACACTTCCACAATACAGTTTAACTGCTTCAATTCAACAATCTCATTGGCTATTTGATAAATTCTGTGTCCATCAAGTTGTGAATAGTGCTCAAACATTTCATTCCAGAGATTGTAAGCAGAATTAACATAGGTGAGATGATTACCAATTTGATCGCATACGATTCAAGATCCGTGAGATGAGCATATCATTTGCCCTTTCCCAAAGAGTTCTTAGTGATGAAGTGGATGAAGGTTCCTCAAACTCACCATTGATCAACTTCAATTTGTTTTAGCACTAAGAGCAATAAGAATAGATCTTCCATGTACTATAGTTCTCTCGAACCTTGAAGTTTCTTTGAAATCATTAATAAGCCGTGGTGATCATTTGGATGGAAGTAAAGAGGATAAAGTGGTGAAGTAACATCATCAATCAATGATGAAGATACATTTTGTGAATATGCTTCTGATGTTGGCATTGTTGTTAAAGGTGTAAAGATTGATGAGTTTGAAGAATGTTTGAAGGTTTATCAATGGAGATGATGTAATGTAAATGTAATCGAATTATGATGAATTAGCAATGTATTGAATGGGTTTGTGATGAATTATGTCAATCTTGATGAATTGTGATAGAATATGATGAATTCGTGAATTTGTGATGAATTGTGATGGAATATGATGAGTATTGTGCAGAATTTGGTGGTGAATGGTGGTTATTGTGGTGGTTTTGGATAGAAAAATTTGGCGGGAAAAGTTGTTACGGTGGATAGTGGTGGAGGAAAGTAGTTATTTGACCGGAAAATTCAGTTAGAGTTATCAGAATCAGTTAATCACCACAGAATGTGGTGCTGTCTGTGATACCATATCAGGAAGTTGAGAGAAAACACATTTAGTGAATTGTGAAATGAAATTGTATTAATAAATTGGTAATTACAAAGTGAGGACTTACAACTATTTAAATAGTGAGGACTTACAACTAACAACTATATCACAAGACTAACTGACTAGCTATCTTATGCTACATATTTACATTGGATTACAAACATTCAAGCTTGTATTTAGTAGTATCTTCATCTTGTGAGGAGTGTTTGGCATATCTCGCACCGGTTCTCGCTAACAGTAGTGATTGGCACAACTGTGAGATCTTTGCTTGTACCGAGTTGGGTGAGTTGCTTGTGATATGTACACCATTAGGTTCTATTGAGATACGGGAATGACATTTTCTTTGATTCGTTATTAATACAAATAAGCCGTAAAACGCTTATTTATATTTTACGATCTTCAATGTTTTGTCGATAACAAACGAAATCATTTTAACAAAACAAATAAAATACGTAAACTGCTTAAGCCAATAGTTTTCTAACACACTTACGCTTTCACATAAAACACTAAAATAAGTGATGCGTGCCAAACAACAAGCTAAATCACCAAGCCGACCACTTGTGAATGGCCGACCGTAATCGCCTTAAAACCGCTAAGCACGAATGCAATGAAGATCCGAGGAGTATAGGGTCTCCCGGTCGTTATGTCCCAAATGAGCTATGCAATGAATTACCCTACGAATAGGATCGAGAAATTTGAACGAAAAGGGATCCAATTAATTATAACTACGTAAAAGCCAACGAATTACAACGGCTTAAATGCAAATTAAAGGAAATTAAAAGATAAAATATATTAAATAAATGCTATCACTATAATTAAAATGATGTTTTTGTTTTTAAGTTTTATAAACTCAATTAAAATCTACGTAACGCATAACCTAAAATGTGAAACTTACACAATATTAAACCTAAAAATATGAAAATGATATTTTACAAACCTAATGATAAAAGAAAATATTGAGAAAAGAAAATTATTTTATAACTATTTATCTAATTATTATTAATTAAAAACTATTTTTAACTATTAAATATTAGCCTAAAATACAAGAAAATATGAAACAAAGCTAGAAAAATAAAATTAAGACTTAGAAAAATCTAAAATAACAAAATAGAATTTTCAAAACTATTTTTGTATTTTTATGAATATTTTCTATTTTCTAGGAATTAAAAACTATTAAAAACTAATTAAATTATTTAAAAATACAAATTTAACTAAGAAAAATCTAGAAAAATATTTTTATCTTTTATATTTATCTTAACTTAAGGAAAATGAAAAATTATTTTTTTGGACCTTTTCTTAATTATTTGTATTTAAAGCTAATTAAAAATGCTTAAAACTAATTTAAATTAAGAAAAATAGCAAACAAGCTTGGAAAAATATGAAAATTTCAGGAAAACTCTAAAATTATATTAGGAATCTAGGAAAATGGAAAACAAGGGCTTGTGGAGGAAATAGAAATCGATGTAAAGTGCTTATAGACAAGCACTTTGAATAAGCAAATGGAAACCTAAGACCACCCACCGAAAACAGGGACTTGAATAAGCTAAAAGAACCTAAATGCAACTAGAATCAACAAGCTATAACCTCTGGATTGGCAAATTGCATGATTTGATGTGATGAGCTTATGGTCGAAAACAGCTTAAAGTGGTACCAAGTTCGAGCTTATGCACAAGCTTCAAAATAAGTCAATATGAAAAAACAGATATGGGACTCTATACTAGACCTGGGTAGGTATCTGCAAACCAAAGAGGAGCCTTTGAAGAGCTCCAATGAGCTTTGCACAAGCTCGCAAAATCTGCTTAAAGCCCGTGCAGACTTAATGCCCTGCACAGGCAATTGACACCATATTGACAAGCTCATATGAAGCTTAAAAAAAATTTGTAAAAATCTAGGAAAATGGTAATGATAAAATAGACCAAGGGAGGTTTTTGAAACCACAATTTTCATTGAATTTGACTCAAAAATGAGCCCATGAAAAATCAACCTACTTTGGCCAAAACTGAGTTGCTACAAATATTTGACTTTTGACAAAACTTAAAAGTTGACTTATATGAGTTTTGATTCAATCTATTTAATCGAGAATGATGTATAATGATGAAATGAAGCTAAAACAAGCTAGTTCTATGAATTTTAACACAAAATAAGCTTTTGATCTTGCCAAATCTCAACAGATAAACACTAAGACAGATTTAAGATACATTTGACTTATGAGCTAATGCAGCATACTATTGAGACGTGTATGAGTATGAATGAGTCGAACAAGCCAAAACAACAAGTATTATCCTGCGTACGCACTTATAACACGTATCCAAGAACTAACCCAAACACACCTATACTAACCGCTATGAACTAAAAATCGAACAAACTGTTGAACCAACATGAATTAAGGATCAAACTAAGTTTAACTATCTTTAATACAACTAAATAAACAAGTAAAACAAATTATGACTATAACTACCAGCTCAAGCAAAATATGCAAACCAACTTGAAAATTTGAAATGAGATAAGCACTCACGAGTCCAACTTGCTTGCAGCCAAATCCAAACCCAATCCTACACTAAATGAGGCTATTCCAACCCAATTCAAAGATCCGCAACCTCCCAAACATTGCTCAAATCCAAATGAGCTTAAACAGTTGACTTTTGTTGACCAACTCACAATTTTGTTTGAAAATGATTTTTAAGCTTACAAAAAGCTTTGATAAGCTTAATTGAGCTGATTTGAGTTTAAAAATAAGCTTCTGAGAGCTTATGAATAAGAACTGGAAACTGATATTTTCAACAGTGAACTAAAAACTTGGAACTTAAACCAAACTTGAAATTGATTCTCAAAAGTACAATACAATGATATTTTAACTTAAAGGAGATACAAATAAACTGAAATTACAACATTTTGGCTTAAACTAGTACATTAATTTAAAAAACGACATTTAAGAAAAATTAAAAAACTAACTACTCTTTTTTCTTCTCTCTTCAACCTCCTTTTATACTCCAATCATCTCCCCACTTGTCTCTGATCAATTCCCACTTAAATTCTGAGCCATTGGATAGCTTGGAGCATTCTTGGCCATAGATTGATTTTTTGGCGGGAAACATGTATTTGACCTGCTGGGTTCAAGAAAGGGAGGAGATGCATTAATTGTATCTTGATTGTGCTGAGCGGGGACATGGAAGGGTGCTAGTGAAATGGGAATGGGGTGAAAGGGTGTGCAGGGCTAGTCATAGATATGGGGGTAAGAAAGGAGGAAAAGGCGCGGGTCTGCTTTATTCGACCATGGGATTGACCAGATATAATAATAGGGGGTCAAATTGCTTAGTGATTGTGGGTAACAAAGGTTTGTGACAAGGTCAAAATGGCATAAAGGTTATAATAAACAAGGACCTAATGTGCGAATTCGAAATTTAAGGGACCTATGCGCCATTTATGCAAAGTTGATCCAAGGTTAAAAGTGACAAGTTTCAGTAATGCAAGGACCAAACTTGACATTTTCCAATTTTCTAGGCCATTTTTGCTAATTTTCAAAGCTGGAGGACCAAACTTGTAATTTTCTCAAACTTTTATATTTTTCACCAAAGGACTAAATTTGACAAGTTATGATTTTAAAAGGACCTTTGGTGACTTTCTTTTGAAATTTTGACTGTGGACTACTTTTGACAATTTTAGAAACTGGGGACCTGAACCGCCAATTATGCAAACTTAGCTCATTTTTCATCCGATTTTAAACATTTTGCATCCGAAACATATAAAATGTAATTTTGGAATATTTTCAGATTTTGATGCATTGAGCATTTTAGACGCTTTCAGCTCAGATTGACCAAAAATGATGAGTATTTACACACTCATCAATCCCCACACTAAACTATTGCTAGTCCCTAGCAATCTTTTGAGAAAAACTTAATGGATTTGAATCTCTTTACCAAAAGCCATTACTCGAGTAGCCAAATGTTTCAGCTCAAGTAAGAACCATGGTACACCGATAACCATGTGATTTTGAGCAAACCACCGCCTTCCAACGGATTTGATTTGTCTTTACCGTGTCGCTTGCTCGACTAGCCAACTCTTAGATAAATTATCAATATTATCTTTGGTGAGCTGATTACCAATTATGGTTTTTCCATCGCCTTTACCACAAGCCATAAACTTATGGGCTAGCCAACTCTTCACTTTTTAGGATATGGTGAGTAATACCATACAATTTTGGGCAAATTGCAAGTCAATCGATTTGAGATATCTTTACCAAGAGCCGCTTGCTCTCGGATTAGCCAATCCTTTAGTTTATTAGACATGGCGGATCGATAACCAAATGAGTAGTGTAGAACACTTACTCCAAAAAATTTTGGCCAAAAACGGGAATTGGGTGGATAATATATGAAATTGTGAGAATTCCCCCACACTTAGAAATGAATATTGCCCTCAATATTCAAAGTACCGCGGTTATGCCGAAACAAAGAACGAAAAGGAAATACTACGCCATTATTTAGAAAGAAGAGATTTTTTTTTTTTTTTTTTTTTTTTTTTTTAGAAACTTATATATATATAACATGCTGGGCACTCCCACACTAGTGTGGTACACACGGTGAAACCCATGTTTAGCTATCGCTTTTGATTACCGAGTCGCTAGCTTGACTCGA
Organism: Chrysanthemum lavandulifolium; assembly: GCA_022545495.1. NCBI lineage: Eukaryota > Viridiplantae > Streptophyta > Magnoliopsida > Asterales > Asteraceae > Chrysanthemum > Chrysanthemum lavandulifolium. The sequence goes on along the minus strand of CM040243.1, from coordinate 250,663,000 downwards.
ATTCCAATTAATTGGTTCATGGGGAAGTAAGTGGAAGAAACAATCTCCATCGGACTTTCATTGGAAATGTTTGTATAAACATTGAAGCACGTGAAAGTTCCACACCGATGAGATATAGAGACGCATCTTACCACAAATGATAAATGAAAATGCCGGATCAAAATAGTGTCTTCATTCCCAAGGAGTGAAGATGAAGATAATCACAAGATATTTGAGGAAAGGAAGAAAGATTCGATAACAATCAAGATCCATTCTTCATCCTCAAATGTAGACATAACGGAGGAAGGTTGAGGTAGTATCATCAATAAGCAAACTCTTATGAGAGTATACCTTCCTCCGAGCCAATATCATCCTCAAGATCAAAATAGAAATGATCATATTCCTGAGGAGATATGTCATGAGAAAGTTCACCAGAGAACTCCTCGTGAAGAGAATCAATCACAAGATGTAACTGTGAATTCTTGTTCCATCAGAGACTCATCACTATCCTCAATTTGAGTATCAAAGAGTGGATTCCAGAATTAAAGTGAATTCGAGTCGAATTCAAATAGAGGATTAGTGAGAGTTGTTTTGAACTTTTCAGAACAAAGTGATCAACATTCTCTATTGGACCTGCTGATAAGAAGTGAGTGAATGATCATTATATATGAGACTTTCAATTTCTCCTAGGTCGGCTTCAAATTAAAGAGACCATCGCTACTTTCGATGAAAGTGGAATGAAATCGGAGAAAGTCTCAAAATTATCTTTGAACACTCAAGAGGGAAGAAGAATCACACATATGCTCAAAAGTTCCCCGTGACTCTCTGGATCGGGACAAGGTCCTCAACACTAGACTTTATGAATTCGTCCGATTCCTTTTCGTGAACAGGTCAAGAAGCTCGCCCCACGCTTAGAGAGTGAGTGGGAGCTTGGTGTGATAGCGCTTGTTTGAGAATGAATCTCAACTCTGGGATATCCACCGATGAATCGATGAATCTTCAGTGTATCCTCATCATCACCGCCATCGAATAAAACAAAATCTAGAGCTAGATCTCGGGCGCTTTTCATTTGCAATTGATTCCCTAATAGATTTTTCAAAGGCAATTTGGGAATTTATTTTAGCACCGCTTTTGCTAACAAAACTTCCATGGATTTCTCATGAGAGTTTTGTAATGACATAGCCGACTCCTCCTTAAGTTCTTTTAATAACCCGCAGTCTTCGTAGAAGGCCTGCTGTAGTTTCATGAGGAGTCGCTGAATCATTTGGCATCGCGAGGTTGGTCTTGAAACGAATAGTCGAATTGTTGCAAGGAAATGGATTCTGCTTGACAATCCGAGCTAGAGTGAGGACCTCCACAATACTCACAACAAGAGAACTGATGCGGCCGTGAGTCGATGTGCCGGAGTCATAATTGTTATCGTGAACTCGCCCATGACAAGCGTGCTTCCCGATTGACAATCGAATCAGAGTGTGAACCACCACAGATTTCACAACAAGAAACCGCCGAGTCTCACAAAGGTGGTAGCCGATGGAATAAATCGGTTGTGTTATGGTAGGAATAGGATCTTGGTTATAGATGCACTGCTTCCCGATTCCACCATGCTACAACCGGGCAATTGCCACCATTATAAGGACCACCACACCATTGACAACCAAGAGGGTGAGGATAAGTCATGAAAGAATCAAATGGTTTCTAGAGGGTAAGAAATGAAGAATCAAAAGGGTAAGAGGGTAAAGATGAATATTTTGGATTTTTGAAAACATGCCATAAAAACAAAGAATGAAAATATTTTTGGTGTTTTAACACTTCGTGAAAAGTGTTAATGAACTTTTGATATTTGATAACTTTACAAAAACTGCTTAAAAGGTGGTATATGTGCAAGAATGGATCCGAAATGCTTAAAACACGCCATGACCTCCCCGGAATGGCGCTAAAATTTGATTGATGCTAAACCGCTGTTATCTCACGCAGCTAGCCACTCATGAATGACCAACCGTAAGAAACTCAAACAACTCACACACCAATGCAATTTAAATCGAGGAGTATAGGGTCTCCCCGGTCGTTATGTCCCAAATAGCTATGCAATGGATTACCCTACGAATAGTGATCGAGAAATTTGAACGAAAAAGTGATCCGAATTAATTATAACTACGTAAAAGCCAACGAATTACAACGGCTTAAATGCAAATTAAAGGAAATTAAAAAGATAAAATATATTAAATAAATGCTATCACTATAATTAAAATGATGTTTTGTTTTAAGTTTTATAAAACGAATTAAAATCTACGTAACGCATAACCGAAAATGTGAAACTTACACAATATTAAACCTAAAAATATGAAAATGATATTTTACAAACCTAATGATAAAAGAAAATATTGAGAAAAAGAAAATTATTTTTATAACTATTTATCTAATTATTATTAATTAAAACTATTTTTAACTATTAAATATTAGCCTAAAATACAAGAAAATATGAAACAAAGCTAGAAAAATAAAATTAAGACTTAGAAAATCTAAAATAACAAAATAGAATTTTCAAAACTATTTTTGTATTTTTCTAATATTTTCTATTTTCTAGGAATTAAAAACTATTAAAACTAATTAAATTATTTAAAAATACAAATTTAACTAAGAAAATCTAGAAAAATATTTTTTATCTTTTATATTTATCTTAACTTAAGTAAAATGAAAAATTATTTTTTTGGACCTTTTCTTAATTATTTGTATTTAAAGCTAATTAAAAATGCTTAAAAACTAATTTAAATTAAGAAAAATAGCAAACAAGCTTGGAAAAATATGAAAATTTCAGGAAAACTCTAAAATTATATTAGGAATCTAGGAAAAATGGAAAAACAAGGGCTTGTGTGGAGGAAATAGAAACTGATGTGTAAAGTGCTTATAGATAAGCACTTTGAATAAGCAAATGGAAACCTAAGACCACCCACTGAAAACAGGGACTTGAATAAGCTAAAAGAACCTAAATGCAACTAGAATCAACAAGCTATAACCTCTGGATTGGCAAATTGCACAGATTTGATGTTATGAGCTTATGGCTGAAAACAGTTAAAGGGTACCAAGTTTGAGCTTATGCACAAGCTTCAAAATAAGCTGAATATGAAAAACAGATATGGGACTCTATACTAGACCTGGGTAGGTATCTGCAAACCAAAGAGGAGCCTTTGAAGAGCTCCAATGAGCTTTGCACAAGCTCTACAAAATCTGCTTAAAGCCTGTGCAGACTTAATGCCCTGCACAGAGCAATTGACACCATATTGACAAGCTCATATGAAGCTTAAAAAAAATTTGTAAAAATCTAGGAAAATGGTAATGATAAAATAGACCAAGGAGGTTTTTGAAACCACAATTTTCATTGAATTTGACTCAAAATGAGCCCATGAAAAATCAACCTACTTTGGCCAAAACCGAGTCTACAAATATTCGACTTTTGACAAAACTTAAAAGTTGACTTATATGAGTTTTGATTCAATCTATTTAACCGAGAATGATGTATAATGATGAAATGAAGCTAAAACAAGCTAGTTCTATGAATTTTAACACAAAATAAGCTTTTGATCTTGCCAAATCTCAACAGATAAACACTAAGACAGATTTAAGATACATTTGACTTATGAGCTAATGCAGCATACTATTGAGACAAGTATGAGTATGAATGAGTCGAACAAGCCAAAACAACAAGTATTATCCTGCACGTACGACTTATAACACGTATCCAAGAACTAACCCAAACACACCTATACTAACCGCTATGAACTAAAAAATCGAACAAACTGCTGAACCAATACGAATTAAGGATCAAACTAAGTTTAACTATCTTTAATACAACTAAATAAACAAGTAAAAACAAATTATGACTATAACTACCAGCTCAAGCAAAATATGCAAACCAACTTGAAAATTTGAAAATGAGATAAGCACTCACAGAGTCCAACTTGTTGCAGGCCAAATCCAAACCCAATCCTACACTAAATGAGGCTATTCCAACCCAATTCAAAGATCTCAACCTCCCAAACATTGCTCAAATCCAAATGAGCTTAAACAGCTTGACTTTTGTTGACCAACTCACAATTTTGTTTGAAAATGATTTTTGCTTACAAAAGCTTTGATAAGCTTAATTGAAATGATTTGAGTTTAAAAATAAGCTTCGAGAGCTTATGAATAAGAACTGAAACCGATATTTTCAACAAAGGAACTAAAACTTGAACTTAAACCAAACTTGAAATTGATTCTCAAAAGTACAATACAATGATATTTTAACTTAAAGGAGATACAAATAAACCGAAATTACAACATTTTGGCTTAAACTAGTACATTAATTTAAAAACGACATTTAAGAAAAATTAAAAACTAACTACTCTTTTTCTCTCTTCAACCTCCTTTATACTCCAATCATCTCCCACTGTCTCGATCAATTCCCACTTAAATTTCGAGCCATTGATACTTGGAGCATTCTGGCCATAGATTGATTTTTTAAGGAAACATGTATTTGACCACGGGGTTCAAGAAAGGGAGGGAGATGCATTAATTGTATCTTGGATTGTGTGGAGCGGGGGACATGGAAGGTGCTAGTGAGTGGGGAATGGGGTGAAAGGGTGCAGCAGGCTAGTCATATACATGGTGGGTGAAGAAAGGAGGAAAAGGCGCGTCTGCTTTTATTTGACCATGGATTGACCGTATATAATAATAGGGGGTCAAATTGCTTAGTGACAGGGGTCACAAAGGTTTGTGACAAGGTCAAATGGCATAAAGGTTATAATAAACAAGGACCTAATGCGCCAATTCAAATTTAAGGGACCTATGTCGCCATTTATGAAAAGTTGATCCAAGGGTTAAAAGTGACAAGTTTCAAGAATGCAAGGACCAAACTTGACATTTTCCAATTTTCCAGGGCCATTTTGCCAATTTTCAAAGTCAAGGACCAAACTTGTAATTTTCTCAAACTTTTATATTTTTCACCAAAGGACTAAATTTGACAAGTTATGATTTTAAAAGGACCTTTGGTGACTTTCTTTGAAATTTTGACTCGTGGACTACTTTTGACAATTTTAGAAACTTGGGGACTCGAACCGCAATTATGCAAACTTAGCTCATTTTTCATCCGATTTTAAACATTTTGCATCCGAAACATATAAAATGTAATTTTGGAATATTTTCAAGATTTTGATGCATTTCGAGCATTTTAGACGCTTTAGCTCAGATTGACTAAAATGATGAGTATTTACACACTCATCAATAAGTATAAGTGATTTTATGATTTAGTAATACATATGTACAACAACTAGTGTTTAAATATTTGGGTAAATATATACTTAAACTAGTATATACTAAAATGGGTAAAAACTAACAAATGGTATTGACCCATAACCCATGGTTTAATCCAAACCATTTGACTAGGTACATTGAACTCAGGAGATACATTGTATCTAATAAGAAACCCATGGATCAACCCATAACCCATGACCAATGACCCATGACCCATAACCAAAATACCCATGGGTAAAGAGGAGCGTCCCATGGATCCCTAGCTTTACGCCACCGGATCCTCGGAGAGGATCCGGATCCGGGAACAAGAAGTTTTCTCCTCTATAAATAGTGAGCCATTTCTTCCTTTTGGCTCACCACTTTCACACATACTTTCTCCAAGTATTGTACCTTCTAACCACCGATCCTAAGGGATCATTCTATGTAGTTTATCTTTTGTTTTGTGCGATTCTCTAGGTTCCTCTTAAAGGCGAGATCACCACTTGAAGTCGAGCAAGCTCAAGTCCATGAGTTGCCATAAGTCATCATCAAGACAACCGAGGTTCTCTTGTTGATAGTTCTTTCTTCCTCCGTAGAGATGTTGTGTTGAAGGCATTAGTGAAGGATGCCGAAAGAGTCAAGACGAAAGCATTAGTGAAAGATGCTTAACGTCCGTGTCAAAAGCATTGTGAAGAATGCTAAAGGTGTCAAATCAAAGGCATTAGTGAAGGATGCCTAGGAATCAAATCAAGAGGCATTAGGGAAGAATGCCTAGGTCGTATAATTGATGAGGTGCATCGTTATACATATAAGTATTTATTTATTTTCAAGGATGGTGATATCTTTGATGGTGTTGTAACAAGGAGTGGATCTCCTTGAGATTAGGTGTTGTGTTGTGATGGGTAGTAGTTCCTCCATAGTAATGTAACTAGGTGCTTAGCCTAGTACCTAATAAAGGGTAGGTGACGTTGTAATAGGTGTGGTTCACCTTGGAGTGAAAGAACCCGGTGGTTAGCCTAGTACCGGAAAAAGAGTAGCGACGCTAAGGCTTCTCCGCCATAAGGAGATTGGTGTCGTAGTGTTTACGAACTCTCAAGTAGGTGAGGAGTGAGTAGGGCAAGGAAGGTGTCCTTGTAGCCAAACCACTATAAATACCGTGTCATGGTTATGTGCTTCTTACTTTATCTTTCATTTCTCGCTTATATATCTATCTATCAACGTCCAACATAAACAACCAAATAGATTGACATAAGTCGATCTAAATATTTAAAAGGAAGTTTTAAATTGGTAAACTATTCAACCCCCTTCTAGTTTTCCACAATTGGCATCGAGCTTCGTTACCAAGTTTCTTAGAGTATGTTGTACTTTAAAACTTGATACGATCCGTATGTTTGAATACTACAAAGAAGGAAATATTTCAAAACATTTTCTTTTTCTCGCTCATGTTGGACTTTGATAGATCATTCTAACATATTTGTTTCAAGAAATCTTCATGCTAGGATCTCTTCAAACCTTCATTTCTATTCAAAGAATAATGAAGTCAACCTTCGAGAAAGTATCCAAGAGTAATCACAACCTACTTACTCTAAGTACAAAGGATTACTTTAAGAGCTCATGAAGTATTTTGGTATTATGTCTTCATAAGCCAAACCAAGAAGCATAAAGGTATGTTTACTTTTCATTAGATAGCTTACATGATTATGTTGATATCATTGTTCTTTTTGTTTAAATAAACTGCTAGTCTCTTGAAAAAGTCTCTCTTTCGTCACTTTCCCGACTTACTCATCATCGGGAATAGTATTCTTTTTTATTTCATCAAAATAACGCTGTCGTCACAAATGGATCCTTAATAATTAACTTATCAAATCACGTCGACCAAAACATCTTTTTATTTGAAATCTTTAAACTAATTTTGTTCCGTAAGCTAGTTTATAGCCTACTACAAAATTAAAGCCAAACAACCCTTTTTCTCGTCTACAAGAGCGGATCCTCTGTTGTACTAGCCGATCCCAAATACAGGGATCCGGGGAACCGTGAAATGTAACACGCCTATACGCATTTCAAAACATCACTGCACCGCTTCCCTCTCCCACATAACACAAAATGACCCAACAATTGATTTCATCCTCATAGGACTCCAAATCCTCAAGTATTCATCACTTGAACACCATTGTAAGTAATTACACTAACTTGTTCTAATTTCAATCATCCTCATCCTAGGGTTTATGGTTACACAATTTCTAATTAAATTAATTCAATTAGGGTTTTAAAAATTAATCATTAAAAGGGGCTTTTAACACAATTAGGATTACACCTTGTTCACAACATTGTTAATACAAATCAAAATCATAAACCCATCTCAACTAATTTTACCTAATTAGAATATTTTTGTTTCTAAGACCAACCATGCCTAAAGCCACTCAACAAGACCACCATGATACCGTCCATTACCTCACCCATTACGATCGGGAAGAAGGACTATCAAAAACCGATCGCAAAGTCTTCAAAAGACTTGAAAAACGAATTATTCACGAAGGTCGTAGTAAAGGAATGTTTCCTTGAAGATACCGACATTCATCAAGTTTTCTCAAGAATCAACTTTGATTGTCTTCATGACATTGATGAACAAATTTGCCCTGCTTTCATCTTTGAATTCTATAAAAGCATTAGGATCATTCAAACGCCGATGATAGCATTTCAATCGCCTTTATCATCAATAAACGAAACTTCATTCTACCTCTTAACACCTTTGCTCAAATTCTTCGCATTCCTTGTGAAGGAATTTGTATGTATTCTCAAGATTGGGCAATTAACGCTCAAAACCTTGAACTTGATTCTAAACCTATCTACAATACTCCTCTCGATGATCCCGAAACCATTCGAGATACTATCTTCAAGGTTAGGACCGACCAATCCTGTTACAACCGAAACAAAAAGCTCATTCACCGAGATCCTTATCAAATGGAACTTTTCGAAATGCATCCCATATTTAGAAAATGGGAAGAAATCCTTAGGGAAAACGTCATTAGCCTAGTTGGTAACAAGGATCATCCAAATGCATGTCTTGTGCAAATGATCTATTGTCTTATCCACCAAAAGCCATTTAATCTCGCCTGTTACATGGTAAAGAGAATGGTCGGGGTATTCAAAGCTTCCAACATGGTACTTCCATATGGTATGCTCCTAACACGACTTTGTAAGTATGTTAGTGCAGTGCAACCATCTCCTATCAACAATGATCATTTCTTTGCCGATCACGTAATGGTACCTCTTACCAAAATACCCTCTAAACGGTTCATGGTTAATGGAAAGAAACCTAAAGCTCTCTCGGATTCCTCGGAAGGCGGAGAAGAAGAAGATGGAGAAGAAGAAGATGTCGACCCCATATCTAACATTGAATTGGAACCCTTTGATTACTATGAACAATTTCCAACCATTCCAAACGAGACCGCGAAATTCAAACAATTAAGGGGAATGATTCAAAATCTAGCTTATAACCTCACAAAGTCGGGAAAGAGGAAAAGAAAGAGTTGACGAAAGAGACTATAGGATTATGATTGTCTTGAGACACTTAATTTGTGTATGAATGATTATGTTTTTAGCACGCTTTGTTCAGGTTTCTCTTGGATATTATTGTTACTACAATTATCTATGATATGTCGTATGTGATAATTTGTTTACCTTGTTGTTTAAATTACATGTCATATGTGTATATTGATTAGTGCAAAATCTGCATTAGCTGCTCTAAAGGTAATTATAACTAGCCGGATCCCTCCCATAAGGGAACCGTGAGATCCGTGACTGCTGATGAGCTATACAGATCCCCTTACATCAAAACAAATCACTAGATCACCCCACATAAGTCTAACATAAGACCTTAGAGCCAGCTAAGTCTTGCCCTAACATGTGATAGCTTGACACTCACCCATGGCTCACCTAGGACTTAGTTCAAGATTTCTTTTGATTTATCAACACATCAAAACTCACCATGTTTCCGCTTCAATACTCACAAATTGTTTTTCATTTTTCAAAACACTTAGGTGGACATATTGAACAATTTTAGAAAATTGTTTATAGTCATCCTTATCTCAAAATGGGTCAAAATTAGTTTTTCAATTCTTTGATTTTTAAGGATTTTCAAATTCCATCTCAAGCTAAAATCGATCTCTAGGATCATTTATTATGACTTGACACCACCAAAACTCTTAGTGTCATCCTTGAACATCCATTGGTAGTCATTTAGTCCCATTTTCCTTCCATAAAAGCAATCATTTGCTATAACATTCATTACTCTTGATCATTCAAGTACACCTCACCTTAGATACTTAGGAGGACCAAACACTCAAGATGATATAGGTTTTAGCTCTTAGAAACTTCATTTCTAACCCTTCATAATCGCTGAGAGCCGGATCCTCGTAAGAGGGAACTGTGGATCCGGTGATGATTATGTCAACCATAGCCTAAACAATCATTTCAAGCTCATCTTGCTTACTTGAACACTCCACCTCATCTTTATTAAGTTCCTAGATCGTGAAACTCTGAACTTCAATCTTGTGCATGTTAATCATCACATTTCTAAGAATCTTAGTGGCTTAAGTCTTAAATACACTTGCCAAATTCCTCTCCTTATAAGTCATATTGATAGAACACCTTAGTCATCAAACACAACACAATTCTCAGCAATTACCAACATCTTCCTTAGTCATTTCATCATGAGAAAAGCTCCTAGTGCTAACTCATCCACCCAAGAACCACCCAAGAAACTTGCTAGGGTTATACACGAAGTTTCCTCAACCGAATCATCTCCGGTTAAGTCCACAAATGCTAGGTTTTCCCCTACACCAAAGAAACCAATCAAACTAATCCCCACGAGGATTGTTCCCACAAGGATATCATCACCAAACTATACTAAACCAAACATACCCTCTTCAACTCAACCAACATTATTGGTGCCTAGAGCCACCTCACAATCATCTCCACATTCCCACAACTTAGAGGACTTACCTCCTTGCCATCTCATCTTCCACCACTACCAACAAATTCACTTGAAAAGGTTGTGCACAAAACCAAAGTGTTGAATCAACACTTGCACCAATATCAACCTCTCCTATTCCCCCAATAGTCCATTTTGGATTATGAGGAGACATCAAAGTCAACCACCCGACCACATGGAAGTTGACGCTTCTTTACCTCCACCCTCAAACATTGTTGAGCCAACACTTAATGAGCCTCCACCAATTCCTCCCTCATTTGAGGATCCTCAACCCACCTCACTTGAACCTCCAATCCAAGAAGCTCAAAACCATGACAAGGATTGCTATCATTATCAACATGTTGAAAGGTTGATACATGAACTACGTGAAGAGCAACGTTTCATGTTTTATCACCTCTCGAACGCTTCAAGAGGTCAACAAACCTAAACAACCATGAGCCTAAAGTGGTGTCCTAGTCTTAAGTTCAAACTTAGAACGTCTAGGAATCCCATTTTATCCTTAAGAACGTGGTTACTTCTTAAGTTCAGGTGACTTGTTAGTATTAGTAGAAAATGTATGGCTAGATCATTCTCTTAGTTTTAGAGATTTGTTTGATTATCTCTTGGTTTTATTGAATGATTACTTATATGCCATGTTACTTTGTGCTTATGCTTGCTATTTATATACATATCTCACCTCATTATTAGCATTGTTTGGCATATCTTCATTGTCAAGAACCTCGTCACCGCATGACCTGCATCCCTTCAATGCCTAGACGGATCCCTCCACAAAGGGAACCGTGGGATCCGTGGTACGTAAGAACCATTTTCTACTAACTTGAGTCTCATTTGCAGGAAATTATGCACTATACTCTTGTTTTCTAACCTTTATTTTGTAGATTTTCAAAATACACATGAAGATTGTTGACACCATAAAGCTAGGGGGAGCTTTGTGTCAAACCATATTGCAAAACCATTTGCAAACATAATCCTTATTTGGATTATACTTCATGACACCCCATTGCAAAGTTACAATCTTCAAGGGGGAGCATGTTTGTCACAAGGACGAACCGTTTGCAAACATAATTGCAAAACATTAGCTTACTTAGTTTTATGTACTTGACGCCCTCACAAAGGGATGGACTCGTCAAGGGGGAGTTAAGACGAGAACCATTCCCGTCACTTACTCACTTTACATCTTTTCTTTTCTTTACATGTTTTTCTTAAAACTTTATGTTAGTTTCTTTTCGACGCCTTTTGTTTCGACAAAAAGGGAGAGAAGAGTAAACTCCAATTCAAACTTTTACTTAATTTTAGTTTTTCCTTAAAATAATTTTAATTTTGTCATCAACAAAAGGGGAGATTGTTAATACAAATAAGCCGTAAAAACGCTTTATTTATATTTTACGATCTTCTAATATTTTGTCGATAACAAACGAAAATCATTTTAACAAAACAAATAAAATACTTAAACTGCTTGAGCCAATAGTTTTCTAACACACTTACGCTTTCACATAAAACACTAAAACAAGTATAAGTGATTTTATGATTTAGTAATACATATGTACAACAACCGGTGTTTACATATTTGGGTAAATATATACTTAAACTAGTATATACTAAAATGGGTAAAACTAACAAATGGTATTGACCCATAACCCATGGTTTTATCCAAACCATTTGACTAGGTACATTGAACTCATGAGATACATTGTATCTAATAAGAAACCCATGGATCAAACCATAACCCATGACCCATGACCCATAACCAAAATACCCATGGTAAAGAGGAGGTCCCACGGATCCCTAGTTTACGCCAGCCGGATCCTTGTGGGAGGGATCCGTGATCCGGGAACAAGAAGTTTTCTCCTCTATAAATAGTGAGCCATTTCTTCCTTTTGGCTCACCACTTTCACACATACTTTCTCCAAGTATTGTACCTCTCAACCACCGATCCTAAGGGATCTTTCTATGTAGTTTGTCTTTTGTTTTGTGTGATTCTCTAGGTTCCTCTTAAAGGCGAGATCACCACTTCTTGAAGTCGAGCAAGCTCAAGTCCATGAGTTGCCATAAGTCATCATCAAGACAACCGAGGTTCTCTTGTTGATAGTTCTTTCTTCCTCCGTAGAGATGTTGTGTTGAAGGCATTAGTGAAGGATGCCGAAAGAGTCAAGACGAAAACATTAGTGAAAGATGCTTAACGTCCGTGTCAAAAGCATTAGTGAAGAATGCTAAAGGTGTCAAATCAAAGGCATTAGTGAAGGAGGCCTAGGAATCAAATAAAGAGGCATTAGGGAAGAATGCCTAGGTCGTATAATCGATGAGGTTCATCGTTATACATATAAGTATTTGTTTATTTTCAAGGATGGTGATATCCTTGATGGTGTTGTAACAAGGAGTGTATCTCCTTGAGATTAGGTGTTGTGTTGTGATGGGTAGTTGTTCCTCCATAGTAATGGAACTAGGTGTTTAGCCTAGTACCCAATAAAGGGTAGGCGACGTTGTAATAGGTGTGGTTCACCTGGAGTGAAAGAACCCGTGGTTAGCCTAGTACCGAAAAAGAGTATGCGACGCTAAGGCTTCTCCGCCATAAGGAGATTGGTGTCGTAGTGTTTACGAACCTCAAGTAGTGACTCGAGGAGTGAAGTAGGCGAGAAGGTGTCCTTGTAGTCGAACCACTATAAATACTCGTGTAGGTTATTATGCTTCTTTACTCTTTATCTTTCATTACACGATATATATCTATCTATCAATGTCCAACATAAACAACCAAATAGATTGACATAAGTCGATCTAAATATTTAAAAGGAAGTTTTAAATCGCAGAAACTATTCAACCCCTTCTGCTTTTCCACGTGTTTCTAACAAAACATGCTAATATAAGAGATCAAGTTTATATATGTCACTCCTGCTTATGGAATCCTACTATATATTGTATGATCTCTTTGTAATTTTGTTCTGCCATCTTCATATAGTTTTTAAGGATTTTTTTAAGAGAAAAGAAAAAAAAAATGATTTTTTGTTATATCTTTAGATATTTGAAATTTTGAACTACAACCACTCTTTAATCATATACGTATAAATAGTTGAAAACTACAATGGTGGCATAAAGAGGCGTTTTAATGGAAGCCATTAATTATGATCAAAACAAAACTTTTGTTATATATATCTATATTTATATTTATATTTATTTATATATCTATATCTATATTTATTTATACTTCTTTATAAAAAGTTTAGGATATTCAAAATATAGTAGTCTTAAATTTTTTAAGACAAAAAACATTTCTATAAAAAAAAAGTTACTTTTACTAAGCATAAAAATTCAGCGTACACATAATTATAAGTTACATTTAACAAAACATTAATTTCTTAAATTTTCATACTTATAACATCCTCAAATATTGATGCATCTCATTTAAACCATATGAAGACTTGTAAAGCCTATTAAAAACTTGTAACAGCTCAATAAAGTCGAGCCTTGCCCCAACCTTAAGTATACATACTGCACATAAGCGTATCACACACCAAACACATAAAAAAACACACACACAACCTACTGCCGTGCCTCTCTGGCCACTTACTTTAAGACCACCGCCAACGCTTCTCCACCACCGGAGCACTCCACCACAAGACCCCTCCACCACCGCACCACTCCACCACATGAACCTCACATCAACATAGAAAGCCCCACCACTACAGAGACACGACCATCATAAGTCTTTTTCAAGTTTTGAGGTATTATTGAGTTTTATGATCTATGTATATTAATTATGTCTTGAAAGTTTTCTTTTGGATTTTATTTGTATATATGATAATTTATAATATTTTAGTATTTTTTTTTGTCACAGTCGCCGACTGAATATGTGGATGTTATAACATTTTGGTGTTTTGAAGGATTTATGAGTTTGTTTCTATAGATCTATATATTTTGCAAGTTTTCAAGATTTGTTTTACTATAGATAAAAGTTGTTATAGTATTTTTGGGTTTTTTTAGATCTACTCATCGTCGGAATCAGCCGTTGCAGTTGCTGAAACGGTTGTTGTCGTCACCGGAATTTAATGTTGCATCCGGAAATGTATCATTTGCTTTTGATATTTTAGTTTCATTATTTATAGGTTTAAGTTGTATTTTGGTTGTTTTTACGTTTTCACTTTTTATATTTTGCATTCATTTTTTACAGTTTCATATTTCAAGTTGTATTTATGTGGATTATATAGCGAGTTGTGATTGTTAATGGTGGCAAGCAATGCTATTTTTAAATTGGTTTTATTATTGACTAGAGAGATTAAATAAGAATGCTAGTATTTAAATTCTTAACTTTGGTACATTTATTATAAACAAATGTAATAAATTAAAATACATACTTCACCGGAAATTAAAATAATGAAAGTTATCAGAAAAAACATGTATATGAAAAACATTTGTTTGCCACAAAAGAGTCATCGAAGATCATCAAAGATCATGCAGGCATTCTTCTAAATTTCTATATCTAAATATACTAGATATAATGATGACATTCCTTCAGACCAAGACGTTCCTAATATAAAACGGTTTTTTCAATTACAGTGCATCGTAGGCACACGTTAAAAGCAGATCCCACACGCACCGCTGATCGGTCCCCATTATCCCCGCTGCAGCCTTACAACCACTTACCGCGACTCGTGATTTATTTACATCCGACTACGGACCTCTTTAACACGCGCCCTCAAGCATGTTTTAAAAAATCCTATAAAAAAATTTAGGAGTACAACTATTCATCTTTATATATAATAAAAGAAAATAATTTTGAATTTCATAACCCTTATTCTGACGTCATATATTGACGTCATTAATACACGTGTAAACATTCTAGCCTCCCCCTTTTCTAATATACCATTGTCAGTTTATCACCGTAAAAATTACCAATTATCACCATAACCGGTTGAAACCCTTGTGTTTTTCTATGACGATTTCTAACAAGAACAGGCTAAACAACAATGTGTTTATCCATACGGGTACGGTATTGAAATTATTTAAATTGTATGATTATGTGATTTTTTTTTATAACCGATTCGTTTTAGGGCTTTCATTAATTTGAATCTTCATTTTAATTTGTATGATTCTGTTATTTTAATCTTTGTGTTTCGAGGTTTTTTATCATGATCATTCATATTAGGGTTTTTGTTATGATGATTCATTTTAGGGGTTTTGTTAATTTGAATCTTTATATTAGAGTTATGTTTTATTAGTAGTGTTCTTTGCAGTTCTTTGTACATTGTTAAAATTTAGAGCTATTTTGTTGGTCAATATGTAAGCCACTGCTACAATCCCAGGTTTTTAGTCTTACCGGTTTGCCTTCTTTTTTTTCTTTCTGTTGGAATAATGATCGATTACATGTAAATGTAAGATTTTTTTTTGAAAATCTAATAACCGTGATATGGAAAGCAAGTAATCCACCACAATGTACAACTAAAAAAGAGCAAGTTTTATATATAAGAGACGCATGACATCATCATGTGTTTTTTCAAAATAATAACTGTATAGAAATGACATGGTTTAGTGATTCGCTTATAGGAAATAAAATTTTTGTTTTAGAAGAGGCACATGACATCACGGGTATTTAGAATACACAATGACACGTTGCATAACTTTGTAGTTTTATGTGATGGATTACTTAGTTTGTATACCATCTTTTGTTTCGAACCCAAAGGGCATTCGCGAAATTCCGTTAATATTTTCACTACTACATGAAAGTACAAGCCTAATGATGGTAAATAGACTAATCCTTAATATTTGTAGCTAAAGTACCTTAAGATGTGTGTTGTTATGTACTAGCACCTGGTTTCCTTCTGCCCCTGCTCATATGCGCTGGCTCACTCGAATTGAAGTGGCTGCACACTTGAAGAAAAAGATGAACTTCTCCAAGAACTTTTTGTTTCACCCATATAGGTTTTCTGATGTTTGAATCCACTTCACAACTTTATTCTTAAAAAGGTATAGCTTTCATAACGGGTGAATTGGGTGGCGGGTTGTCATTCAATAGTATGCCATTTTATGTGCGGGTCAAAACAACGAGAAGTGTTTAACCAGTTACTTAGGGTCAATTTTGCAACCCGCCAACATCTGTTTCTCATTTTTTAGTTTCGTAGAGCTAAAGGTTCAAATTTTACTCCTTACATGACAAACACGTAATCTATTGACCTCTCACATTGTATTATTTGGACGTATTGTATCCTAAAAGTGGGTCATGTACATCGCCTACACTTGTATCTACTTGTAACTATATAGTAGTAACCCATTGCAAATGCCATTTTGGCTCCTTACATTACCCTTGTCACCAACATGTTCTGCTTGTAACATTGCCCCTGGCCATTCATTAATATGTATCTGCCAAGTATTTGTAGTTTTGTACCTAACAGATGGTGGGTTATTACTGTTAAAAAAAGTTGTCTTGCATACCATATATATGTGGTAGCGGGATTAATTTGGATTCGTATTTATGCCTGTTATGTTAAACACATGGATCGATTAATGTAAGATAGCAGCTTGTATTTGGGTCAATAGTTAGTGGGGTCATGAATCTATCTAAGGCGCACAAACAGGTTTTTTTTTGCAGCTTGGGCCATCTGAGAGTTATGTTACAGATGCCTGTTCAAATGTCATAACGAGCCGTAGGTTGAACTAAGTTGCTTGTAGATATTAAATTTAATTCTTCTTTGGAAAACTAATTAGCGGGTCATCACTTTCAAAGTTATTAGTTGTGTACATTTAATTAGCATATGTATATCTGTTGTTTTTGCTTTTGTAGCTATGCCATTTTTTTTTTTTTTTTTTTTTTTTTGACTTTTAGGTGTTTTGGTCTTGGCATTTGTTGTAATGTTCGCTTGCTGCATTTAAAATAGACTTTAGTCATAGTCCCAATTCGTTATAATTAACTTAAAAGTGACACTTACTATATACAAAATAGAAACTGTCATTTTTTGGTTGTTTGGTTCTATTAAAGGTGTGTTTTTGGTTCATTTTAAGTGGTGTTTGGGGCTGCTGCAAAAGTGATTTTTTCACGTGGTGTTTGGTTCTATTAATGTTATTTTTTGTTCTGTTAAAAAATGCAGTTTTAAGTAGTGTTAGGGTAGTTTAAAGTGGTGTCTGGGCTGCTGAAAAAAAGATATTTTTAGGGTCGTTTTAGGTTGTGTTTGGGGCTGCTGCAAAAGTGCACTTTTTTGGGTTGATGTAATGTTCGTTTGCATGCATTTCAGGTTATGAAAGTGGATATGGGGGATCTTTTACAAAACTAAGGCATTCAACTAAGGCTATTAGTTAAAGAAATTATTCATCCCTTATTTGATGTAGATCTTTCAATGCAGCATTACTTGCTGTCACCAAAAACCACAATGTATCCTGTAATCTTTATATGTAACTATTCTATCTAAAATACATGATTTGCATGGCTTGACTATGAGATATGTAATATTAGTACTTGGATTTATAACTTAGATAGTATCTTGCATGTAATATAGACTTTTTTTTGCCACCCGCGAAACCCGTGGGTCTATAGTCAAGTTTAATATATACAATTAATTGATATACTAACACATACATCTATTGACTTGTTAATACCAACAATGTCCAATTAATGCGATTGTTAAAGGACCTCAATGAAAAATTACAATTAATAATACTTTATGTAAAAACAAATCAACTAAAAAAATATAAACGGACAAAGCTACAACAAGTTGATTGGTTAGCACATAATTAAATTCTTTAAATTAATCTTAGTCCTTTTATCCCATACGACCACACAATAGGACACAATACAAGTGACAAAATTCAACACACAAAACTATAACCATGTTTATAGATCACATGCGGGCCGTCTTTGAGGGTGTGCCAAAGTGGCGATAAGCGACAATGTCAGCGTTTAGATGAAAAGTTTGTTCAGCGGAACACCCAACAAGCGTTAGAATATTGTCTCACCGCTCCAATCTAAACGCTTACGGATTAAGCGTTCCACAGCCGCTTTCAAGGCGTTTAGTTTATAAATTACATATATACCCTCATTTGTTTAATCATTTATTTTATTTTAATATGTATACGACCTTTTTCGTAATTTTAATTTATAATTACTCTACATACCACGCTATCAAACACATTTTTAAACAAACAACTACAACATCACTAACTGCCATCAAGCATCAACTATCGCTTACTACTTTACTACTGCTATCTGCTACACGTCGCCAAACATAATATCTTATAAACCATGACACTTTATATATAATATTGTTTAACGAAAAGCTCATTATATAATTTCGATGCAGGCGCCTTCAAAAATTTTCTTTTATCTACGACTACCGATCGATCACGCTAATTCACATGCACAAATTGATTGTCCCACATGCATTTTGAGATCTGACCGGAATATATGAAAAGAAAGGTAGATCTATGCTAGGCAACCGGTGAATGAAGCATATTGGAGGAAGACGAGATTGTAGCGAAAGATCGATGATAGTAGAGGGAGACAAACAACAAAGGAGAGGAATTGAAAATAGATGAGTTTTTTTTTTTTTTTTTTTTTTTCATCTGACTCTTTTGTATACAATATGGGTGAGAAAAATGGGTTCCATCTTACCGAGCTGATGACGGGCTCATGTGATTGGCTACGTTTATATTCGAAAAGTCAAAAAAAATTGTTGTAATAATACTTGTTCATTTTCCCTTATTATTTTTATTTTTACCTTATAAAAAAAAATATGTATCATATCTGATGATTAAAGGTGTAGCTTTCTTTAGCATATTACTGACTACCGTTTATGTATTTTTACAAAATCACGTTTGCACCCTACTATTAATATATAAAATAGTTTGTCTTTATCTAAAAAATTTCGAACCTAAAAATCATGCTATTTGTAAAGTTATTGTCACAAAATGCATATAGCAAGTATTGCTCGCAAAAATTTTAGTTATAAAGAACTTGCTGTAAATCGCAGCAGCGGATATCCGTTGTTAACAACTCAATAATGAGTCTCTCTAATAAACCATATATAAAGATACAAATAAATTAACTTTTTTTCCTAACATTGCATGCCCTATCTCATCTAACACTGATTAGGTGAATTATAACTAATTTAAACATGTGGTTACAAACTTACAATTAGGGATTTAAACGGATTAGATATGAATCGGGTTGCATTCATAACCATCTATTTTTTCATCATCCATATCAATATTCATTTAAAGTCATTTCAGTCATCTAGTATTATGGTTATTGCTAATCATATATTGATATATTGTCACGTAAAAACATACACGTTAAGCACACACATAAGCGTCAAGATAAATATATTTTTATTCCACACACAAAATGAAAATCAATTTGTAAATTTGATTTGTTAGTTATTTATTTATGTTATATTAGATATATATTATTGTATAATATAATCGTGTTGGTTCGGTTATTGCGGCTCGATTTTTGGACAAATACATAAACCGAACCGAAATTTTTGGTTTTTGAGAAAGTCAAAAACCGAACCATTGGCTTTTAGTTTCGGTTGGTTTTTCCGTTTTAGCGATTTTTCCTTCACACCTATTAAATGGAGTCATTCAGCGGACGACAAATCATCCATATTCGATCCACTAAACATCCATATCCATATATGCATTCATTCTTTATCAATTTACTTCATCTGTATCCGCTAATAATGAATGAATCGGATGGATATCCATTAACTTCAACACTTAACGGTTGAAATAATTACTCATGAAATTTAATTTGTTTAAAGTGATGTTTGAAAATTAATTTGTAAGTTAGACTTTGTAAAATTTGAAAGCTCAGAAATTAATTTGTAAACCAAAAACCTGATAACATAAAAACGTATATTTTTTTTCAATAAAATGTTTGATAAATTAATTTGTTAAATGTAATTATGTACGTTACCAGTTATTTTATGTTTTAACAAATTGAGATATTTAAAAACTTTATGAATCAATTTCGTTTTGAAACTCTTGTTTAAAATAAAAGGCAAGTTGATATATCCAAAGCAGTTATTTATTTCAAGATTATTTTCAGAAAAACTTCTTGTAACTCTAAAAAGACCCCAGTCTAAAGCAGACCTAAAATGTTACTATGATTTCTATACTTGCATCGTTGCATGCCTAGTATTCTTACTAATTTAGTGGACAAAGTCATATGAACGTTATCTTTATTTGAAAACGGAAAATTTATATTGTTATGCGCATTATCAAATTAGTATTCTTACTAATTTAGTGGACATTAAAAATGCATTAGTTATAGTACATTTATTCAACTCGATTTTTTAATTAAAAATGCATTAATAAATAATAATTGAACTTAAAAATTACTTTAGCTAATCGTGATTTCTAGTTTAACGAACATAAAGTTTTCTTTTTATACATTTTTTTTCATATATAATCCATCACATAACGTATAAATACGGATAAATTATGAAATAGAAGTTATTAGTATAAAAATGACAACCATAGTCACAGGTACGTAATTGATGATGGAGATCAAATATTTATTATCCTCAATTATTCGTCACCTCTGTTGATGACATGGGTTTCTTACCATGTTTCTTGGGTATTTATGAATTTATTCACAGTGTACGGATTTAATATATGCAATAACTTTCAGTTTTAACACATGATTGTTGATATATTTAGTTTTCACACATTGCTTTAAACTTTACAATTACACAAGAAAAGCATAAAACAAATTTGAAAGCGATTGCACAAAAACCTAATTAACGAGATTGCTTTATATTAAAATCGAGTGTGTTCCCTTGTGGGACTACGTTAGCTATCGGGTATTCTACATTTATGCTGCGCCGAAAAATGGTTAGCCATTGCTATTATGATTTTGCACTGCACGTATCGATATCTTCAGATTCCAGAATCACAAAATGAATCATTCGTGTTCTATTTGTAGCCAACCATTTCAGGAAATATCCCAACTAATTAAGCAATTCATACATCATTGAAGATGCCAAGAAGATCGAGTTGCATTAATGCTTTATGTCTTTGATGTCTCATACTCTCATCCCTGGTACATCAACTTTCAAAGGATGAACAGCGATACAAAAACTTGTTACCATCAGTGAAGATACCAAGGATCGCGAGGGTCGGGGATTATGTGACATCATATGATTTTGACACATTAATAATGCTGACATTTTAATTGTTCGAAAATGAACTAAAGCTCCTATGAGGCGTACTACGCAATATTGATTAATATTTATCCATGTTGCATACCGAATAGTAATAACCCGTTCAAGAGTTTATGAATGACCTTGCAAGTTATTCTTCGTACATGCATGTAAGTAAGTTTCAAATGACTACACTTCGTCGTTTCAAAGTAAACTTGGTACGACATCTCGTCCCTAAGATGTAGTTTCATTTTTGTTGTCACTTAAAAATTTGGGGCGACATTGTGTATGTAGATTAGGGGCGACGTAAAGCAAGGGCCCACCAACATTCAGCGGTGAAACACTAAAAGGGACGACACACTTTGCTATTAGGGCTGACATTATCGTCCTGCAGATTATTATATGTATAAAAATACCCATTTAATGCTACTAAACTTGACTCGGAGGATCGCGATGGAATGACAAACCGTGTCGTCATCGCGTGCAATCGATGGCGAATTAAATGCCATTAAATTGGCCGGTAGAAATTATTTCAAACCTCGATTTTGTTTTGTGAGTGGGGGATATTTTAGTCCACTGCATTTATCTTTTATAACATCATTTATATTTTACCCCCCATGCTTTCATCCTCTTCATCATCTACACGAATCATTCAATCTCAAAGCATCATCATCTCCTCAACAATCATCCCTGGAAAAAAAATCTGTTGATGAACATCTGCACACTCATGGTCTCGAAGCCATTCTTGTTTGGCCCTTTCTTTTTTCCTTTTTTCTTTTACTACTCCAATGGTACACATCATTAAGGTGGTTAGTGATGGCAGTGAGTATTGCAGGCTTTACATATATGACGTTGAGGTAGCATTGGTCGAATGATCTCCGTATCTTTATAAACGTAATTAATACTCAAACTGTTTTTTGCCAAACTGTTTTTTGCCATATCTTGCCAAGTGGGACCCACACAATCCTAACCAGCAACACATATATGGTGAATGGCAAACTTGCGCTTGTTTATAATATCTATTGGCAAAGGAGGGTCCTTTTTTTTGAAATAATGAATGGCAACTTTACCTTTTTTTATATAATTTGGATGGCAAGTTTGCGTAATAAACCTTTTCGTAATCTAACATTTCTTTACTAATTTGGGTATCGGTTTTTGCATAGATGTGAATGCTATGACATGTACAAAGAAGTGGTTCCATTTGCTGAAGCATGGTCGTGGCAAAAATCAATAGTTGAAGAACGAAAGAAATTGATTACTATCGACGACGATATTTCAGATAGTTTGATTGTGTTACAACATGAGCCTGTTTATACATTGGGTACTGCTAGTAGCGAAAATAATTTGAATTTTAATGTTAAGGATTCGCCTTTGCCCTTGTATCAGACGGAACGTGGCGGTGAAGTTACTTACCATGGCCCAGGACAGGTAAATTTAGCACGTATTTATCGAAATATGTTTTATATGATGGAAGTTCAGTTTCCTTCGGGTTTCGAGAATGGATGTTGGAGTCATGACATTCTGTTTTTTCAAAAATTATTCGTTTGCAAAACTGCGTTTTGTAGATGAGAATAATACTTTTTTCTATAAGGTTTTGAAATTATGCGTTTTTGCAAATGCAATAATCACATAATCTGCTCTAGAACGCAACCCCAAACACCCTTTTAGTTAGTATAGTTAGCTTAGAGATTATTAGTTAACTTTGCTTTTAACAGTTGAGTTATGCAATTAGTAATGTTGAAAACTCCTAAGTTGCTAGTGCATTGTAGGTTGTAAATTTTTAAATTTTTAATAACAAGAGTTGTTGCACTGTAGCTAGTGATGTACCCACTACTGAATCTGCGATACCAAAAGATGGATCTTCATTGGTACTTGAGGGCACTAGAGGAGGTAGTCATTCGTGTTCTTTCCTCAACCTTTTCTCTAAAAGCTTCTCGGGTTGAGGGTTTAACTGGTGTTTGGGTTGGTAAGTTCTGTGCTTATTCAGTTGGTGTATGCTTCACAGCTTGTTGTTTGCTTATTTTGTTTGGTTTTCTTATTTTGTTTGGTTTTTTTAGGGGACAAGAAACTAGCAGCAATTGGGATACGAGTTGCTCGATGGCTAACATATCATGGATTAGCATTGAATGTCACCACTGATCTTTCACCTTTTAATCAAATAATTCCTTGTGGAATACGAGATCGAGGTGTTGGAAGCATCAAGGGGTTGCTTAATGAGCATTTTTCAACATACGATGATGATAAACTCATTGATATTGTTCATGAATCATTACTAAACGAGTTTTGTGAAGTTTTCCAAGTTGATTTGTTCCAACAGCCTGTATCAAAGATTAAGTTTCAAGAGAAATAACAATGAATTTGCCTTTAACATTCAACACATTTTACTTTCTTTCTGAATTTTTGATTGCATTTTACTAACCAAGAAGGTAGACGTATTGCATTTGACTAGTATCAGACCAGGATGATTGTTGAGGGAGATGATGATGTTGGGGAGATGAATGATTTGGGTAGATGATGAAGAGGATGAAAGATGAAGGGGTAAAATATAAATGTGTTATAAAATATAAATGTGTATGAATTAAAATACTCGACTACAAAACAAAATCGAGTTTACACTGCACAAGGGGACCAATCCCGGCGTTTAATGGTACTGTTTGACTAAAGTGGCGATGATTATCACTGCAGGTTCATCCCATCAGCGATCTCCGAATCTGAGTTTAGGTGACCAAGCGGTGTATTTTAGTCTTATTTATATACATATAAAGCATTTAAGACCATATATCTTAATTTTTTTAGATTTTCAAAAATGGATTTTAAGGCAATTACAAATCACTAACCACTTAGGTACAATCAATTGGTACACAAACACATACAAAAATTTGACTGGTTAACATCTAATTAATGTTATTAATAAAACATCTTGTGAAGAAAGAATACAAGTTAATAAACATATTATACAAACCAATATTACACAAAATGCATTCATTTTCAAAGTTTGAAAACATCCTCAATTCTTACATCTTTCAGCAAAATAGACAAAAATATATTTCTTGAAATGAAAATTGAATTGGTACATCTCTCGTTCCTTGTTGTACAAAATTGTAAGGCACAAAACTAATACAATTACATGATGAACAAAAACATTATCAATACATAACTACGTCGAAAATAAAATTTAATTCATAAACATTATAATATAATAAGAATATCAACAAGAACCATCCCAATTGTTGCTTCTGAATTATAAATAGAAGCACAATAATCAAATTACTATGTATATAATTAGTAGCTAAAATAATATTATTTATATATTCTTCGCAATATCTAAAATCTAAAACAAACAGACACAGGCACAACAGAACACCATGAAATATTATGTTTTCTTCCAAAACGAACCAGACCAATCCGCCGTTCAGTTGTAGTGGCAAAGCCAAACCCAGTAGATTTTAGTCTAAACCCGGCAAAAAGCAATGAAATGGTTTTTCTTTTGGTGCAGCGAGTTGACTATGAAGGTTTATATTATGACATGAATATGACAAGTAACCATGGAAAAGAAAACTAGAAAGAGGCATGTAAAATTAGAAGAAATAAAGATAGTAAGATACGAGTTAGGAGGCGTTGAAAAAGTAGCAAAACTACAATAATATAAACTAAAAACCCTAATGTAAATTTGTAGGTACTAAACTGGATACTTCAATTTGTCAATTTATCAAGCCCATTAACAATCATCAAGTAAATCAGGTTAACGTAACGCAACCATTTATCTTAATGTTATATTATGAGAAAATCGTTTAACTAATAGCTTATACAAATTAAAATACTTTCAAAGTAGTACATTTTGGGTATCGCAGGTTTAAATTCGACATCAAGGAAACCGACTAATCCCTGGCGACTAAACACTTGGATAGCCGGGAGTCGTCGCGGTGAGCCTCCCAGGCCAGCGATGAGTTAATTTTCTCCTGCGGTTGAAACCTAGAGGCTCTTGCACTTTCGTCACAAGAAATTTAGCCTTTCTGGCTGGGTTACATTGCTTTTAAAATCCCAAAGAGTTCATGCAGATGTCCTAAGTAGTACATTTTTGTTGGCATGAATTATATTAATAGACTATAAGTAGTATATTTTTTTTAACATGATCACGAATACTTTTTACAACTTGATATGGTGCAATTATATATATATATATATATATATATATATATATATATATATATATATATATATATATATATATATATATAGGGGAGGGTTAATGAGAAGTTTAACATGTTGTAAAAATAAGATCAAATCTAAAAGCAGCTAAAACAATTATAAATAACAATTTTAGCAATCATACATAAAAAAAATAATATTTTAATACAAATTAACATTTTAACAACTAATAATCCAAGACGATATATGAGTTTGGATTAATGATACATAGATACACATTACACTAATAAATATTCCAAAACGCGATCTGCATACAGCACACCGATACATTAAACTTCTAATCAAAGTGTATTACCCAGTTTCAGTAAATTTTAAAAAGAAATCTATCGAAGCTTTAACAATTTTAGTTGTAGTAAATAAAAAAATTATTTTTATTGTAAGCGAGTATCTCTTGTCAGTTCGAGTTCGATCTTGTTTTAACAACTTTAAGTATGATCTTGACCACCTAGATTCTAGCATTCAGATGATATCGTTTCAAAGTCAGTTAAAATCAGAGTCAATCTGACTGACGATCGACATTCTCTCAAACACAATAAATGGTTGACACCATCTGTAAGGTGAAAGTTCGAAAGATTTCTTTTTAAACCTGACACAGGTGACACATTTGATTTAGCATGTGTCGTGCCTGTGTGGGTACGGGAATATTTGATGATGTAATGTGTCGCATGTCATGTCCAACTCGTATCATTGATTGACCGAACCTGTTAATTTGCTGTTAAATATTATTTTTGCGTGTATTATTGTGCAACAGTGTTATAAATACTTTAGTGATTTTTTTAGACTGACTATTTTTGAACTTTAAGTTTAATCACGTTAACTCTATATATATATATATATATATATATATATATATATATATATATATATATATATATATATATATATATATGTATATATATATTTATATATGGGAGGTTAATGTGGACGCAGATTTAGGTTGTAAAATAAGATCAAATCTAAAAACCACCAAAACATTTATAAATAACAATTTTATCAATTACACACAAAAAAAAATAATATTTTAATACAAATTAACATTTAGCAACTAATAACTAAATGATTATGAGTTTGGATTAGTGATACATCGATATACATTACACTAATAAATATTCTAAACGCCTGACACCATATACAAAAACTTGATACACATTAAACTTTTTAATTATGCCTGATTTTCTAGGTTCGTCAAATTTTAAAAAGAAATCTATCTAAACTTTATGATTTTAGTTGTAGTAAATAAAAAATTATTTTTATTGTAAGAAGAGTATCTGCTTGTCATCGAATTTTAGTCACGATCTCATTTAACAACTTTAAGTATGATCTATTTGATCTATATATATATATATATATATATATATATATATATATATATATATATATATATATATATATATATATATATTATAGATATAGTTTCTAAGACATGAAGAAGAATAAAAGAACGCGTATGGAGATGTGGCGCCACACACTGTGCTTACATCACCATACCCTTCCCCTTCCACTTCCACCCCAGCCAAAAAAAATTTTCCCTTGAAAAAATTTTTTTTGGGCAAAAAAATTTTTCCCGCCAATTTTTTCTTGCATCACATTTATAAAAGTTCTTATCACAATCATGATTTTATCGTATTACGGTTATAAATTCTTGCATTATGATGATAAAATTCTTGCATCACAATCGTGATTTTAGAGCATTAAGGTTATAACCTTGATTTTAGCGCATCATATGACGGCTTAACTATTAACTATGCTTACTTAACTTATAGTAAAGACGCACCAAAACTTATTAGTGCGTTAAGGTTACGCGAAGTTCCCGCGCCGCGAATTATGATTTTAGTGCAGCTAAGGTTATAAGGCCTTATAGCGGTTATAAAGTTCTTGCATCCATGATACGTGATTTTAGTGCGATTAAAAGTTATAACCTTGATTTTAGGTTTATCATAATTGGTGTACTTAATTATTGATCGCGACGCGCAAAGAACTTATAATAAAGTCTTGCGAAAACTTATTAAAGTGCATTAAGGTTATAAATTCTTTAACATCTGATATAAAGCGCATCATAATCACGATTTTACTGCATTAAGATTATAAGCCATCGCATCACAATTATGATTGTGATGGGTATTTTATAGCGTGATGCGATATAAATGGCGGATTTTTTTGCCCAAAAAATTTTTTTTTTTGAAATTTTTCTAGAGGGGAGGGTGGGCAAGTGTGGTACGTCATGTGGCGTTACTAAGTGGTGATGTGGCAAGAAGGTGTAATGTCGGCTCCGTACGCCTTTCTCATTCTTTTTCGTTATAAGAAACTTTTCATCTTTATATATATATATATATATATATATATATATATATATATATATATATATATATATATATATATATATATATATATATATATATATATATATATATATATATATATATATTTACATAGGAAGGTTAATGAGAGATCAAATTAAAAGCTCTAAAATAATGATCAAATAAAAACCACTAAAATATGTATAAATAAGAATTTTACTAATGATACACAAAAAATGATATTTTAATACAAATTACATTTTATAACTAGTGATCAAATATACATAAATCTGGATTAGTGATACACATTACACTAATAAATATTCCAAACCCCATCTGCGTATAAAAACATGATACATATTAAAACACAATCAAAATATAAAGTTGTGTTTATTAGATTTTTAAAAAGAAATCCATAAAACTATAATGATTTTGGTTGTAGTAAAAAAAAATTATTTTTATTATAAGGAGAAAGTATCTCTTGTCAAATTTTAGTTCGATCTCGTTTAACAACTTTTAATTTTGATCTTATTTTATCTAGATATATATATATATATATATATATATATATATATATATATATATATATATATATATATATATATATATATATATATATATATATATATATATATATATATATATATATATATATAAAGGAAGGATTATTTTCGAGCAAAATAAAATGCGAAAACTTGGCGTCAACCACGTCAGATTCTTTTGATATTAATTTTATTATTTAATTCAAAAGGTATAATAATAAAATTACTTTTTTATTTTCTTTTTGAATTTTTTAGTAAAACGTTTTTAACTCTCTAAATTCGAGGTTTTTTTTTTTTTTTTTTTTTTTTTTTTTGCATTAGACATATTTAAAATGCATGTATGCACATGTGTTTTGTACAAAATAAGGTTAACCATTAACTACATTATGACAATTTTATTTTAGTTTATACACAAGTATTTTGTATACTGGCATGTATCTTAAAAAATATTACATAAAATATATATACAAGAAATAAAACTTTTACAATAGATTTAAAATTGTTTTACTCTATTAATATGATATTCAACTTAGTACAAACATCATTATGTTTACATTTCATTTCATTTTGATTACAATATATAAAGCATGCACAGATGCATAATCGAATGTCTTTAACAATTGGCTTCATCTTTGAAGCAAGACATTGGCCTTCACCATTGGTTCAAACACACATAAAATCTTCACACGTTTTAACTCTTGTGCACATGTATTTTTATCGTTACGCTCATCTTAACTATATAAGTTTGCGCCAAGCATCCACAACGATAAATTAACGCCACAATCAATTATAAGTTTGGTTAGCTGAACAAGTAGTCTTTAGTATATCATAATCTAACAAAACACATATGTCCACATACTCATAAGCTATACTTGGTAAATAAACTAGCATAACACATATGTACACTTACTTATAGGTTATTCTTTGTTAAAATAACAATTATCATATACATGTATGCACAAATAATAACAATGTGTTCTTTAATAACTATAAAAACTATAAAAACACGTGTGCATAGAAGATCGGATCTAAAATCATATATGCATTTTCAATAAATATAAACTACGAAACTTAAAAAACACATATGCATAGAAGATATCAAATTCATCATAACCCGTAAAAACACATATGCACTTTCAATAGATTGTGTTCAGATTGCATGTTGAATACATATGTGAGTATCTTTGATTGCATCTTTGGTGTTGATCTATGCACATATGCACTTGACGTTGTTCATGCACAAATGCATCGATCATCATTGTGCACACCTTCTGCTACACATATGCAGAGGTGCTCTTATGTGTGATTAGACCGACTATTGCAACTTGAAATCACAATAAATATACTTTCAAGTGTTTAGACCGAATATTGCAATTTGAAGTCGCAATAATATACTCATATCGAAAACACACAATCACATTATATCATACTACTGTAACATGTACGAAAAAAGTAAACGAAAAATAGAAACACATTTACAAAACAACCAATAACACATTTAACCAACAAACGCAATCGCAACTGTCTCTACTAAACTATATTGATATTTAATGTGGCCTGACGTGCTATCAACTCACCAGTTCCATTTGATTCAATAAAAATGTATATCAACTAACCTTCTCGTTTCTGTAAATTTATAAAGTTGATCAAACTATGAATAATTTTAGCAAACCATCCAATATTGAGTAGTACATATATCAAGGTGACCAAGTGAACAAACCAAAAAAACATAATCCCTGAAGGGCATATGTGAACAAACCAAAAAAACATAATCCCTGAAGGGTATATTACAAATATGACGCAAACATCATATTATCAAAAATTAAAAGATCTATATTTAAAAAAAAATAATAGAATACCTTATTAGTAGAGGGTACAAGAACACCAAGTGAACAAACCGAAAAAACTTAATCCCTGAAGGGCATATTACAAATATGACGCAGATATCAATAATATTAACATATCTGAACCAAGACTCGGGAATTGTCAAGCACTTGGTGTCCCATTCTACTACGACATATAATGAACTACTGAGATCATCCTATCCTGTAACCACATCCTCTAGCAATCCTACACACCATTACACCAAAACTCCAAAATCGCTCTCGATGCCGTGGTGAACACATATTTATCTTTCTCTTCTTTCTATTGTAACCGAAATAGTTATCAGGAGAGACGGCATGCCCAACCGTTGTCTCCCTAACTTGCCTTCTGCAGAGTCCCACTTTGATGTCGAACCAAATAATGGTGTCAAGATGTAGGATGTTGTCATGGACCCATCTAGCGAGATCTGGTTTCGTGTATTTGTCCCAACGGAAGAAGGTGTCATAGAAGATCTGCAAAAATACATTAAGATTGTGGTGGTTTCATGTTGAGAGAGAGAACATATCGTGTAATTTTTTATCCGGTTGAAAAGGTGATGCTAGGGTTTTCAGAGAGATAAAAACATATCACGAATGTTAAGTAGGAGCGGTTTTAAAAGAGATAAAAATTGAATATTAAGAATGTTGAAATACCTTAAATGCCCTTTGATCATTTATAAAATGTTACCAAGTTTAAGTTTATTCTGGTTATGCCACCGCCATTTATTTGCAAAATATGATTAAATAATGGAAGCCAAGACGGTTTCTGTGAGCTCATGAATTTTGGTTTTGTAACCTCACACTATATATATATACTATATATATATATATATATATATATATATATATATATATATATATATATATATATATATATATATATATATATATATATATATATATATATATATATATATATATATATATATATATATATAATATAGCGCTCAACGCAGTAACCAATTTTTCATACAGGCACCACGAACCAACATTTTACCCATAATAATGCATGATGTGCACCTTATAAATGCAAGATGTCATTTTGTAATTATCCACTACTTATTTTAATTAAACAAAAAGTTAAAGGGCAATTGGGTATTTATATTTGTCCCTAAAAATTTGTAATTATCCACTACATCAGGCTTTTTCTCCTATCCCCCACAACACCACGATCTCATATCTACCACCCCTTACTTTTTTTTTCTCAGCCATCACAAAAGTAACAAGATCTGATCTTTGCATTTCAAAAAAGGGTAACAACATCCGGCCATTAAAAGGTAATCAATTTCGGAAGAAAAAAAACAAGATCCGGCCATAAAAAGTAACAAGATCCGGCCACAAAAGTAAAGAGATCCACTGTTGATTATTGATTTCGGTTTCAAGATCCGGCCACAAAGAACAAGTGAAGCGGATCAAATCGCACCTGTTGGCTATTGGTTAGTATATGAAAATGATTTTATTGGAAAATGATTTTTTTTAACCAAAGCGTATTGCTCATCCAATCTTGCTGTAAAATTGTTTCCTTATCCTTGTTAAAAAAAATGATTCTTTATCCATATAGTCTAAGTCGGTAATTATCATGTCGATTAAATATTCACTCTGATTTGTGTGAATTTTGTGAATTTGCTTTGCGTCTCGTTCGGTGGGCTACGTGGTTGCATTTTAATGAAATACAAAACTTTTAATTGGTTAAGAAAAGCAAAAAGCACATGCTTAGATTCGAACCTAAGTCTTGAGTGTTAATAGAACACATCAACTGGTGGTTCTTTTGTTGCCATACGATAATTATTTATTATGATTATTGTTTAATTTAATTATTAATTGGAACAACGATACTTGCTACCCCATTGCCACTGATGTTCGTGATGTTTTTTGTTGGTTCTAAGTGTTTTTTTATAGTTTTTGTTTAATGATAGTTGGACCAAATATTTAATTTTTATTTTTTGTTTCGGAACAGGTATTGTGTTTTGATGCTCTAGAAATACGCCTTTGATTGAAGCTTATGTGGCCATCGGAAACATACATGTTTTCGAAGACGTGCACCTATATTAATGAATTCGATGAGAAAGCGCGTCATACGTATATTCTTGGAATGCGTGCGTATATGTTCAAAATAATTGTGCGAGAAAGTGAAGAGTCGCATACATGTTTAAAATGATGTATGACATTTATATTTAACAAGATACTTTGTCTTAATTGTATTTTTATTTAATATTAACTTTTTTATACTATATGTGTTATTGGTTTGTTATAAATTGTTACATGTGTATTTTTATGTTTTTGTCGATAATCAAATAATGTATTTTAAAAATATACGCAATTACCATTTTAAGCGAATAAGTTTGACATCTAAACGTGCAATACACTAGTGAATTTATTATATTTAAAAAGCACCTATGACTGTGATTTTCTAAAAAAAACATGTAAGTTGAAAAACATATATCTTCTGAGAGTTTTTTGAAAACATGCATGTTTTGGAAAAAAAAAAAAAAAAAAAAAAAAAATCTGAAAAATTTTAGGGTAATAAAACGTTTTTAATAAAAAATTCAAAAGAAAATAAATATAAGGTTTACTATTATACCTTTTCATTTAAATAAAATATTTATTAATACAAAATTAACATCGTATAAAAGTGGTTTTGTAAAATTGCATACTGAAATAATGGTTACAGATCGAACGTTGACATATATATATATATATATATAATCTGATCGACTGGAGAAGATTGTACGCTTTCGATAACGATAGATTTTTAACTTTAATTACATGCTTTTAACGTAAAACTCATTTTAATATGATTAAAATTCAAAATGTTTAAAAAATTTGAATCATTGTTAAAAATCTCTCGATTTTTACGTTATATGTAGAATCAACGAATCATCTGTAGAAATTTAATGAATCATCATTATATACTTCGATTTTTAACAAACGATTCATGAACCAAATTTGCGATTTATAGATTCGATTTACTATAAAATTATGTTTTATTGTGAATCAAATCAACGTACACGATTTGTCATTTTAAATGAAGATTTCTTAATCTTCCCAAAATAAAATGTCTTCTCAATGGAATGACCTATATATATATAGAGGTGGGATCCGGTGAGCATAAATAAAATAAGTGGTGAAAGTGGCCAAACCATGCGTTTGCGATCTGACGGCTGCGTTAGATGCGTTTCATTCATAGATGCACATCTTGAGTTCGAAGTTACTGACGATGTATAGATGGTGCCAATTGATTTTACGATTTTGCGCGATAGAGGATAAAACCAGAGAGAAATCGCGAAATCACGTCAATATACGATATATCTATCGATTAAAGCCAGAAAACACACTACCTAAATTAGACGCATCCCTATAATCTTGGATGCATTATAACGCATTACAGTGTGTTTATAGGCTTTTAATCGGACGCATATCACGTGATATTAGATGCGTTTCGCGATTTCTCTTTGTTTTTCCTCGCCGCACGCGCGAAATCATGAAACTTACACCATCATATACATCAAATTAACTGAAACTCAAGATGTGATCTATACGAATGAAATGCATCTAATGCAAGTCGTCAGATCCCAAACGTGGTTTATCGTACTTCACCACTTATTTTAATTTACTTTCACCGGATCCTCATCTATATATATATATTGTTGCCACGAACGGGCGGCATGACTTATAATTATTTGTTTGTTGTTTTTGTTAATCGAAATACATTTTAGAATTGTCAAACAATATTATAAAACAATTGTTTTCTTTGGTTTTAGTTTGTTGGTTTTAGTTTTGTTAGTTATATATAATTGTATGGTTTGCGTTGATGGTTAATAACACAACATATATAATTTTACAACATTATGAAATTTATGTATGTTTGTAAAGTTGTAGATAATGAAAATGTATTAAAGTGATATAACAGTTAACTTAAATTCTAAACAAAGCTTCTTTGTAGACAATATTTGTTGTTGATTTTGTGTATTTCCCGTCTTCATCACAACATGAAAAAAAAACATGAAATGCATCTGACATATCCATACGCATCTAATTAAAAGCTAGAAAATACATTATGATGCATTTAAGATGATGGAGATGCGTCTAATTTATGCCGGTAGATATCAAATCTGAGGTTCTAATATAGATGCGTCTAACCATATGGTGATTTACTTGTAAGATATATGATTCCTCAATGACTGATTACAAATGTATTTCACTGCTAATTCTTTGTTGTATCTTTACAGTATATTTTGGAGTTAGACAAAGTTTCCTAAGATATTAAAACGTGTGTCTCTGTGTTATAAGTATGTTTAGAAACTCTCATTTCATATATCTAAAAAGTATTAAGGGTCATATCACATGTAAATCATTCAACCACCATAACTATAAAAGTTTCATTTGAAAATCGTACCATTAAGTTTCAAGCACACCTTCCCACATTCAGATTTTATCGATCAATATCTAGACTCATTTTCTGTTTATAAGCAGCAATATTTGTCTTGTACTCTGCTGTCTCAAGCACCTCTCTAAGTTGAAAAAACCAATTAAAACAATTTTTCAAAACTTTCGTAATACGCCATAGCTATAATCATGATGAGGATTGCTACACATTTAAACTTTCGACCACAACATCTATTGTTGTTCGACGTGTTTATGTTTACCTTCTTCATTGGTTCTTTATTTGTTTCACTTGTACTATGATAAAGTAGAGAGTTAAGCTCTAATATTTATGTGTACATGAAGTAGAGAAATAAATTCTATATTTACCTGGTGCTTGGAAAAGTTCCCATTTAGCCGATGATGTTTTGGAGTGTATTTTAGAATGAGTGATAAAAGTTTTAGTATTGAAACAGGCAGATAACTCCATTTGTGAGATAGTTTTACTCCACAGCCATTGTTCGAGCCTCGTTAATCTCTTGATAGATGTATATATGTGTTCTCGAGTTCCTGATAATTGATGGTCTGCTATTAGAATAAATGCATCAGTAAGTTACAAAACCCAATAGTTAAAAACAGAATATCAATAGAACACATCAAATACAAAAGTACATTATATTTCAGCTACGATGTCGTCATATTGTTACAACTCATTATTAACATGTATTATATCTACTGGTGATCCTATTCATCAATGATACTTACGACGATATGCAAAGCCTGCATATATAGTTGTCTCACATTGTTTAGTTGTTAATTGGCTAACATAGTTATGTTATTATTTTTGGCACGGTTCTATAAGATAAAACACATACACAACACTATAAAGTAATTCCTGCTGATCGCCATGAAAGTTATCACTTTAAATTTAGGGGGTGTCTCTTTAAGCTTATGAGCTTATTGAACTTTAAAATGACGAAGTAAAAAGAATGAAATAAAAAATGAACCTTTTTCTTCGGGTCCACCAGTACGTTGCAAATACTCTTCTTTATCAAGCATCCTTCTAAATGTATTGTCAACTCCAACACCCTACATACATAAAATTATTAATTAAGACGAATGGGAACTAAATTCAAGCGGTTGATACATTTTAAACAGCTTAACTTGTACAGTTGTGATTAGGAATGGAGTGCTAATTTTTACTTCTATAAATCTTGTCTCGTGTATTTCCTTATTCGCCACTCAACATTGGTACCAAATCTATCTATGACATATTGTAGAAGCGTGTGTGCAAGTTCACCAGCTTCATCAAACTATTATTACATTAACATATACCCTAAAGAAGGCAAAACCGATAAGATTCTTTGGCTAATGACCCTTGAGAACACGTATCAGCGACAGCTAAGTGTTATCCGCCCTCTCAAAGCTCGAGCTAAGCGCCTTCATTTTCGCATAACAATTTCTTATTAGTCCTAATAAAGTGATATAATGGTTAAGAGAAACATATAGGAATAATCTGCATATGTAGTTACCTGATGAATATGTGGTTTAAAACTTGGCACCGCTTGCATACAATCATACACCGCAATAAGAAATCGAACTCCATGTCGTGTAGATGGGCTTACCAAGATATCTGTGTTTTTGATGCGTATATCGAATAAGATATATACAACTTATAAATAGATACAATATTTAAGAAATATATATCATATACGATTAACTATGGTAGATTCTATTGATACTATACGCTTCAAGGTTGAAATCTTATGACCGCCATGTAGCAAGCACGTAATGGTGTTTTATCATCTCGGTCTCTTTTGTTCAACTGCAACACATACAATCACATCAAGACAATTACCTTTGAATTAAACAAAACTTGAATAAGTGATCGCTTAAATTAATCAATGAACATCTTCACAAAAGGTTCAAGTGGTGATTACTGAAACTTAATTAGCCACCGTGATCACCAAAATGTTAGTATTTGATCCACCGGCAACTTCAATAACTACCTTATCAATCAAAATAAAAGGGTTGATGGTGATAAAGGGGCAAGCTCATCAACAATGTAAAAATCCAAGTTGATATAGGGTAGGCATCATCTATTAAGGATTTACCAATCAACTTAATCCAATATTAATCAAAATCAGTTCTATTTGACATACCCTCTCTAATAATTAGACAACATAATTAAAACTCAACTAAAACATAAGTAAAACTTTCATGTATTATCCAATCTTTTTTCAAACATTCCTACCTTATATCAATAAAATTCAAACATTTATAACTTTTCAAGATTGCTTTGGGATAAATAACATAAACACAAATAAGAGAACACACAAATAGATAATAAAATTCATCCAAATCTTTTTATACTAAAGAGAACCGCAAGATTAAAATTAGAGCTCACATATATGTTTCTAAATGGTTGATAAGCTTTTTATACTAAAGAGACACAATTTCAGGAACAAATTTCGTGTTGAACTCGCCTTACAGCTTTTGAAGTTTCCTAAACACATCATCAGGATACCCCTATCCAAGATACAAACTTTAAAGTTAATACATTCTGGATGCGGTCACATTATATGAAGATTAATCTCGGTTTTTCTTTGGTGGGCAAACTTAACAGAAGAATATTTTAGAAGTCAGATGGAACATGAAGATAAATTTATCCCATCAAAGTTCGTGATGACTTTGGAACATGAAGGAAGGTGTTCTTGCAAAGCTTACATAAATGACTTGCTTATATTCATTAGTGATAGCATAATTTAAGTTACTCAATGGTTTTTCTTTATTATCATCCGTGTTCCTAAACATAAACCTGAGAAATTGAACTGCGGGCTTTTGGACTTACTTACAGTGTGATCGCTTCCATCACCAAAGATGCTCATCGCAATTTTTAATCCATTTGTAGTTTCACCACGAAAATTGACAACTAAACATTAGTTAAAGATGAACAAAGTAGCCATAACATTTATTTACTTTTAGTATAATAACTTACGCTTTCCATGCCTCATATATCGATCAACGGTTATCGATTTTAAATGTAGCAACTTTTGTTAGGGATGTAACTACGCATCATATAAATTCAAACAATAAACCTATCAATCAACAAACTTAAGTTCATAAAGTTTCAATACAAAAGGGATTTATTATCAAACGGTTGGTGTTCATAAAGATTTAAACAACAAACCTATCAAACAACAAAATCGATATTATAAAGTTTTTACCTTTAGACATTTCGTCAAGCCCTTGTTGAGTAATTCACTAAACACCATATCGTTGATTTAAAAACTACTTAGATTTTATTTAATGTACGTGTTTAATTTTACAAGATTTTAAATTTAACAATAATTGAAACTCACGCGACCTTGAATTTCTTGAGCATGTGTAGAATAATAAGCACCGAAGCAATACCTAAAGCATAAAACATATTTAATTAGTCAAATTCCAGTAAAACATGTATCGAATAAAAATTGAGGCTTTTCCCACCACATGCTTCCTGAGATGCGCACACCGCACTGTGTCAACCTTTCTTTATTGCTCACTGATGGAGGCTTAGCCGCTACGGTGTTCCCTACAACCCTTATGCTTACTCGGATGGTGCTACTACATACGTTAAAGTCTGAATCATCACTCATCTCAATAACTTCATGTCCAACTAAATAAATTAAAGATAAACTCCAAAGTATACCTAATGTAACAATAGTAGCATTTACCTGATGTAGTTTATCAATAGCTTGCACACCAACCACATTCGCAAACGTTGAGGCAGTTGCAGTGCGCCGCCTTAATATTCCTATTATTAATCATTGTTGTCATGAAGATAAGAAAGACCGAGACAATGCTTATGGAAATTAATAAAGTATATATACATGTGTGTCATGCATAATATTTGGCCATACACCTTTCATCTAAAAGCCCATGCCTAGCACATCACTCTTGTTGATTCTTCACTTCTACCATCTTATCAGCAAATGTATCATATTTATAATACAATGGCCACTGGATGATTCAATAATTCATAATCATTCTATAAGATGACCACTCCCAATTGAACTATCAATGTATGAAATATACACACCAGTCAAAAAATATGTGCAATTGTGGATTGTGTTATATAATCTAGGGTACCAAAAGTATAGCAAAAAATAAATGCAATTTAACATAAAAACACAAAATAATAGAAGGATTGATAATCTAAGAGCATATATCTTTGTTCACAAGTTGTTGAATACACTTTTTTGTTGTTGTAGGGTCCTGCTACAATATTGGTTGTTATATAATAGGGTACCTGAAGTTCGGTCAAAACAAATGCATCGATAATCAATTTCAAGAACGAACACGCGTTGCATGGACATGTATTACTTAAACAATATTAAACACAAACATCATTGATATCAAACAACACACATTACCTTTTGTAATCACACAAATGTATGTATTCAAAATAAACGCCCAAGATCTAAATACAAATATCATTGAATCAAATAACATGTATTACACAGTGATGATGTCGATGTATGTATCTTCAAAACAAATATGTTAGAACGATGTTTACCTTTCATGTATTACCTAAACAATATTAAACACAAACATGATTGAAATCATAAAAAAATGTATTACCTGTTGACACTTTTTGACCACGTTGGATTCCTGGTTTAACATGCATATAAAAAACAGATGATGATACTCAAAACAACTGGAATAATCATTGTTCTCGGTTTTGATTTTCCGGTAGGTGACATGGTCAGTGATTGCTGAGGAAGCACTTGATTCGATTTTCTGCATAAACTAAAATCATTAGGGTTTTTTTTTTTTTTTTTTTTTTTTTTTTTTGGAAAATATATGTATGATTTTTTGTTAATAATGAATTAATTAAGAAAAATATATATTTAAGAAAAGATATGTATAAAAGTTTTAAAAAGATAATTACTTAATATAATTTTTGTAGATAAATTGTATTTAGTATAGGATTCTAATATAATTATAGCCATTTATAGATTATAATATGCAACATAATTATCAAAATAACTTGTTGCCTAAGTGGTAAACACACAAGTTATTTATCAAAACAACCAAGGTTCAATCCTTGCAAGGCACCTTTTTTATAAACAATTTTCAAAAAAAATTAAAAAAAAATCCGAAAATTATCAAAAAAATTAATAAAAATCGGAAATATTACAATTATTGCTTAGGTGGATAAAAAAATGCTTAGTTGGACAACAAATGCTTATGTGGCATGAAATTGGATTATGTGGCATTGAGGTAAGCATTGAAATGGCATTAATGCCAAATGCCTCTGTATATATATATATATATATATATATATATATATATATATATATATATATATATATATATATATATATATATATATATATATATATATATATATATATATATATATATATATATATATATATATATATATACTAGTTTTCAAAGCCACTAATAGGCGGGCATGACTGTGATTATTCTTTGAGTGTATTGCTTTTCAATAGTAAGATATATATGTACAAGCTATTAGTAGCGTAAGAAGGGTGAAAATAATTGAACATCAAGATTTATAGAACAATTAAAATATACAAAGTTTTTTTAAACAATATAGTATATGATTTAAACTCAAATGAACGTTATGATTTATAGAACAATTAAAAAATACAAAGTAAATTTACTCATAGTAAATGTACTGATGTCACATGACACAAGAGCTACAAATGAACCGAACTTTTATTAAGTTATTCTAGTTGAAAGCCGATCAAATCAGGCTTTTACTAACCAGAATATCCAAAATCGACGCAGAATTGTACTAAAAACA
Source organism: Chrysanthemum lavandulifolium (assembly GCA_022545495.1). NCBI lineage: Eukaryota > Viridiplantae > Streptophyta > Magnoliopsida > Asterales > Asteraceae > Chrysanthemum > Chrysanthemum lavandulifolium. Next base: position 250,622,550 of record CM040243.1, on the reverse strand, counting down.
CTTACTTTTATAGTACCGTTTTACCTTTTATATCTTGATAATATTTAAATTTACTCATAGTCGGAATTGTCCTTACCCTACCGGTCAAGAGAATTCATAGTTTGTTTCATAAATCGCCTTGTTTCTAAAGCTTCAACCATCGATCATTCATTGCTCGATCGTTTCATAGTTTGTGTCAAGACCTTTGGAATACTGACCTATGTAATATGCAAATGGTTCAAATAATTGTTTAATTGCGCTATTTTTCCGAATTTGTCCATAAATATAAACTACCGGCGAGCATTGAGTCTTTCGCCCGTCTCTGCTTTTAACTCATTGTATGAGTCGAATGCGAAGTATGGTCCAGAAGTTGTCTCCAGCATAGCGGAGAATGATCTTTAATCAGGCCACTTTGTCATATCCAAGTGATTGTTATTTTCGTATAAGTAGCGGTTTTAGTTTTGCCAATTTGTGCTTTTGTCGTATGGGCTGTGATATTAAATCGTACCA